>OX632362.1:25458073-25862476 GCA_951751655.1 Ophion costatus | reverse complement strand
TGATCGCTCGCCGCCATTTTGAAAGCCAGTGAATAATCGACCTCCTCCAAGAATTCGCACAACACGGCAGCCTGCGTGTAGCACTGAAGATGAGCGCAACTCTTGATCATACGACGATAAACGTGATCGTCTATGTGTGCTCGGGGAACTGGCTGGCTGAACAAATCGCTCGCTATCATAATCGCCTCGAGATAATACTTCATCGCACTCTCGTAGAACCCTAAAACTGCGAAACGTGGCGGATTACCAAGAAGCCCAACGGGAAAAGTTCTTGTGATTTATATTATTTCTAGATGCGGATAATTGTGGATAGCGGAAATATATTTGTTTCTTTTTTTTCCGGCAGATTACCGAAGTTGAGATCACCCATGACTCGTAGCAACGGTATGTTGGTTGGATAATACTTGAGAGCTTGCGTGAGCAATTGGAACAACGTTTCGCTGATTGTCTTCAAGTTGTACGAGTTCGAACTGAAAATGGACGAAAAAATGAATTATTCCGTCGTTTATTAAACAGCGATACTTTTCAACCGATAAATATCAATATTCGACATACAACATTTTTCGAACTAAATACAAAGGCGCTTTTTTTCCGGAATTAAATATTGTGTAGTAGCCGTAATGAATTTACTGGGCAGAACTCACTGAATGCTATTTTCATCAATTATGTCCAACTTTGAAACCAAATGTTTACAAGAATATGTCGAAAAGTCGATTTAGAATAATTTTACTAAACAATTAGGTCGTAGTGCTTGCGAAGAAGGAATGTTTTTTAAATTTCGAGGCTTACTTTGGTACACCGGCGGGCCACAAAGAGAGATACTGGACTTAAAGTTCGAGGCTCGTTTCGTCTCGCAACACATTGTGTAGTCGTGCGAGCAATGATATCGCCACTGTGAGGACAGTTGGCTCGCGAAGTCTGCTCAACATTCCTGTTGCACTGACAATCGCGTCTCGGGCTGCGCTTCCACTTGGATTTCCGCTGCTCCCGCGTTTTTGCGGCTGATCCCAGTTCGGAGCGAATATAGTGAGAACTGGCCCGGTAGCAATTAAACATATTAATATATATATATATATATATACACTAGCGTGTCGGAAAACTACATCTGTACCCCTTTGAAGGGTTGGGCCACTGGGACAATTTCAAAAATCGATTGTCGCTTGACGCAACTCACATTGACTAGGAAGGTCGACTATAAAGTGCAGAAATTACAGACCGAAGGTAAATATACGATTACAACGATTGAACTGCTAGCAAAAGTTCAGACGCGTTTGTCTCAAAACGGCGTTTAACACGATATCTTGGTGTTTTTCTTCATACATTTTTTTCATTGGTTATTTACACTGACGATATCATTTTTCCTCGAAAAATCGAAAAAACGTTCAATGAATTATTTTTTGATGTTTTAAACACGATAACAACAAAGCTCGGTCAAGCCTAAGGCAATATTATATATTTTAAGAAAAAAACTCTTTTTTATTTATTTTAGATCAAGCGGGTGGCCATAATCAAGTACACAGTTGAGCCCCTCACGTTTAATGGTCCTTTACAAGACTGTTCATAACTACTTTGATTATTAATATTTTTTAAATGAAATTCAGCACACGTCTTTGTTAATGTGGATACAAATAAATGTAGAAACGATTTTCCAACCATCTTACTTATTTCTTCAAATTTTTGTTTCTATACTCGTGATTTTCAGGTCGTCACAGTAGCCTAGCCCCTTAAGCAATGTTAGTAGGTGTAAAAAATGCATGACAAATTCGTTGAGCATGCCAGTTTATCGACAATATTTTCGTATCCAATGACAGAGCGTCTTCTAGTAAATAAAAATACCCCGTTTCATTATTACTTTGGCAAAGAATTCATCGAAAAGCCTTGTGTTACCTAAATCCCAGGCTGCCCTCGGAAATTTTCGAGAGCCTTTATTTCTGACGATATCCTGACAGACGAGGCTAATGGCCGCTGCGAATTCGCAGTGACTCCAACGTTTCTCAAGACTCGTCAGATAAGCCCATTCGCTCATGTTCAATAGAAAGACCGTGCGGTACTCGATTATTTCTTGTCGGGGAATAACTTGATCGGTGGACTGTATGGACGCCAAGCACTGCTTGCATTGTTCTATCAAAGCTTTCCCGTCGCCTGAAAAAGAAAACGAAATTCCAGTAAAAAGAAAACATTCGATCTACCGCGTCTGAAAAGATTGGAGATGTGGAAACAATTTATATGGATTCCGCGTAGCGCATCAGCCAATGGTGGACACAATCAGACAAGAATGACTTGCTTTGTCCAGCTTCGGCGCCGCTATTTTGTTCCAAAATCTCGCAAATAAAAATTGTAAAGATACTTGAAGGTATGTAGAATTATGTCCAGTAAACGAAATTTTCATTCTATCAACCGAGTATCCGTAAAAAATTGTCGCAATTCACATTTTTTCCCGTTTATTCCAGTGGCAACTTATTATAGCAAAATATTAATTATGTGTACGCATATAACGAAAAGTTTCAACTGTACTGTAGATAATCGTAATTATTATTCACATCCATATATGTTTATTTGAAGGCGTTAGTACCAACAGAAAAATAATTTCCGATGTTCAACAATTCTCGCAAAATACACATAAGCTTTGGCAACGTCGCACGGTTCGCTCCAAAT
Organism: Ophion costatus; assembly: GCA_951751655.1. Taxonomy (NCBI): domain Eukaryota; kingdom Metazoa; phylum Arthropoda; class Insecta; order Hymenoptera; family Ichneumonidae; genus Ophion; species Ophion costatus. The sequence continues at coordinate 25,859,821 of OX632362.1, read as the reverse complement.
GCGAAGCTGTTAGATTGACTGCAGCACAAAACGCGCTTCACAGGTTATGTCAAAACAAAAGGAGGCAAGAAATTATTGAGATAAAAGATTAGTGCGCCGTAAAGTTTCCGATGGAAAAGACGTTTTGTCAGTACTTGTGCCCGCAAGCATCGTACTATGCTCGCCGAAGCTAAAGAAAAAGAATACGTCATAATAAATGAATGAACAATTTTCACTGATTCCCATTCCGCTTTAATGTATATGTCATTGGCGCGCTAGGTATTTGATTGTCAAGGGTTACACAGTCAATAAATATCGCGATATTCGTGATCCCGTCGATAATTATTGATGTCTAAACACGTCAGCAACGATCGCGGGATCTATTTATTGACTGTGTAACCCTTGCCATTGATTCTGATAATCCCATAGTTCCGACGTTGCCACATTTTAACACACACAGTGCGTAAAAAAAGTTGCGAATGTCGTCCTTTTCACACTATCCTTCGAAAAAAATTAAATGCATTATGAAATTTCTGTGTCCGATGGCTTATGATCCCTTAAAAAAAATGCGTTTCTTTTCCACAACCGTTTCTCAGAAAACAAATCGAAATTTGGCCATTTTTTTCTAGCCTCTAGGTAGATGTCGCTCCTTGAGTATTACGAAAAACTTTTCCTCCTACTCACTTCCGCTATTCTCCGGCCGCGAGTTAAAGTGACGATATATTTCGACCAAGATCGATTCCCAGCCGAGTAATGTGCCAAGCTTGTACGTAAGATTGGCAGGGCCCAGAGGTTGTTGCTGTATCTCCTGTTCTAGCGCGTTCAGCAGTTCTTTGGCACCTTGAAAGTCCTTGGACATTACCAACTCTCGGCTCTTCGCAAGCAACACGTACGAATAGTCCTGGCGAAAGCCGCGCGGTAACGACATGACCGCGCTCTGAAGTGGAATCGGCAATTCCCGGCGACTGTTGACTCGCCAAAGTGGATTCATCGGATTACCGCCGTCCAGCAATATCAGCAGCTCTCGAATTTCCCGGGCGTCGTACGACAGTATCAAGCGTCTTTCCAATTCGTTCACCTTGAACTTTGGACTCTCTGCGGTGAAACGGATAACACGAGCATTAGCCTCAAAACGCTTGAAAACGAAGGGAGAGTTTATGGTTCGTTGTCTAGATGAAAATCGATGAAAATGAATGCAAATCATTTTGCGAATTTCAATTGGCAACTTACGAGTATACGTGACGAGGGAAACTCCCCAATCGTCGTCCAACAGTAGCGACGGTAATTCGACGTCATCGGTCTTCGATCGTTTCTGAATCTCCAATATTTCCTCGTGATTGAAAAGATTTGTGTAATTTTGATTCGCGAAAATTTTACGAGCCAGCTCGTCCATATCCCCCATCAGAACCATGTAGTAAAGATAACGAGCGATTCTACGCCTCTCCGTCTCCTCTGATTTGTCCAAAACGTGATCGATCGCCTGAAACACGATTGAGATGTTTTACATACTTTTTGTCGTTGCGAATATCGATATTCGATCATTGACGAACTCATCAAACCATCGGTAGCTCGGCTTTCTACGAGCTCCACAATTTTTTACATTCCATAAATCTTTACCCACAAGAGGACGTCCAGACCTTTATCCCCGGTGTTTTTTATTTCGACGATGTAGTTACCGTGGATGACACTGCCATCCAGAATCTTTCGGAGCAAATTGAGGCACTGAATTCTCAGCAATAAATCGCGGGCGACGATAATTTTCCTGTTCACCAAACCTCCCTGGATATCCAGCTCCAGATTGTCTCGATACACCTGCGGAATCTCTCGAGAAATGTTGTCCATTTGCAAAATCTCCAAGATGTTCTTCGGAAAAGAAAAAAAGCTCAGTACACAATAAGGACAAGATAAAAACGCTTGTTTGTTCGGTGAAGCAATGTTTTGCACGGTGTACCGTGTATTGATCCTTGATCGAAGCGTACAACTGCTGCATCAGACTCTGCTCGTAACCCTCAACGGGTACTTCGGTGGCCAAACAGTATCCATCCAAGTAATTCTTTTGCACTCTGCAGAACAGCAACGATTCAGTTGCGCCGAGCTGATCGAAGAGCGATTTAGCTTGAGAAACCTGATGTCTCGCTAGTTTGTATTCCTCCCTTAGCAAGTGAAACGATGCGAGATCGTAGTGAATCTGTAAAGTTGAACAAATTTCTCGCATAACACGATCGTGCGATATTCCAAGAAATTCGGTAATTTTTATGGTGCTGAAGTTTGCATCGTTGGAACGCAATGATTGCGTATTTCGACTACAAAAATCACTCGAACGTTTTTCAGGATCCTTATTTAAAATCTACAACATCAATTGGCAAGAAAATATCTTCGATAATGAAAATAAACCAGGGCAGAATCTCCATTGCGTTCCAACGATGCAAACTTCAACGGCGTTAGTTTCTCCTCTTCAATTGGACAAAACTATTCATGATGGTTAAGAAGATTTTACCTGGCACTTGAATTCCTCCAGTGATATACTGTACATGTCGTCCCATTTTTGTTTAATTTCCATGGTACCTTCGGTGAGCATCTGGAAAGTATTAATCGATGGGATTTTGGGCGTCAAGTCTTTGGACTCCAAGACAGTATTGAGTACGTTGAGACTGTTGGGTATGTGGGCTTCCAGTTTTCTTATGGTGTCGTCCGCAAGTCCAGGAGGGACGTACGTCGATTCCTGCGTGCCGGGCCTAATTTCAGAGGATACGAGACTGTTGCAATGTCGAAGCGGCATAGTTTTGATTTGGAAACGAATCAGAGGATGGAAGGTGTTACATGTGAATGAACTGTTGCTTGATGTGCCTATTGAGGGCTCGGTAAACGATAGCTCGGATGTGCCATCTGTGATAGAGCACTACCGCGAATAGAAGTTGACTCGATATCGAGGATATCGGAAAGTCAGGCAGGACTGGTATTTCGACGACAAAATCTCCGTTAATGAAAAATAAATCTTGGAGAATCCCATTTGAAATCCCATTTCAAATGAGCGGCTACTTTGAGCGCGAGGATTTTCAACGCTATGCTCTTGAAGGACCATTTTCTCAGAATATTCATCTTTGCTTCACCCATCTCTGTGTCTAAAATCTTCACTTCGTTGTCTCGCTGGTCGGAATTGATACCCATAAATTTGATTATGAGATCGGTGGGCGATGGATCTGAAATTACATTTGATAAACAATCATTCAATTTTTGCAAAATATTAACCGTGTGTTTGAGATGTGTTTTCACATTTTTGAGGTTAGAAACGTGTTATCGTCGTTCATTTCGTTACCTGGACATGATTTTGCCAGGTGTTTCTCATGCAAAGATGGATTTAGTAAAAATTCGAACCACAATATAGTGTCCGGCGATATCGGCACCGTTCCCGGTCTCAATAAATCGACGTCCATCTTTCAACGACCGGGCACAACACTGTTTGCTAGGTTATGTCATTGTTGTCACACCGGTCGAGCCCAGTGCAGCCAGATCGCGCGTAAAAGTGACCCCCACGCAAATCTCTTCGACGCCCAACCAATCATAGTAGCGCGTGTCCATGAGCGAGCGACCCTCGGGCATCTTCGGAAAGATCCGAGTGCGGTCGAACTGTCCCGACCGCGCCTTCGGCAGCTACACCAATCCATGGACGCTTAGCATGTTCATGTGCGGTCAAGCCGAACGAAGAAAGAAGGCTTCGAGGCAGTGCAGCCAGATCGCGCGCGAAAGTTACCCTCTCTCTAGTCCCTCGCGCGCCCATTACACAATCATAGTACCGCGTGTCCGTGAGCGAGCGACGCTCGGACATCTTCGGAAAGAGCCAAGTGCCGTCGAACTGTCCCGACCGCGCCTTCGGCAGCTACACCAACACATAGACACGCTGAGCACGTTCATGTGCGGCCAAGCCGAACTAAGGCTTCGAGGGAAAAGGCAATCTGAGCACGGCCCGTGCGTGACGTTACGCGACGGCACGCGCGAGGCTTTTAGATGATTTCAATGCTTATTTAGCTCTTGATTCTCTGCGTTATTAATGTATACAAAAAAATGTATCGCGCACTCTGAACGCTTATTTTTTTAGTTTATACGTTAATTTAAATATAATAATAAATCTAAATTACAACTTATTTATCTTCTAAAAAATTGTTTACGCTTTACTCACACCCGTCATTATGCTAAATAAATTATAATTCAGAAAAGTAAGTGAAAAAATATTTATATTCGTATTATTATATTAATTCTCATACTTTCATGAAGCGATAAAGTATTATCTCCAAAAACAAGTCAATCATCAATCCGGCCGCCTATCGTAAGTGCCAGAAAATGCATCTTTAACACAAGCGATAGGATGGTCCCGTTGGTAGCGTTCCTAGCTTTGGTCCGTAGGAGCGCAGGATCGTTTCTCACGCTCAGCGTTTTTTTTTTAAATCATGGTTACTATTAAGGATGTTGAGTCCCTATAAAACATGTTAATGTTAATTGTTCAATAAATAGCTTCTTAATCGTCATGAAATTTTTATACGACCTCCTGAATACTTCATGTAAAAACATACAAAATTTTCAGAATTCTACCATCATTACTTCAACCTCCTTAAACGTTGAACTAAAAATGATGAGAAAATTCTGAAAATTTGGTATGTTTTGGTATGAAGTATTTAAGAGGTCGTGTTAAAATGTCACGACGATTAGGAAGCTCGTTATCAAAAAATTAACATTTTGTTAAGAACAATTTTTAAAAGAAATAAAAAAAATTTATCATTAAACTTCGTTTTGTTTCCGTTGCTTTCAGTATACTGTAGATATTACAAAATTGAGAGGTCAAAAGAAAAACTTATTGCAAAGTTACATCAGTTTCCATAAGACAGCATTTAATTTGTGAATGTTAGATGTTCAATAACGAGCTTCCTAATTGTCGTGAAATTTTTACACGACCTCTGAAATGCTTCATACAAAAACATACCAAATTTTCAGAATTTTATCATCATTTGCGATTTGGGACCCAACATCCTTAATTCTTAATTGATTAGTTATTTTTATTAGTTATCATATTTATTTTTATTAGTTATCTTTTAGTACCGAAAAATTCATCGCGCACTCTGACCGCTTATTTTATTAGTTTTTACGTTAATTTAAATATAATAAATCTAAAATACAACTTATTTATCTTCTAGCAAAATGTTTGCGCTTTACTCACACCCGACCCTATGCCAAATAAATGGTAATTCATAAAAGTAAGCGGAAATATATTTATCTTCGTATTATTATATTCATTCTCATATACTTTCATCAAGGGATAAAGTATTATCCCCAAAAACAATCATCCAACCAACCGCGAATCGTCAGTACCAGAAAGTGAACATACATTGACACAAAAAATTAAAGGAGCAAGAAAAGTTGAACTTTTTCAAAAGTGGTCGTACAAAAAAAAAAGGATTTTAAAGCTTCAAGTTTCTAGTTTTAGATCCGACAATGATTTTTTTTTTGAGAATCACTGATTGCGCGGTCGAAAGAAATATCACGGCAAAAAAAATTTTGCAAATTTTTAGGTTTTTCAAAGTTCTGCATGTGTTTTGGAGATTTTTTCTGACTTGAACAATATCAAGGTCATTGAGCCCATTCAATTCACTTCAATTTGCTTTTTTTCTCCGTACGATCATTTTTCGCTGAGATATCTCAGGAACTAATGGTCGTACGGGAATTCGATCGGTAGTTTAGGAAACGTGAAAACTCTACAAGCTCCGATTATTATTGTGGTGAAACTTTTATTTTTTTTTGTTGCCATTAGTTTTAGAAAAGTACAAAAAAATGATGTCTTCTTGGTTTTTATGAAATCCACCGCTACTTTGCAAATGTTGCGATAAAGACTAATGTTTATGGACGGTCATTCAGCTCAATATGTCCCCAAGAGCCATGCAAAATTCCAAGTTGATCCGATTATCGGTCTTTCTTGCCCGATTAACCAAATTTTGAAAAAAAATTAAAGGAGCAAGTTTCCTCCTTTTCAGACATCATTTCATGATTATTAAGAGGAAAAAAAACTTTTCATTACTTTTCGTACAATTGGGTATTGAGTACGCATTGAATGTTGGAAAAAAACCGTGAAAATCATATTGACTAAAAATTTTCGAAAAAAAAATTTTTTCATAAAAAAAATATTGAAAATTTTTTTTTTTTATAAAAAAATCAGTTTCGAATTTTTTTTTTTTAATGTTGACATTTTTTTCAAATCAACATTGTACCGCCAGCATTAGCATTACGCAAAGCATACCACGGAGAGGTACGCTTTGGGTAATTCTACGTACACTTTGGGTAATTCTAATGCTGGCGGTACAATGTTGAATCGAAAAAAATGTCAACATTAAAAAAATAAAAAAAATCGAAATAGATTTTTTTATAAACAAAAAAATTTCAACATTTTTGTTATTAAAAAAAAAAAAATCGAAAATTTTTAGTCAATATGATTTTCAGGGTTCTTTTCCAACATTTAATGCGTACTCAATACCCAATTGTACGAAAAGTAGTGAAAAGTTGTTTTTCCTCTTAATAATCATGAAATGATGTCTGAGAAGGAGGAAACTTGTTCCTTTCATTTTTTTTCATATTTTGGTCAATCGGGCAAGAAAGACCGATGAACGGATCAATTTGGAATTTTGCATATCTCTTGGGGACATATTGAGCCGAATGACCGTCCATAAACAATAGTCTTTATCGCAATATTTGCAAAGTAGCGGTGGATTTTATAAAAATCAAGAAAACATCGATTTTTTGTACTTTTTTAAAACTGATGGCAAAAATAATTTTTTTTAAACCTACAAGAATAATCAGAGCTTGTAGTGTATGTAATCACGTTTCCAAAATTGCCGGTCGAACTCCCGTACGACCATTAGTTCCCGAGATATCGATGACTGAAGACAAAAGGACGTTTTTTCATTCAGAGGCCGACGAGGAGGCCGATATCTCAGCGAAAAATGGTCGTAAGGAGATAAAAAATGAAGCAAATTGAACTGAATTGAATGGGCTCAATGACCTTGATATTGGTCAAGTCCGAAAAAAATCTCCAAAACACGTGCAGAACTTTGAAAAACGTAAAAATTTGCAAATTTTTTTTTGCCGTGATTTTTTTTCCTACCGCGCAATGAGTTATTCTCAAAAAAAAATCATTGTCGGAACTAAAACTAGAAACTTGAAGCTTTAACATCCTTTTTTTTTTTGTACGACCACTTTTGACGAAGTTCAAATTTTCTTGCTCCTTTAATTTTTTGTGTCAATGTATGTTCACTTTCTGGTACTTACGATTCGCGGTCGGATGGATGGTTGTTTTTGGGGATAATACTTTTTTGCTTGATGAAAGTATGTGAGAATGAATATAATAATACGAAGATAAATATATTTCCGCTCACTTTTATGAATTACAATTTATTTGGCATAGGGTCGGGTGTGAGTAAAGCGCAAACATTTTGCTAGATGATAAATAAGTTGTATTTTAGATTTATTATATTTAAATTAATGTAAAAACTAATAAAATAAGCGGTCAGAATGCGCGATAAATTTATCGGTACTAAAAGATAACTAATTAAAATAAATATGATAACTAATAAAAATAACTAATCGAATAAAAATTAATGGTAACCATAATTTGAAAAAAAAACGCCGAGCGTGAGGAACGATCCTACGCGCCTACGGACCGAAGCCAGGAACGCTACCAACGGGACCATCTTATCACTTGTGTTAAAGATGCACTTACTGGCAGTTACGATTGGCGGCCGGATTGATGATTGACTTGTTTTTGGAGATAATACTTTATCGCTTGATGAAAGTATGAGAATTAATATAATAATACGAATATAAATATATTTTCACTTACTTTTCTGAATTATAATTTATTTGGCATAAGGACGGGTGTGAGTAAAGCGTAAACAATATTTTAAAAGGTAAATAAGTAGTAATATAGATTTATTATTATATTTAAATTAACGTATAAACTAAAAAAATAAGCGTTCAGAGTGCGCGATACATTTTTTTGTATGCATTAATAGCGCAGAGAATCAAGAGCTAAATAAGCATTGAAATCATCTAAAAGCCTCGCGCGTGCCGTCGCGTGACGTCACGCGCGGGCCGTGCTCAGATTCCTTTTTCCCTCGAAGCCTTCGTTCGGCTTGGCCGCACATGATCGTGCTCAGCGTGTCTATGTGTTGGTGTAGCTGCCGAAGGCGCGGTCGCGACAGTTCGACGGCACTCACCTCTTTCCGAAGATGTGCGAGCTCCGCTCGCTCACGGACACGCGCAACTCTGATTGTGTGATGGGCGCGCGAGGGACTAGAGAGAGGGTAACTTTCGCGCGCGATCTGGCTGCACTGCTTCGAGGGCAAAAGCAATCTGAGCACGGCTCGCGCGTGACATCACCCGACGGCACGCGCGACGCTTTTAGATGATTTCAATGCTTAATTAGCTCTTGATTCTCTGCGTTATTAATGTATACAAAAAAATGTATCGTGCACTCTGAACGCTTATTTTTTTAGTTTATACGTTAATTTAAATATAATAATAAATCTAAATTACGACTTGTTTATCTTCTAAAAAATTGTTTACACTTTACTCAAATCCTTATGCCAAATAAATTATAATTCAGAAAAGTAAGCGAAAATATATTTATATTCGTATTAATATATTCATTCTCATATACTTTCATCAAGCGATAAAGTATTATCCCCAAAAACAATCATCCATCCGGCCGCGAATCGTAAGTACCGGAAAGTGAACATACATTGACACTAAAAATTAAGGGAGCAAGAAAAGTTGAACTTCGTCAAAAGTGGTCGTACAAAAAAAAAGATTTTGAAGCTTCAAGTTTCTAGTTTTAGTCCCGACTATGATTTTTTTTTGAGAATCACCGATTTCGCGGTCGGAAGAAATATGAGGGCAAAAAAAATTATGCAAATTTTTACGTTTTTCAAAGTTCTGCACGGGTTTTGGAGATTTTTTTCGGGCTTGACCAATATCAAGGTATTGAGACCATTCAATTCACTTTAATTTGCTTTCTTTTTATCTCCTCACGACCATTTTTCGCTCAGATATCGGCCTTTGAATGAAAAAACGTCTTTTTGTCTTCAGTCATCGATATCTCAGGAACTAATGGTCGTACGGGAATTCGACCGGCAGTTTTGGAAACGTGAATACATACTCTACAAGTTCTGATTATAGGGAGATTACGATATCTCTGGCGCCTTAATTTTATCATTGGATTATGTAATATGGGCGAAAAAAATACGAAAAACAATAATAACTTTTTTCGTTTTGAGCCTTAGTTTCGGAGTTACAGCGCTTTGAAGAGTAAAACATTTATTTCCCCGATTTTTCGATGTGAATCGAATTTCCGCGTGCTTTGCATTGTTTTATCGTACTTCGTCGGTGATTTATGTAAATTGGCTGCAGATTATTAGCGTTATCCAGAATACACCACGTGGAGGTTATCTGCATTGGTATTCCTTAGTCCTGAAAAGGGCAGTTTTGTGTGTGTGTGTGTGTGTGTGTGTGTGTGTGTGTGTGTGTGTGTGTGTGTGTGTGTGTGTGTGTGTGTGTGTGTGTGTGTGTGTGTCCAGACCCACCCAACGATTCCGCCCACACATCGAAGGTGCTCCAGACCCACCCAACGATTCCGCCCTCACATCGAAGGTGCTTCAGACCCACCCAACGATTCCGCACACATATCGATATTCTTTATTCGGGTTGATTCTTTATCTATATATATTATAGAGAGGGGATTGTATCTGTATCTACTAAACGAAGCCAAAATCGCGATTTTTTTATTCTTCAAAAAGTGCTTATTTTGGCCCAAATATTGATTATCCATGGTTAAATCAAGGCACCGGAGATATCGTAATAGTGCCCTGATTATTATTGTAGGTTAAAAAAAAATTATTTTTGCCATCAGTTTTAAAAAAGTACAAAAAAACGATGTTTCCTTGGTTTTTATAAAATCCACCGCTACTTTGAAAATATTGCGATAAACACTAATGTTAATGGACGGTCATTCAGCTCAATATATCCCCAAGAGCCATGCAAAATTCCAAACTGATCCGATCATCGGTCTTTCTTGCCCGATTGACCAAAATATGAAAAAAAATTAAAGGAACAAGTTTCCCCCTTCTCAGACATCATCTCATGATTATTAAGAGGAAAAACAACTTTTCACTACTTTTCGCACAATTGGGTATTGAGTACGCATTAAATGTTGGAAAAGAAGCCTGAAAATCATATTGACTAAAAATTTTCGATTTTTTTTTTTCAATAACAAAAATGTTGAAATATTTTTTTTGTATATAAAAATCTATTTTAATTAAAATTTTTTTTTAAATTTTGTCATTTTTTTCGATTCAACATTGTACCGCCAGCATTACAATTACTCAAAGCGTACGTTGAATTACCCAAAGCTTACCTCCCCGTGGTACGCTTTGGGTAATTCTAATGCTGGCGGTACAATGTTGATTTGAAAAAAATGTCAACATTTAAAAAAAAAAAATCGAAATCGATTTTCTTATAAAAAAAAAGATTTTCAACATTTTTTTTATTAACATTTTTTTTTTCGAAATTTTTTAATCAATATGATTTTCAGGGTTTTTTTCCAACATTTAATGCGTGCTCAATACCCAATTGTACGAAAAGTAAGGAAAATTTTTTTTTCCTCTTAATAATCATGAAATGATGTCTGAAAAAGGGGAAACTTGTTCCTTTAATTTTTTTTCAAATTTTGGTCAATCGGCCAAGAAAGACCGATAATCGGATCAACTTGGAATTTTGCATGGCTCTTGGGGACATATTGAGCTGAATGACCGTGCATAAACATTAGTCTTTATCGCAATATTTGCAAAGTAGCGGTGGATTGCATAAAAACCAAGAAAACATCGTTTCTTTGTACTTTTCTAAAACTAATGGCAAAAATAAAAAATAAAAGTTTCACTACAATAATAATCGGATCTTGTAGAGTATTTACGTTTCCAAAACTACCGATCGAATTCCCGTACGACCATTAGTTCCTGAGATATCTCAGCGAAAAATGGTCGTACGGAGAAAAAAAAGCAAATTGAAGTGAATTGAATGGGCTCAATGACTTTGATATTGGTCAAGTCAGAAAAAAATCTCCAAAACACGTGCAGAACTTTGAAAAACGTAAAAATTTGCAAAATTTTTTTTGCCGTGATATTTCTTCCGTACCGCGCAATCAGTGATTCTCAAAAAAAAAATCATTGTCGGAACTAAAAATAGAAACTTGAAGCTTTAAAATCCTTTTTTTTTGTACGACCACTTTTGACAAAGTTCAACTTTTCTTGTTCCTTTAATTTTTTGCGTCAATGTATATTCACTTTCTGGTACTTACGATTCGCGGTCGGATGGATGATTGTTTTTGGGGATAATACTTTATCGCCTGATGAATATAATAATACGAAGATAAATATATTTCCGCTTACTTTTGTGAATTACAATTTATTTGGCATAGGGTCGAGTGTGAGTAAAGTGCAAACATTTCGCTAGAAGATAAATAAGCTGTATTTTAGATTTATTATATTCAAATTAACGTAAAAACTAATAAAATAAGCGGTCAGAGTGCACGACAAATTTTTCGGTTCTAAAAGATAACTAATTATAATAAATATGATAACTAATAAAAATAACTAATCAAATAAGAATTAAGGATGTTGGGTCCCAAATCGCAAATGATGATAAAATTCTGAAAATTTGGTATGTTTTTGTATGAAGTATTTCAGAGGTCGTGTAAAAATTTTACGACAATTAGGAAGCTCGTTATTGAACAATTAACATTCACAAATTAAATGCTGTCGTATGGAAACTGATGTAACTTTGCAATGAGTTTTTTTTTGACCTCTCAATTTTGTAATATCTACAATATACTGAAAGCACCGGAAACAAAACGAAGTTTATTGATAAATTTTTTTTTATTTCTATTAAAAATTGTTTTTAACAAAATGTTAATTTTTAATAACGAGCTTCCTAATCGTCGTGGAATTTTAACACGAGCTCTTACATACTTCATACAAAAACATACCAAATTTTCAGAACTTTCTCATCATTTTTTATTTCAACCCTTAAGGAGGTTGAAGTAATGATGATAGAATTCTGAAAATTGTGTATGTTTTTACATGAACAATTAACATTAACATGTTTCATAGGGACCCAACATCCTTAATAGTAACCATGATTTAAAAAAAAAACCGCTGGGCGTGAGGAACGATCCTGCGATCCTACGGACCGATGCCAGGAACGCTACCAACGGGACCATCCTATCGCTTGTGTTAAAAATGCACTTTCTGGCACTTACGATTAGCGGCCGGATGGATGATTGACTTATTTTTGGAGATAATACTTTATCACTTGATGAATGTATGAGAATTAATATAATAATACCAATATAAATATATTTTCACTTACTTTTCTGAATTATAATTTATTTAACATAAGGACGGGTGTGAGTAAAGGGTAAACAATTTTTTAGAAGATAAATAAGTTGTAATTTAGTTTTATTATTATATTTAAATTAACGTATAAACAAAAAAAAATAAGCGTTCAGAGTGCGCGATACATTTTTTCGTATACATTAATAACGCAGAGAATCAAGGGCTAAACAAGCATTGAAATCATCTAAAAACCTCGCGCGTGCCGTCGCGTGACGTCACGCCCGGGCCGTGCTCGGAATGCTTTATCCCTCGAAGCCTTCGTTCGGCTCGGCCGCACAGGAACGTGCTCAACGTATCTACTGCGGCGTAGCTGCCGAAGGCACGGTCGGGACAGTTCGACCGCACTCGGCTCTTTTCGAAGATATCCGAGCGTCGCCGGCTCAAGGACACGCGCTACTACGCTGGTGTGAAGAGCGCGGCAGGGACTAGAGCGGGGGTAACTTTTGCGCGCGATCTGGCTGCACTGGCTCTACGCTTTGGGGTCGTCCATTAACGAGTAAGGCCACTGTAACGGCCCAAAAAAAAAGGTTTATTCACTAATTTTTTGCTCCCGAAATTGAAGGTGTTTGAAAAAAAACTTTTAATGGCGTTAACGGGCATACATTAAACTTTATTATAAAATTTTTTTACCGTAAAAAAAAAACAAAATGGCGGTTCCACAGCGATCTTCCCGGGACATGTTTTGCTTCCAGGGCTCCGCGGCACGCAGCACCACTGGTGCACTTTTGAATCTAGAACAAAAAAAAAAACCATTAATCTAGAGGGCTATAGCTAGAGAATGTCGATCGGATTTTAAAAAGTATCAATTTTTGTGGATTTGGCGTGCGTTTGAAAAAAAAATAGATTTTTGACGAAAAAAACGGCGTTTTTTGTTAATAAAAAATCAATAAATAAAGTTCTTGAAAATTCCGATCGACATTCTCAAGATAATGTAAATGTTCACAACTGGTTTAAATTTCAAGTAAAAAAAATGAAAATTGTTCGAGTTATGCTGCGTGCCATTTTAAAAAACCATGTTTCGAGAAAAACGCGTTTAAAGTTTTGCGAATAGTTTTTTATTGGAAAAAATTTAAAAAAGAAGTTAAAAAAAATTTTTACCGTTAGTCAGCAATCCCAGCACCATACATTTGTCCTTCGATAGCCAAATTTTCGTCTTCTTCGTCTTTCCTGGTTGATTTTTGGAGCGCGCGCGCACTTTTGGCCGCTTCGCTCAGAGATGTCTCCGCGTGCGTGATGCGTTTGGCGTCGGCTTCGATGCAGAAATTATATAACTGTACACCAATTTCCACCTCCAACATCTTGAATATTTGCAAGACGTTGGTAAGGCCGCCATTGAATATGCAAACAGCGATATCCGTCGCAATATCTAGTACAGTTTTTCCGCTTGAGGATGATTTGGGGGCCAAACTCCAAACGGTAGCGTTGAAACTTTCGTTATTGTTTTGAGTATAGGCCCCCAAGCAACGCTCCAGCAACTCGTCCCGGCTCAATTCCATGTAGATGGGTTTGATGGCTTGATAAACCTCCTCACTCATTGGCTGATTGTGATGATACGCATCCAAGGCATTTTCTGCTTTCGCTTTTGTCCAACTGCACCAATTCTCCGAACATTTTTCGTGCTGAGGCTTTTCATCCGTTGACATTTTGTGAAAAAGGGTTGCCCAGATCTCATTTTTCATATTTTTGATGGAATCGGAATTTCGACGGATTGCTAAGCCGTAATAAATGCTTAGTTCGTCAATCAATTTGGCAGTGAGTTTTCCTCTTCCCCCGAGACCTTTTGTTCCTTTTTTTAAGTTTCTCAATCGAGTGCCCATTCTTTTTTGCACGTGATCTATGCACTCTTTTTTTTTAACATCAACATTTTCATAAGGCTTCGAATCCACGATGCCTTTGAAAGTTTTAGAATCGCCATCTCCGATATAATTGCAGTCGTTTCGGAGCAAGTTTGACACGCTTGGCGGCGACCTTCATTTCCTAAGGACAACAAATTTTTTTTCGCACAGGACCTTTTTTTTCTTATTCTAGAGGGTTTAAACTATTATTTAAGCCAATAAAAAAAAATCGATTTTTCAAAAAATTTACAGTGGCCTTACCCCTTAATCACGTGAGGTTTTTTAGGCCACTTTTTGAATCCCCCACCCTATGGTGATATGTGGTGAGGTTCTAGGGTAGGCCCCCCGCCCCTGTCGGCAACATCGCGTCTATTTTTTTTGTTACGAAATGTCAGCCACAAGCTGTAGAGAGTAGGGTATTTTATTGTGAAAAACGAAGTAATATATGTTTTCAGTATATTGCAATGGCATTGTCCGCGCAGTTACCAAAAAACATATACGTGATATGTCCCAACAATCCCCCTCCCCAGTGTGATCAATCGGGATGTTATCCAAAACCACCCCCCCCCCCCCCCCCCAACGCACCCATCCAATATGAGCCGCACGTGATTAATGGACGACCCCTTTGTGCGGATCTTCGTCGATCTAGAGCGATCAAAACCGTTGCTGCTCTTGTCCACCGCGCTTCTAGTATATCTATAGCGGTCGGGCTCGACTCTGGCTATACCTATATATGTTATCGCGCTCTCCGCTTTGTGCGGATATTCGTCGACCTTGGACGATAGAAACACAGTGCTACTTTTATTTACCGCGCTCCTACTATATCTATAGCTGACGCGCTCGACTCTGGCTATACCTATATATATTATCGCGCTCTCCGCTTTGCGCGGATTTTCGTCGAGCTAGGGCGATCGTAACCGTTGCGGCTTTTCTTCACCGAGCTTCTAGTATGTCTATAGCGGACAGGCTCGACTCTGGCTATACCTATATATGTTATCACGCTCTACGCATTGGGGTCGTCCATTAATCACGTGAGGTTTTTTAGGCCACTTTTTGAACCCCCCACCCTATGGTGATATGTGGTGAGGTTCTAGGGTAGCCTCCACGCCCCTGCCGGCAACATCGCGTGTATTTTTTTTGTTACGAAATGTCAGCCACAAGCTATAGAGAGTACGGTATTTTATTGTGAAAAACGAAGTAATATATGTTTTCGGTATGTTTCAATGGCATTCTCCGCTCAGTTACCAAAAAAAAATATACGTGATATGTCCCAGCAATACCCCTCCCCAGTGTGATCAATCGTGATGTTATCCAAAAAAACTCCCCCTCCAATTTGAGCCGCACGTGATTAATGGATGACCCCTTTGTGCGGATCTTCGTCGAACTAGAGCGATCAAAACCGTTGCTGCTCTTGTCCACCGCGCTTCTAGTATATCTATAGCGGTCGGGCTCGACTCTGGCTATACCTATATATGTTATTGCGCTCTCCGCTTTGTGCGGATATTCGTCGACCTTGGACGATAGAAACACAGTGCTACTTTTCTTTACCGCGCTCCTACTATATCTATAGCTGACGCGCTCGACTCTGGCTATACCTATATATATTATCGCGCTCTCCGCTTTGTGCGGATTTTCGTCGAGGTAGGGCGATCGTAACCGTTCCGGCTTTTCTTCACCGAGCTTCTAGTATATCTATAGCGGACAGGCTCGACTCTGGCTATACCTATATATGTTATCACGCTCTACGCTATGGGGTCGTCCATTAATCACGTGAGGTTTTTTAGGCCACTTTTAGAACCCCCCACCCTATGGTGATATGTGGTGAGGTTCTAGGGTAGCCTCCACGCCCCTGCCGGCAACATCGCGTGTATTTTTTTTGTTACGAAATGTCAGCCACAAGCTATAGAGAGTACGGTATTTTATTGTGAAAAACGAAGTAATATATGTTTTCGGTATGTTTCAATGGCATTCTCCGCGCAGTTACCAAAAAAAATATACGTGATATGTCCCAGCAATCCCCCTCCCCAGTGTGATCAATCGTGATGTTATCCAAAAAAAACCCCCCCATTTGAGCCGCACCTGATTAATGGACGACCCCTTTGTGCGGATTTTCGTCGAACTAGAGCGATCAAAACCGTTGCTGCTCTTGTCCACCGCGCTTCTAGTATATCTATAGCGGTCGGGCTCGACTCTGGCTATACCTATATATGTTATCGCGCTCTCCGCTTTGTGCGGATATTCGTCGACCTTGGACGATAGAAACACAGTGCTACTTTTCTTTACCGCGCTCCTACTATATCTATAGCTGACGCGCTCGACTCTGGCTATACCTATATATATTATCGCGCTCTCCGCTTTGTGCGGATTTTCGTCGAGCTAGGGCGATCGTAACCGTTGCGGCTTTTCTTCACCGAGCTACTAGTATATCTATAGCGGACAGGCTCGACTCTGGCAATACCTATTATGTTATCACGCTCTACGCTCTGGGGTCGTCCATTAATCACGTGAGGTTTTTTAGGCCACTTTTTGAACCCCCCACCCTATGGTGATATGTGGTGAGGTTCTAGGGTAGCCTCCACGCCCCTGCCGGCAACATCGCGTGTATTTTTTTTGTTACGAAATGTCAGCCACAAGCTATAGAGAGTACGGTATTTTATTGTGAAAAACGAAGTAATATATGTTTTCGGTATGTTTCAATGGCATTCTCCGCGCAGTTACCAAAAAAAATATACGTGATATGTGCCAGCAATCCCCCTCCCCAGTGTGATCAATCGTGATGTTATCCAAAACCCCCCCCCCCCGCCTCCCCATTTGAGCCACACCTGATTAATGGACGACCCCTTTGTGCGGATCTTCGTCGAACTAGAGCGATCAAAACCGTTGCTGCTCTTGTCCACCGCGCTTCTAGTATATCTATAGCGGTCGGGCTCGACTCTGGCTATACCTATATATGTTATCGCGCTCTCCGCTTTGTGCGGATTTTCGTCGACCTTGGACGATAGAAACACAGTGCTACTTTTCTTTACCGCGCTCCTACTATATCTATAGCTGACGCGCACGACTCTGGCTATACCTATATATATTATCGCGCTCTCCGCTTTGTGCGGATTTTCGTCGAGCTAGGGCGATCGTAACCGTTGCGGCTTTTCTTCACCGAGCTTCTAGTATATCTATAGCGGACCGGCTCGACTCTGGCTATACCTATATATGTTATCACGCTCTACGCTATGGGGTCGCCCATTAATCACGTGAGGTTTTTAAGGCCACTTTTTGAACCCACCACCCTATGATGATATGTGGTGAGGTTCTAGGGTAGCCCCCACGCCCCTGCCGGCAACATCGCGTGTATTTTTTTTGTCACGAAATATCAGCCACAAGCTATAGAGAGTACGGTATTTTATTGTGAAAAACGAAGTAATATATGGTTTTAGTATATTTCAATGGCATTGTCCGCGCAGTTACCAAAACGAATATACGTGATATGTCCCAACAATCCCCCTCCCCAGTGCGATCAATCGTGATGTTATCCGAAACCACCCCGCCCCCAATTTGAACCGCACCTGATTAATGGACGACCCCTGTGTGCGGATCTTCTTCGAGCTAGAGCGATCGAAACCGTTGCTGCTTTCGTCCACCGCGCTTCTAGTATATCTATAGCGGTCGGGCTCGACTCCGGCTATATCTATATATGTATCGCGCTCCCCACTTTGTGCGGATTTTCGTCGGCCTTGGGAGATAGAAACACAGAGCTACTTTTCTTTATTGCGCTCCTAGTATATCTATAGCTGGCAGGCTCGACTCTGGCTATACCTATACAGTGCAGCTAGATCGCGCGCAAAAGTTACTCCCTCTCTAAACCCCTGCGCACCCATGCGCAATCATAGTAGCGCGTGTCCGTGAGCGAGCGACGCTCGGAACTTCGGAAAGAGCCGAGTGCGGTCGAACTGTCCCGACCGCGCCTTCGGCAGCTAGAGACCAACGCATAGACACGCTGAGCAATTTCGTGTGCGGTCAAGCCGAACGAAGCCTTCGAGGGAAAAAGCAATCTGGGCCCGGCCCGCGCGTGACGTCACGCGACGGCACGCGTCAGACTTTTAGATGATTTCAATGCTTATTTCGCTCTTGATTCTCTGCGTTATTAATGTATACAAACAAATGTATCGCGCACTCTGTACGCTTATTTTTTTTTGTTTATACGTTAATTTAAATATAATAATAAAACTAAATTACAACTTATTTATCTTCTAAAAAATTGTTTACCCTTTACTCACACCCGTCCTTATGCTAAATAAATTATAATTCAGAAAAGTAAGTGAAAATATATTTATATTGGTATTATTATATTAATTCTCATACATTCATCAAGTGATAAAGTATTATCTCCAAAAACAAGTCAATCATCCATCCGGCCGCTAATCGTAAGTGCCAGAAAGTGCATTTTTAACACAAGCGATAGGATGGTCCCGTTGGTAGCGTTCCTCGCATCGGTCCGTAGGGGCGCAGGATCGTTCCTCACGCTCAGCGGTTTTTTTTTTAAATCATGGTTACTATTAAGGATGTTGGGTCCCGATGAAACATTATGTTAATGTTAATGTTAATTGTTCATTATTAATGTTAATTGTTAATTGTTCAACAAACACTATGTTAATGTTAATTGTTCATGTAAAAACATACATAATTTTCAGAATCCTATCATCATTACTTCAACCTCCTTAAGGGTTGAAATAAAAAATGATGAGAAAATTCTGAAAATTTGGTATGTTTTTGTATGAAGTATTTAACAGCTCGTGCTAAAATTCCACGACGATTAGGAAGCTCGTTATTAAAAAAATAACATTTTGTTAAGAACAATTTTTAATAGAAATAAAAAAAATTTATCAATAAATTTCGTTTTGTTTCCGTTGCTTTCAGTATATTGTAGATATTACAAAATTAAGAGGTCAAAAAAAACTCATTGCATAGTTACATCAGTTTCCATAAGACAGCATTTAATTTGTGAATGTTAATTGTTCAATAACGAGCTTCCTAATTGTCGTTAAATTTTTACACGACCTCTGAAATACTTCATACAAAAAGATACCAAATTTTCAGAATTTTATCATCATTTGCGATTTGGGACCCAACATCCTTAATTCTTATTTGATTAGTTATTTTTATTAGTTATCATATTTATTATAGGTAGTTATCTTTTAGAACCGAAAAATTTGTCGCGCACTCTGACCGCTTATTTTATTAGTTTTTACGTCAATTTGAATATAATAAATCTAAAATACAGCTTATTTATCTTCTAGCGAAATGTTTGCACTTTACTCACACCCGACCCTATGCCAAATAAGTTGTAATTCACAAAAGTAAGCGGAAATATATTTATCTTCGTATTATTATATTCATCAAGCGATAAAGTATTATCCCCAAAAACAATCATCCATCCGACCGCGAATCGTAAGTACCAGAAAGTGAACATACATTGACGCAAAAAATTAAAGGAGCAAGAAAAGTTGAACTTTGTCAAAAGTGGTCGTACTAAAAAAAAAGGATTTTAAAGCTTCAAGTTTCTATTTTTAGTTCCGACAATGATTTTTTTTTTGAGAATCACTGATTGCGCGGTCGGGAGAAATATCACGGCACAAAAAATTTTGCAAATTTTTACGTTTTTCAAAGTTCTGCACGTGTTTTGGAGATTTTTTTCTGACTTGACCAATATCAAAGTCATTGAGCCCATTCAATTCACTTCAATTTGCTTTTTTTTCTCCGTACGACCATTTTTCGCTGAGACATCTCAGGAACTAATGGTCGTACGGGAATTCGATCGGTAGTTTTGGAAACGTAAATACTCTACAAGCGCCGATTATTATTGTAGTGAAACTTTTATTTTTTATTTTTGCCATTAGTTTTAGAAAAGTACAAAAAACGAAGTCTTCTTGGTTTTTATGCAATCCACCGCTACTTTGCAAATATTGCGATAAAGACTAATGTTTATGCACGGTCATTCAGCTCAATATGTCCCCAAGAGCCCCGCAAAATTCCAAGTTGATCCGATTATCGGTCTTTCTTGGCCGATTGACCAAAATTTGAAAAAAAATTATAGGAACAAGTTTCCCCTTTTTCAGACATCATTTCATGATTATTAAGAGGAAAAAAAAATTTTCATTACTTTTCGTACAATTGGGTATTGAGCACGCATTAAATGTTGGGAAAAAACCCTGAAAATCATATTGACTAAAAAATTTCGGAAAAAAAAATTTTTAATAAAAAAAATGTTGAAAATCTTTTTTTTTATAAGAAAATCGATTTCGATTTTTTTTTTCAAATGTTGACATTTTTTTCTAATCAACATTGTACCGCCAGCATTAGAATTACACAAAGCGTACCACGGGGAGGTAAGCTTTGGACAATTCTACGTACGCTTTGGGTAATTGTAATGTTGGCGGTACAATGTTGAATCGAAAAAAATGTCAAAATTAAAAAAAAATTTGCATTGAAATAGATTTTTTTATACAAAAAAAATATTTCAACAATTTTGTTATTAAAAAAAAAAAAAAAAATCGAACATTTTTAGTCAATATGATTTTCAGGCTTCTTTTCCAACATTTAACGCGTACTCAATACCCAATTGTGCGAAAAGTGGTGAAAAGTTGTTTTTCCTCTTAATAATCATGAGATGATGTCTGAGAAGGGGGAAACTTGTTCCTTTAATTTTTTTTTCATATTTTGGTCAATCGGGCGAGAAAGACCGATGAACGGATCAGTTTGGAATTTTGCATGGCTCTTGGGGATATATTGAGCTGAATGACCGTCCATTAACATTAGTGTTTATCGCAATATTTTCAAAGTAGCGGTGGATTTTATAAAAACCAAGGAAACATCGTTTTTTTGTACTTTTTTAAAACTGATGGCAAAAATAATTTTTTTTTAACCTAGAATAATAATCAGAACTTGTAGAGTATGTATTCACGTTTCCAAAACTGCCGGTCGAATTCCCGTACGACCATTAGTTCCTGAGATATCGATGACTGAAGACAAAAGGACGTTTTTTCATTCAAAGGCCGATATCTCAGCGAAAAATGGTCGTGAGGAGATAAAAAAAAAAAGCAAATTGAAGTGAATTGAATGGGCTCAATGACCTTGATATTGTTCAAGTCAGAAAAAATCTCCAAAACACATGCAGAACTTTGAAAAACCTAAAAATTTGCAAAATTTTTTTTGCCGTGATATTTCTTTCGACCGCGCAATCAGTGATTCTCAAAAAAAAAATCATTGTCGGATCTAAAACTAGAAACTTGAAGCTTTAAAATCCTTTTTTTTTTGTACGACCACTTTTGACAAAGTTCAACTTTTCTTGCTCCTTTAATTTTTTGTGTCAATGTATGTTCACTTTCTGGTACTGACGATTCGCGGTTGGATGGATGATTGTTTTTGGGGATAATACTTTATCCCTTGATGAAAGTATATGAGAATGAATATAATAATACGAATATAAATATATTTTCGCTTACTTTTCGGAATTATAATTTATTTGGCATAAGGATTTGAGTAAAGCGTAAACAATTTTTTAGAAGATAAATAAGACGTAATTTAGATTTATTATTATATTTAAATTGACGTATAAACGAAAAAAATAAGCGTTCAGAGTGCGCGATACATTTTTTCGTATACATCAATAACGCAGAGAATCAAGAGCCAAATAGGCCGTCGGGTGACGTCACGCGCGAGCCGTGCTCAGATTGCTTTTGCCCTCGAAGCCTTCTTTCTCCGTTCGGCTTGACCGCACATGACGTGCTCAGCGTCCATGGGTTGGTGTAGCTGCCGAACGCGCGGTCGGGACAGTTCGACCGCACTCGGCTCTTTCCGAAGATGCCCGACGGTCGCTCGCTCATGGACACGCGCTACTATGATTGCTCGATCGGCGCCTAAGTGTCTGGCGGGGTGGTCACTTTTACGCGCGATCTGGCTGCACTGGTCTCTCGACCGGTGTGACAACAATGACATAACCAAGCAAACAGTGTTGTGCCCGGTCGTTGAAAGATGGACGTCGGTTTATTGAGACCGGGAACGGTGCCGATATCGCCGGACACTATATTGTGGTTCGAATTTTTACTAAATCCATCTTTGCTTGAGAAACACCTGGCAAAATCATGTCCAGTTAACGAAATGAACGACGATAACACGTTTCTAACCTCAAAAATGTGGAAACTCGCATCTCAAACACACGGTTAATATTTTGCAAAAATTGAATGATTGTGTATCAAATGTAATTTCAGATCCATCGCCCACCGATCTCATGATCAAATTTATGGGTATCAATTCCGACCAGCGAGACAACGAGGTGAAGATTTTAGACACAGAGATGGGTGAAGCAAAGATGAATATTCTGAGAAAATGGTCCTTCAAGAGCATAGCATTGAAAATCCTCGCTCTCAAAGTAGCCGCTCATTTGAAATGGGATTTGGACATACTCGAGAAGAACCTTCCTCTGCCGATGCAATTGACTCTTCTCCAAGATTTATTTTTCATTACTGGAGATTTTGTCATCGAAATACAAGTCCTGCCTGACTTTCCGATATCCTTGATATCGAGTCAACTTCTATTCGCGGTAGTGCTCTATCACAGATGGCACATCCGAGCTATCGTTTAACGAGCCCTCAATAGGCACATCAAGCAACAGTTCATTCACATGTAACACCTTCCAACCTCTGATTCGTTTCCAAATCAAAACTATGCCACTTCAACATTGCAACAGTCTCGTATCCTCTGAAATTAGGCCCGGCACGCAGGAATCGACGTACGTCCCTCCCGGACTTGCGGACGACATCATAAGAAAACTGGAAGCCCACATACCCAACAATCTCAACGTACTCAATACTATCTTGGAGTCCAACGACTTGACACCCAAAATCCCATCGATTAATACTTTCCAGATGCCTACCGAAGATACCATGGAAATTAAACAAAACTGGGACGCCATGTACAGTACATCACTGGAGGAATTCAAGTGCCAGGTAAAATCTTCTTAACCATCATGAATAGTTTTGTCCAATTGAAGAGGAGAAACTAACGCCGTTGAAGTTTGCATCGTTTGGAACGCAATGGAGATTCTGCCCTGGTTTATTTTCATTATCGAAGATATTTTCTTGCCAATTGATGTTGTAGATTTTAAATAAGGATCCTGAAAAACGTTCGAGTTATTTTTGTAGTCGAAATACGCAATCATTGCGTTCCAACGATGCAAACTTCAGCACCATAAAAATTACCGAATTTCTTGGAATATCGCAAGATCGTGTTATGCGAGAAATTCGTTCAACTATTCACTACGATCTCGCGTCGTTTCATTTGCTGAGGGAGGAATACAAACTAGCGAGACATCACGTTTCTCAAGCTAAATCGCTCTTCGATCAGCTCGGCGCAACTGAATCGTTGCTGTTCTGCAGAGTGCAAAAGAATTACTCGGATGGATACTGTTTGGCCACCGAAGTACCCGTTGAGGGTTACGAGCAGAGTCTGACGCAGCAGTTGTACGCTTCGATCAAGGATCAATACACGGTACACCGTGCAAAACATTGCTTCACTGAACAAACAAGCGTTTTTATTTTGTGCTTATTGTGTACTGAGCTTTTTTTCTCTTTCGAAGAACATCTTGGAGATTTTGCAAATGGACAACATTTCTCGAGAGATACCGCAGGTGTATCGAGACAATCTGGAGCTGGATATCCAGGGAGGTTTGGTGAACAGGAAAATTATCGTCGCCCGCGATTTATTGCTGAGAATTCAGTGCCTCAATTTGCTCCGAAAGATTCTGGATGGCAGGGTCATCCACGGTAACTACATCGTCGAAATAAAGAACGCCGGGGATAAAGGTCTGGACGTCCTCTTGTGGGTAAAGATTTATGGAATGTAAAAAATTGTGGAGCTCGTGGAAAGCCGAGCTACCGGTGGTTTGATGAGTTCGTCAATGATCGAATATCGATGATATTCGCAACGACAAAAAGTATGTAAAACATCTCAATCGTGTTTCAGGCGATCGATCACGTTTTGGACAAATCAGAGGAGACGGAGAGGCGTAGAATCGCTCGTTATCTTCACTACATGGTTCTGATATGGATGGGGGATATGGACGAGCTGGCTCGTAAAATTTTCGCGAATCAAAATTACACAAATCTTTTCAATCACGAGGAAATATTGGAGATTGAGAAACGATCCAAGACCGATGACGTCGAATTACCGTCGCTACTGTTGGATGACGATTGGGGAGTTTCCCTCGTCACGTATACTCGTAAGTTGCCAATTGAAATTCGCAATATGATTTGCATTCATTTTCATCGATTTTCATCTAGACAACGAACCATAAACTCTCCCTTCGTTTTCAAGCGTTTTGAGGCTAATGCTCGTGTTATCCGTTTCACCGCAGAGAGTCCAAAGTTCAAGGTGAACGAATTGGAAAGACGCTTGATACTGTCGTACGACGCCCGAGAAATTCGAGAGCTGCTGATATTGCTGGACGGCGGTAATTCGATGAATCCACTTTGGCGAGTCAACAGTCGCTGGGAATTGCCGATTCCACTTCAGAGCGCGGTCATGTCGTTACCGCGCGGCTTTCGCCAGGACTATTCGTACGTGTTGCTCGCGAAGAGCCGACAGTTGGTAATGTCCAAGGACTTTCACGGTGCCAAAGAACTGCTGAACGCGCTAGAACAGGAGATACAGCAACAACCTCTGGGCCCTGCCAATCTTACGTACAAGCTTGGCACATTACTCGGCTGGGAATCGATCTTGGTCGAAATATATCGTCACCTTAACTCGTGGCCGGAGAATAGCGGAAGTGAGTAGGAGGAAAAGTTTTTCGTAATACTCAAGGAGCGACATCTACCTAGAAGCTAGAAAAAAATGGCCAAATTTCGATTTGTTTTCTGAGAAACGGTTGTGGAAAAGAAACGCATTTTTTTTAAGGGATCATAAGCCATCGGACACAGAAATTTCATAATGCATTTAATTTTTTTCGAAGGATAGTGTGAAAAGGACGACATTCGCAACTTTTTTTACGCACTGTGTGTGTTGAAATGTGGCAACGTCGGAACTATGGGATTATCAGAATCAATGGCAAGGGTTACACAGTCAATAAATAGATCCCGCGATCGTTGCTGACGTGTTTAGACATCAATAATTCTCGACGGGATCACGAATATCGCGATATTTATTGACTGTGTAACCCTTGACAATCAAATACCTAGCGCGCCAATGATATATACATTAAAGCGGAATGGGAATCAGTGAAAATTGTTCATTCATTTATTATGACGTATTCTCTTTCTCTAGCTTCGGCGAGCATAGTACGATGCGTGCGGGCACAAGTACTGACAAAACGTCTTTTCCATCGGAAACTTTACGGCGCACTAATCTTTTATCTCAATAATTTCTTGCCTCCTTTTGTTTTGACATAACCCGTGAAGCGCGTTTTGTGCTGCAGTCAATCTAACAGCTTCGCATTTGGAGCGAACCGTGCGCCGTTGCCAAAGCTTATGTTTATTTTGCGAGAATTGTTAAACATCGGAAATTATTTTTCTGTTGGTACTAACTCCTTCAAATAAACATATATGGATGTGAATAATAATTACGATTATCTACAGTACAGTCGAAACTTTTCGTTATATGCGTACACATAATTAATATTTTGCTATAATAAGTTGCCACTGGAATAAACGGGAAAAAATGTGAATTGCGACAATTTTTTACGGATACTCGGTTGATAGAATGAAAATTTCGTTTACTGGACATAATTCTACATACTTTCAAGTATCTTTACAATTTTTATTTGCGAGATTTTGGAACAAAATAGCGGCGCCGAAGCTGGACAAAGCAAGTCATTCTTGTCTGATTGTGTCCACCATTGGCTGATGCGCTACGCGGAATCCATATAAATTGTTTCCACATCTCTACTCTTTTCAGACGCGGTAGATCGAATGTTTTCTTTTTACTGGAATTTCGTTTTCTTTTTCAGGCGACGGGAAAGCTTTGATAGAACAATGCAAGCAGTGCTTGGCGTCCATACAGTCCACCGATCAAGTTATTCCCCGACAAGAAATAATCGAGTACTGCACGGTCTTTCTATTGAACATGAGCGAATGGGATTATCTGACGAGTCTTGAGAAACGTTGGAGTCACTGCGAATTCGCAGCGGCCATTAGCCTCGTCTGTCAGGATATCGTCAGAAATAAAGGCTCTCGAAAATTTCCGAGGGAAGCCTGGGATTTAGGTAACACAAGGCTTTTCGATGAATTCTTTGCCAAAGTAATAATGAAACGGGGTATTTTTATTTACTAGACGACGCTCTGTCATTGGATACGGAAATATTGTCGATAAACTGGCATGCTCAACGAATTTGTCATGCATTTTTTACACCTACTAACATTGCTTAAGGGGCTAGGCTACTGTGACGACCTGAAAATCACGAGTATAGAAACAAAAATTTGAAGAAATAAGTAAGATGGTTGGAAAATCGTTTCTACATTTATTTGTATCCACATTAACAAAGACGTGTGCTGAATTTCATTTAAACAATATTAATAATCAAAGTAGTTATGAACAGTCTTGTAAAGGACCATTAAACGTGAGGGGCTCAACTGTGTACTTGATTATGGCCACCCGCTTGATCTAAAATAAATAAAAAAGAGTTTTTTTCTTAAAATATATAATATTGCCTTAGGCTTGACCGAGCTTTGTTGTTATCGTGTTTGAAACATCAAAAAATAATTCTTTGAACGTTTTTTCGATTTTTCGAGGAAAAATGATATCGTCAGTGTTAATAACCAATGAAAAAAAATGTATGAAGAAAAACACCAAGATATCGTGTTAAACGCCGTTTTGAGACAAACGCGTCTGAACTTTTGCTAGCAGTTCAATCGTTGTAATCGTATATTTACCTTCGGTCTGTAATTTCTGCACTTTATAGTCGACCTTTCTCGTCAATGTGAGTTGCGTCAAGCGACAATCGATTTTTGAAATTGTCCCAGTGGCCCAACCCTTTAAAGGGGTACAGATGTTTTTTTTCCGACACGCTAGTGTATATATATATTAATATGTTCAATTGCGACCGGGCCAGTTCTCACTATATTCACTCCGAACCGGGATCAGCCGCAAAAACGCGGGAGCAGCGGAAATCCACGTGGAAGCGCAGCCCGAGACGCGATTGTCAGTGCAACAGGAATGTTGAGCAGACTTCGCGAGCCAACCGTCCTCACAGTGGCGATATCATTGCTCGCACGACTACACAATGTGTTGCGAGACGAAACGAGCCTCGAACTTTACGTCCAGTATCTCTCTTTGTGGCCCGCTGGTGTACCAAAGTAAGCCTCGAAATTTAAGACACATTCCTTCTTCGCAAGCACTACGACCTAATTGTTTAGTAAAATTATTCTAAATCGACTTTTCGACATATTCTTGTAAACATTTGGTTTAAAAGTTGGACATAATTCATGAAAATAGCATTCAGTGAGTTCTGCCCAGTAAATTCATTACGGCTACTACACAATATTTAATTCCGGAAAAAAAGAGAAAAGCGCTTTTGTATTTAGTTCGAAAAATGTCGTTTGTCGAATATTGATATTTTGTCGGTTGAAAAGTATCGCTGTTTAATAAACGACGGAATAATTCATTTTTTCGTACATTTTCAGTTCGAACTCGTACAACTTGAGGACAATCAGCGAAACGTTGTTCCAATTGCTCACCCAAGCTCTCAAGTATTATCCAACCAACATACCGTGGCTACGAGTCATGGGTGATCTCAACTTCGGTAATCTGCCGGAAAAAAAGAAACAAATATATTTCCGCTATCCACAATTATCCGCATCTAGAAATAATATAAATCACAAGAACTTTTCCCGCTGGGCTTCTTTGTAATCCGCCACGTTTCGCAGTTTTAGGATTCTACGAGAGTGCGTTGAAGTATTATCTCGAGGCGATTATGATAGCGAGCGATTTGTTCAGCCAGCCAGTTCCCCGAGCGCACATAGACGATCACGTTTATCGTCGTATGATCAAGAGTTGCGCTCATCTTCAGTGCTACACGCAGGCTGCCGTGTTGTGCCAATTCTTGGAGGAGGTCGATTATTCACTGGCTTTCAAAATGGCGGCGAGCGATCAGAAGAGCTCGACGAGCGCCGACGCGATGGACGCTTATTATCACTGCATTTGGGACACCACGATACTGGAATATCTTATTAATTTGCACACGAAAAGGGGCGAACATCATCGCAAACACTTAGCGGTAAGATGAGTGGAGACGACTGGAACGATTTGGCCGATTTTATTTTTGCAAGCTTTTATTTAACTCGCTACGTTCGTATGTTTGTCTTTACGGTTCAAATTTTGTAATCCATTTTTTGGCACTTGCTGGCATCCGCTTGAGCTGAAATTTGGCTTACCTACGTAACTTCTGTGACAAAGCTATGATACGGTACCGTAGAGCTGGTCTGTCGATGGAGGTGGGAGGTGGGCAATGCCACTCCTTGGTAGCATATACTAGGACAGTCGAGTTTGCGCTCATTTGTTTTGTTATCATGAGCACTTTTCATTGCACATGATAACGAGAGTCTGATAATGGCGGCGGGAGGGGGAAACTGAAATTTTCTAATGACAAATGGTAGGACAATCGAGTTTTGGCTCATTAACTTTGTTGACTTGAACATTATTTATAATTACACTATTATAAAGTTTCTCGCGAAATCTTTATAACCTAAGGCAAGCTTTTTTATTACGCCGAGGTCTGAATGGCATGGGTGTCTGGCATGGCAAATAAGTAAACAAATTCTGTCACTAAAAAGTACAAAATAAAATAAACGTAAAAAAACTTTTCAAAAACAAGCTTTTATTTAAAAGTTACCGTACCAGAGAGTAAACAATAATGTTCAGTAAAATTGTAAATCAAAATAGTATAACTACAGAATTTACGGTTTAGATCGGTAGTAGAACTACAGAATTTACCCTTGGTCACACATCATAGGTGTAATCAGGGTTGTTACGCATATGGAAAACAGGGAAAACCGGGAAAACTCAGGGAATTTCGTTCCTCCTGGAATAATCAGTGAAAAGTCAGGGGAATTTCGGAAATTTTCTCACAATTTACTTTTTGAAAGAGATACGAAAAATGAAACCGACTTGACAAAAAAAACTGAACAGTATGAAAATAAATATTTTTGTATATCTTTAATATTTAAATTATTCCTCATTATACACAAAAGAAAGTTATGTCAGTGGCAAACATTGAGGATTTAAAAAACTGAAAACTAATTCACTGTAAAGCTACATTTGTAAATTAAAGTAAATTGAAGGTAAAGCTACAAAAATACATTTGTATTCGGTCTGTCGATACACAACCACATCATTATCATTATAGATAAGTATTTACATTTATTTTTTGTTCATTTTCACCGGCGTACAAACGTTTGTTTACAATGAATAACAGGTTCTGTATTTGCTTTTAATGTCTTTTTTTTTTACTTAATAATGTTTAAATTATGTTTCGAATTTCAGTTAAAAAAGATAAATGTCAATTTTATCAAGGTCTTAAAAAAATTATGTTATCCAGTTCAACATTGCTATTTCATTTATTGCTATTTTTCAGTCATTTTTTAGTCATTGCTATTTTTATGTATATTATTTTCCCGTATAGTTTGTAACGTTTACAAGGACTAATATCTCTCTAACTCAAAAAATATATGTTTGATGAAAAGAAAGTGATCTTTATTTGATCCTAATCTGGCTAGTTTGCAAAACGTGTATGGAAAACCTGGAATAGTCAGGGAATTTCTGAGTCAATAATGCGTAACAACCCTGTGCGAGTACTTGAATGGTAGCTAAACGTAGATATGTCTAAAATATGAATTTCAAAAACTTGAGCTGTCAAACGTCATAAGTTTTAATACTACTTTACAATTTCTGCAAAAAAGCCTCGAGCTTTCAAAATGTATATTTCATATTTTGAAAATGTCTACGTTTATGTACCTTTTCAATACTTGCACCTAGATGAGTGACCGAGGAAGGGACTTTTTTGTAGTTACACTGTTTTGATGTTCGATTTTACCGAGCATTATTTTTTACTTTTCAGTACAGGACTTTCTAGATACAAGCTTGTTTTTGAAACGTTTTTTTACATTTATTTTTCATTGTACCATTGTCCTGTTGGCTAACGAAAATTATTATTGCCCCTATGGATGCTCTCACGTCTCGGCAAGAAGGGCACATGGAAGCGTTCCTCTCAGGCACAATTTGATTTGAGATACCCTTAGGCAAGGAAAAATTGCTGATTTTCATGACTTTTTTTAAAAAGAAAACATTTCTCCACCATTATTTCGACTTACGGTATGTTTTATTACTACTTTTGGCTGTTGCATGGTATATTCTTTTTATTCATCATGAAGAATCACGGAGGTATGGCACGGTCTTCTAAGCGGGTTGCGCCAGATGTCATCTGATGGCGTTACCCGTAACGTCGGCGGGGTCAATCTGAAAACAAATACCAACGAGGATTTTCTTTCAACACCCATACCATATATGAACCAAGAAAAAGTGAGAAATATTGAAAATCGATCAAATGGTACGCTTTGAAACAAAAATATTGAATTTTCCAAAAATGGCGGTTACATTTTGCTATAAAAAAATCCTTTTTTTATCTTGACAAACGTTTAGGGTTAGGTTTTAAACAATCGGGTTAGTAAGATTTATACCCAATTCCATCGGAATCGGTCAATTAGTTTTTTAACTGTACGTGACGCTAGTTTTGAAAATGCAGTTTTGGAGACCGTGCCAAACCTCCGCCATTTTTGAAGATTAACTTTTTTAAATATCACGTAACAGCCAATAGTAGTAATAAAACATACCCTAGATCTCAAAGATGATAAAGGAATATTTTCTCTTAAAGAAATCACGAATATCAGCATATTTTTTTCTCGCCTAAAGGTATCTCCCCCCTTAAGGAGGGCCGGTCGCTTCTCCGATAGATCTTAAAGGACTCTGCGATTTTTTTAAACGTGGATACGTCTGCACAAGTTTAACCCTACGACTTCCGTAAGTTTTTGCGAAAATTGCGAAGTCGACGTTTCGCTGGACGCATCTACGTATAAATAAAGTCAGCATCCTTTGAAGGGTTAAGCTACTGTGAGGACCCAAAAATCAGGGTTATTAAAAAAAAGTAATTTTGAAGTAATACGTACGATGATTAAAAAATCGTTTGGATATTTATTTGTATGTACATTAACAAAGCTGTGTGCCAAAGTTTGTAAAAAAAAACATTAATTATTAAAGAAGCTCCAAACAATCTCGTGAAGGGCCTTTAAACGTGAGGAACTCAACGGTGTACTTGACTTTCGCCACTCGGTCAATCTTAAACAAGAACAAAACAATGTTTCCGTAAAATAGATAATATTGACTAAAACTCGGCCATGCTTTTGTTTTTATCATCGTGATTCAAACATCAATCAATTTTTGTTAATTTTTACATTTTTTCAAGGAAAAATGAGATCATTTTGGATTACTGATGGAAAAACAAATATTCAAAAAAATAACGTCGGTCAAGATTGAACTACTATTACACTGGATGAAAGTACCATATTCGAAGTCTATCCGTTCATTAAGTATCGATAAAAACGCGTTCAGTTTTACTACGCCTTCTGTCGTTCGAATAGTAAATTTATCTTCAATCTGCGGTTCGTGCACCATATGTAAGACCTTCCATTTAAGGTGCCTTCATTTGCCTCAAGAGACAAACGATTTTTTCACATTTTCACAGTAGCCTTTTGAATTAACCCCTTAACATTAATCGACGAAACGCTCGACCCGCTCCGAAAGGAACAGGAATTTCGACCATCGCCAAGAGTGCAACGAAGATCATTACACGAAGAAAAAATCAAATACTTTGTCCCTGATTTCACAAAACTTGACAACTCTCATCTCCGCATATCTCTACGCCGTATATACTCGCAGACACAAACATTTCTATAATTTTACAGATCCGCGTGATCGGCTTGCTGGAACTGAACTCGAACAACAACGAGGAGATTCAGAGGGAGGCGGCCAACACTCGCAAAGCAAAATTCTTCCGCGCCCTCCCCAAGCAATACGTGTATTGACCGTTTCGCCGACGATACCACCCCCTTACTTTAGTACATATCAGAATAAAGATGTCGGACCGAGGTAACAACAACAGCAAGCGAAGATATTTTCCCATTTTGAGTTTCATCGAAATCTCCGAAAAATTATTCATCCTTTTATTCGTAGGAAAATCTTATAATCAGACTAACGGAGGTAGACATAGAGAGACGAAAAATCTCAAGCGAATTCTCTGCGATGACGAAGAGTCGCGTGACTCGTTGGAAGTATTTCGAAGCGAAAAATCCGAGCCTGCACGTCTGGAGGCTGCAACGGTGCCTTTTTTTTCCTTCGCGAAACACCTGCTCGTCCGACACACAGGTAGACGAAAATCGTTACCCTTGAAAACTCTGTGTTTGCGACGTCACGGGACTACGATACACATCCAGCTTCGCGTATGTTTTCGTCGACTATATTTACCCGTTTCGGCCTCGACGTCAAAAGTTTCATTCTATTATCGAAAGCTCAGCCGAACATTGCGCGGCTCGTCTTTGGTAACATTGCCACGAAGAAGTTTATAGAATCCTGTTAAGAACACGCAGGAGGAAAGATCTTCGAAGTGAACACGCGGGTCGAGTGATGTTTGAAAAGCAGCGAGGGAGAGAGAAAACGGACGGGGAACGTTTTGGGCAGTTCGACGTGCCACGCGCAAGTGAAGTCGATTAGCTGCAGGCTAGCGTGGAACAGACACGAAGGAGAAAGTGAGACTATACTTTTTCCGAAAATGCTTTCTTGGAGGAAAGTAGGCAACGGAATTTTGACCGACTGAGCGGATTCGACATCGTGTCGAGGCAATTGCGGATTAAATGACGACAGATTTAATTGAGCCTATGAGTAGTTTCCTTACAATTCATTTTAAAGAATTACCAGCGTTTTTTTTCGATTTCACCGCATAGCGTATCACCTCGGGTATTT
The DNA here is from genome assembly GCA_951751655.1 of Ophion costatus. Classification (NCBI taxonomy): domain Eukaryota; kingdom Metazoa; phylum Arthropoda; class Insecta; order Hymenoptera; family Ichneumonidae; genus Ophion; species Ophion costatus. Next base: position 25,826,472 of record OX632362.1, on the reverse strand, counting down.
TAATTGTGATTCGCGAAGACTCGACGCATGAAAGGACAATTTTGCGAGTTTTATAAAGTTATGTTTAGAAGAAATAGCGTTAATATGATAAAACGAAGAGTTGGGGGAAGAATATCGAGCCCGTATTCGAAATTTAGGAGTTTTGTTAATAATTATTATTCTATTTATTGATTCTCATTAGGACTATTTATGATTTTATTCATTTATTAATTAGCATTATTTTTTTATTCGCTCGTGGTTCTCTTTAGGATTACTTATTATTATTTCTATCATTAGGCGCTGTTTTATTGATAATTATTATTCTCATTATTGATTCTCATTCGGGTTATTTATTATTTTATTTGTTTATTAATTCTCGTGATTATTTATTAGTTTATTCATTTACGGTTCTCATTAGGATTATTTATTATTATTGCTATCATTAGACACAGTTCCGCTGATAATTATTACAAACCTTCGACGGTAATTCAAGGGGTTAGGCAACTGTGACAACCCAAAAAAGGATTACTCGAATAAATTAGTTTTAAAGGAAAAAGTAAGACGATTGACAAGTTGTTTGGGCATTTATTTGTATGTACATTAACAAAGTAGTGTACCAAATTTCGTGAATAAATATTAATAATTAAATAAGTTATAAACAATCTCGTGTAGAACCTTTGAACGTGAAGGGCTCAACGGTGTACTTGATTTTGGCCATTCGGTTGATCCGAAACAAACAAAAAACGAGTTTTTTGCTCCAAATTGCCAATATTGGCTAAGACTTCACCGAGCTTTTTTCTTTTATAATGTTTCAACCATTATACAAACGTCTTAAAAAACAATCTCCGACTTTTCGAGGAAAAACGACATTGTTGAGAAAAACAAATTTTAAAAAATGTTAAGAAAAACGTCGGTCAGGACTCAACTACCATTACACTAAATGGGTGTACCGAATCGCAAGTTAATCGGTTCCTTGGATATCGAGAAATCGTGTACATCGTTTTCGAAAACATGGTTTTAAAAAATATTTCGTGAAAAACGTGTTTAAAGTTTTACTAGCCATTCTATCGTTGTAATAATAAATGTACCTTCACTCTGCGTTTCCTGTCCCATATGTTGGACCTTTCCTAATCCCTCAAAGTTCAACTCGATCGACGATTCAGCATTCATTCTCTAACTCTCTGGATACATCGTAAAAGTCATCGAAAAGATGAATAAATAATTCACATGACAACTGACATTTGGCGACTGTTACCGAAAGTGAGGGATGAAAGAAAAGTGCATCGTCATTTTTTATTCGTAAAATCACTCTCATAATGAAAAATACGTCGATCAACTCGAACGCGTAACACGAATTTTGAGTCTGGGCTATGCGGTAATCGATTTCATACTATTTGGTTTTTGAAGAATAAAATATTAACCAACATTAATTCTACTGCGTACTGACTAAAAAATTAACATAATTAATAAACATAATAAAAAATAACCATTAATCTGACAAGTTTGTTTTGATGACTAGCGAACGAAATAAAATGACGTGAAAAATTAAATGAACCCCAATTTCGAACAGGCATTCAGGTAAAGTAAAATAACGCATGGAGCATTTCCGACGATTTTATTTTTCATTTATTTTGGAAAAAACTCAAGTCGTTCGGAAAAAAATTAATTTAAAAACAAAAATTACTGGGAATGAGAAATGATAATCGAATAAAGACTGATATTAAAAAGAAAAACACTCGACTGTATTCACCGCCGATAAAAATATGATGGGGAAATTCAATATCCTCCCTGACTTTTCCACTGTTCCCCCTCGCTCTTCTTCGCTCCTGCCAGTATGGGCGGCTCCCCTCACTAGTCCCTTACCGATCTGATTTCTTCAAGCACATAGCCGAGCATTCGAAACAGTTCGTCCGCAACACGTCGTATGGACTGAACGGGACAACATATTGAACAAAAAATAGAATTTTCAAAATATCTTTATTCTGGAATCCAAAAATATTATCCAAGACTGAATAACAGTTTTTCTTGTTTTTCGTAATAAAAAATCAAAGAACACTAGTTTCAATCCAGACTCAAAATATACGAACGGTTTGATTATCAATCCAATGATAAATCTCATTTAATCATCAGTCCACTGACAAATCTCGCTTGCATATCTCAAAAATCACAAAAATCTATTTCCAATCGTTCTTTCATGCCCACCGAATTCGCGGGCTGCGAGGAGTCTCCAGGAGCGTGTACAATACCGAAGAAACGACAAAAGTCTTGTTCGTGTCAACCGAGAGATTTGAGGAGAAGGGAGAGCCTGGCTGTTCCCCGCTCTGAAATCGCCGTGCACAGTGCAGCCAGATTGCGCACTAAAGTTACCCCCTCTCTAGTTCCTTGCGCGCCCATACACAGTCATAGTACCGCGTGTCCGTGAGCGAGCGACGCTCGGCTGGCTGCACTGGTGTCGACTTCGTACGTTTCTTCGCGCTTGCTACACTTTGCACACTTTGACTAGATACAGTAATAGAAAGTCCACTGGAGGCGTAAGAAGTGTAGAAAAGTCTAGCTAAAATGAACAGACCCCGTCTCTCTAGTCTCCTTGTATATATAGTCCAGTCAAAGGTAGCCAAAGTCGAACATTTTTGCCACCGCTTAGTGAAACATGTATTCCTATGTTAATCGACCCGGGTAATCCGAATTTCTAGGAATTTTGACTATTAACAGTGAAAGAAAGGGTTTAAAACCGAAAAATATGCATTATTTCGAGAACGGGGAGGAAATTGCAAAAAAGTTTGGAACAAAAGTTGTAGAATGGAAGATTTTACCTCCTAAGTGCATACGATGTTTTTTCTCTAATCTCCAATAGTTTAGCCGGAAAATCGAATAAAACATTCACACTAAACTATCGCGAGCGAGGCACACGGACGTGACGAAATCGAGAGGTATGAGCATTGCTGGTACCTCTTCTCTCTCTCTCTCTCTCTCACTCTCTCTCTCTCTCTCCCTCTCTCTCTCACCCTCTCTCGCTCTCGCACTGTCGGTACACGCGTGCGAGGGTCCCCGAATCTCGGTCGGGTATTTTCGGCAGCCCAGAGTACGTCAGCGGCTTCCCCTCGCGCCGACGCGGCGCGCCAACCTGGAGCTCGGTTCGAGAGCCCCCAGGACCAATCGGGTGCCTCGACGGGATTATATTAGTATAGATCGTCCGTTAATCACATGAGGCTAAAATTGGGGGGGTGGGGGGTTCCGGATAACATCACGATTTATCATACTTTCGCGGGGGGGGGGGGGGGGGGGTGTTGTGACAATCACGTATATTTTTTTTGGTAACTGCGCCGCCAATGCCATTTGAATATACTGAAAACATATATTTCTTCGTTTTTCACAATAAAATACCGTACTCTGTATAGCTCGTGGCTGACATTCCTTAACAAAAAAAATACACGCCATGGTACAGGCGGGGGGGAGGTACCCTCGAACCTCACCACATATCACGATGGGAGGGGGGGTCAAAAAGTGGCCTAAAAAACCTCACGTGATTCATGGACGACCCCTAGGGCATAGAAAATGACAAATTCGTTACCTGCCAATATTTCGTACACTGAAATTAAAACGAGCGGGAATTAAATAGAGCATTTTGTTGGGAGCGGAACGTCTTTTTGGCGTTGTTTGGCGGCGCGGCGTAGTGTGTCGAAGCAGAGCGTTGATCAATCAAAGCGATGTACAGAAATAGAATACGGAATACACTTTCTAAATATATTAACAAATATTTTTCGTACAGAATACAGAGCACACTTTCGAAATACATTAACAAATTTTTGAAAATATTTTTCAATCACTATTTATAGACGAAAATGGTAGTTATAAAAATGTCCTAAAAAAATTGAATATCTGCGTTGTTGATGAACTCTCGGAGATGGATCATCCGAAACAAAAAAGTCAAACGGTTTGAGATTCAATATGTTCATGGCAATAGCGCATATCATATGATTTTTTATATATGCAAAAATAACAAAATGACGGACATTTTTCAAAAAAAAAACAAAAAAACGTGCTTTTCACTGTGTTTAGCAAAGAAACAGTAAATATAAAATTTTTTTTAAATCCCTGATATGATCTATAGCTATAGTTGTAAAGAAAAAACGTTATTTCGAGAAAAACGCGTTCAAAGCTTGTTTTGGGTTACATAAATACATTAAGAAAATGTTTTTATGTATTTCGAAAATGTATTTAGTACGTGTAACAACTTTTATATCAATATCTATAATGTAAACTGATCAAAAAAATTCCTGAAAATAGCCTTTTATTTAGCGTCTTACGACCCCGTAAGTCGTTAAACAGAAGTTTGACGGGATTAAAAATGTTTGCAAAATTTCCGGTTGTTCATATTTTTATTCATTAATGTGTACATAATTATTCAGTTCATTATATGAAAATGTACGAAGTTCATTCAATTCAAATAAATGATTCAGTCTCAACAGAAAATTCAATGCAGGTCCAGTACAAAGTATATCAGGTATTTCACGCCATTTCACCGAGACCTGACCCCAGTGCAGCCAGATCGCGCGCGAAAGTTACCCTCTCTCTAGTCCCTCGCGCGCCCATCACACAATCATAATAGCGCGTGTCCGTGAGCGAGCGACGCTCGGACATCTTCGGAAAGAGCCGAGTGCCGTCGAACTGTCCCGACGGCGCCTTCGGCAGCTACACCAACACATAGACACGCTGAGCACGTTCATGTTCGGCCAAGCCGAACGAAGGCTTCGAGGGAAAAAGCAATGTGAGCACGGCCCGCGCGTGACGTCACGCGACGGCACGCGCGAGGCTTTTAGATGATTTCAATGCTTAAATAGCTCTTGATTCTCTGCATTATTAATGTATACAAAAAAATGTATCGCGCACTCTGAACGCTTATTTTTTTAGTATATACGTTAATTTAAATATAATAATAAATCTAAATTACAACTTATTTATCTTCTAAAAAATTGTTTACGCTTTACTCACACCCGTCCATATGCCAAATAAATTATAATTCAGAAAAATAAGTGAAAATATATTTATATTCGTATTATTACATTAATTCTCATACTTTCATCAAGCGATAAAGTATTATTTCCAAAAACAAGTCAATCATCAATCCGGCCGCCAATCGTAACTGCCAGAAAGTGCATCTTTAACACAAGTGATAAGATGGTCCCGTTGGTAGCGTTCGTGGCTTCGGTCCGTAGGGGCGCAGGATCGTTCCTCACGCTCAGCGCTTTTTTTTTAATCATGGTTACTATTAATTTTTCTTTGATTAGTTATTTTTATTAGTTATCATATTTATTTTAATTAGTTATCTTTTAGTACCGAAAAATTTATCGCGCACTCTGACCGGTTATTTTATTAGTTTTTACGTTAATTTAAATATAATAAATCTAAAATACAACTTATTTATCTTCTAGCAAAACGTTTGCGCTTTACTCACACCCGACCCTATGCCAAATAAATTGTAATTCATAAAAGTAAGCGGAAATATATTTATCTTCGTATTATTATATTCATTCTCATATACTTTCATCAAGCAAAAAAGTATTATCCCCAAAAACAACCATCCATCCGACCGCGAATCGTAAGTACCAGAAAGTGAACATACATTGACGAAAAAAATTAAAGGAGCAAGAAAAGTTGAACTTCGTCAAAAGTGGTCGTACAAAAAAAAGGATGTTAAAGCTTCAAGTTTCTAGTTTCAGTTCCGACAATGATTTTTTTTTTAGAATCAATGATTGCGCGGTAGGAAGAAATATCACGGCAAAAAAAATTTTCCAAATTTTTACGTTTTTCAAAGCACTTGGTTTGGAGATTTTTTTCGGACTTCACCAATATCAAGGTCATTGAGCCCATTCAATTCAGTTCAATTTGCCTCTTTTTTTATCTTCTTACGACCATTTTTCGCTGGGATATCGGCCTCTGAATGAAAAAACGTCCTTTTGTCTTCAGTCATCGATATCTCGGGAACTAATGGTCGTACGGGAATTCGATCGGCAATTTTGGAAACGTGAATACATACTCTACAAGCTCTGATTATTATTGTAGGTTTTAAAAAAATTATTTTTGCCATGAGTTTCAAAAAAGTACAAAAAATCGATGTTTTCTTGTTTTTTATAAAATCCACCGCTACTTTGCAAATATTGCGATAAACACTATTGTTTATGGACGGTCATTCGGCTCAATATGTCCCCAAGAGATATGCAAAATTCCAAATTGGTCCGTTCATCGGTCTTTCTTGCCCGATTGAACAAAATGTGAAAAAAAATTAAAGGAACAATTTTCCTCCTTCTCAGACATCATTTCATGATTATTAAGAGGAAAAACAACTTTTCACTACTTTTCGTACAATTGGGTATTGAATACGCATTAAATGTTGGAAAAGCACCCTGAAAATCATATTGACTAAAAATTTACGATTTTTTTTTTTCATAACAAAAATGTTGAAATTGTTTTGTTTATAAAAAAATCTATTTCGATTTTTTTTATTTTTTTAATGTTGACATTTTTTTTCGATTCAACATTGTACCGCCAGCATTAGAATTACCCAAAGTGTACGTAGAATTACCCAAAGCGTACCTCCCCGTGGTATGCTTTGGGTAATTCTAATGCTGGCGGTACAATGTTGATTTGAAAAAAATTTCAACATTTAAAAAAAAAATCTAAAACTGATTTTTTTATAAAAAAAAAATTTTCAATATTTTTTTTATGAAAAAATTTTTTTTTCGAAAATTTTTAGTCAATATGATTTTCACGGTTTTTTTCCAACATTCAATGCGTACTCAATACCCAATTGTACGAAAAGTGATGAAAAGTTTTTTTTCCTCTTAATAATCATAAAATGATGTCTGAAAAGGAGGAAGCTTGCTCCTTTAATTTTTTTTCAAATTTTGGTTAATCGGGCAAGAAAGACCGATAATCGGATCAACTTGGAATTTTGCATGGCTCTTTGGGACATATTGAGCTGAATGACCGTCCATAAACATTAGTCTTTATCGCAATATTTTCAAAGTAGCGGTGGATTTCATAAAAACTAAGAAGACATCGTTTTTTTGTACTTTTCTAAAACTAATGGCAAAAATAAAAAATAAAAGTTTCACTACAATAATAATCGGAGCTTGTAGAGTATTCACGTTTCCAAAACTACCGATCGAATTCCCGTACGACCATTAGTTCCTGAGATATCTCAGCGAAAAATGGTCGTATGGAGAAAAAAAAGCAAATTGAAATGAATTGAATGGGCTCAATGACCTTGATATTGGTCAAGTCAGAAAAAAATCTCCAAAACACGTGCAGAACTTTGAAAAACGTAACCATTTGCAAAATTTTTTTTGCCGTGATATTTCTCCCGACCGCGCAATCAGTGATTTTCAAAAAAAAATCATTGTCGGATCTAAAACTAGAAACTTGGATCTTTAAAATCCTTTTTTTTTGTACGAACACTTTTGACAAAGTTCAACTTTTCTTGCTCCTTTAATTTTTTGTGTCAATGTATGTTCACTTTCTGGTACTGACGATTCGCGGTCGGATGTATGATTGTTTTTGGGGATAATACTTTATCGCTTGATGAAAGTATATAAGAATGAATATAATAATACGAAGATAAATATATTTCCGCTTACTTTTATGAATTACAATTTATTTGGCATAGGGTCGGGTCCGAGTAGAGCGCAAACATTTCGCTAGAAGATAAATAAGTTGTATTTTAGATTTATTATATTTAAATTAACGTAAAAACTAATAAAATAAGCGGTCAGAGTGCGCGATAAATTTTTCGGTACTAAAAGATAACTAATTAAAATAAATATGATAACTAATAAAAATAACTAATCAAATAAGAATTAAGGATGTTGGGTCCCAAATCGCAAATGATGATAAAATTCTGAAAATTTGGTATGTTTTTGTATGAAGTATTTCAGAGGTCGTGTAAAAATTTCACGACCATTAGGAAGCTCGTTATTGAACAATTAACATTCACAAATTAAATGCTGTCTTATGGAAACTGATGTAACTTTGCAATAAGTTTTTCTTTTGACCTCTCAATTTTGTAATATCTACAATATACTGAAAGCAACGGAAACAAAACGAAGTTTATTGAAATTTTTTTTTTTATTTCTTTTCACAATTGTTCTTAACAAAATGTTAATTTTTTAATAACGAGCTTCCTAATCGTCGTGAAATTTTAACACGACCTCTTAAATACTTCATACAAACACATACCAAATTTTCAGAATTTTCTCATCATTTTTTATTTCAACCCTTAAGGAGGTTGAAGTAATGATGATAGAATTCTGAAAATGTTGTATGTTTTTACATGAAATATTCAGGAGGTCGTATAAAAATTTCATGACGATTAAGAAGCTATTTAGTGAACAATTAACATTAACATGTTTTATAGGAACTCAACATCCTTAATACTAACCATGATTAAAAAAAAAAAAAGCCCTGAGCGTGAGGATCGATCCTGCGCCCCTACCGACCGAAGCCAGGAACGCTACCAACGGGACCATCCTATCGCTTGTGTTAAAGATGCATTTTCTGGCACTTACGATTGGCAGCCGGATTGATGATTCACTTGTTTTTGGAGATAATACTTTATCGCTTGATGAAAGTATGAGAATTAATATAATAATACGAATATAAATATTTTTCCACTTACTTTTCTGAATTATAATTCATTCGGCATAAGGACGGGTGTGAGTCAAGCGTAAACAATTTTTTAGAAGATAAATAAGTTGTAATTTAGATTTACTATTATATTTAAATTAACGTATAAACTAAAAAAATAAGCGTTCAGAGTGCGCGATACATTTTTTTGTATACATTAATAACGCAGAGAATCAAGAGCTAAATAAGCATTGAAATCATCTAAAAGCCTCGCGCGTGCCGTCGCGTGACGTCACGCGCGGGCCGTGCTCAGATTGCTTTTTCCCTCGAAGCCTTCGTTCGGCTTGGCCGCAGATGAACGTGTTCAGCGTGTCTATGTGTTGGTGTAGCTGCCGAAGGCGCGGTCGGGACAGTTCGACGGCACTCGGCTCTTTCCGAAGATGTCCGAGCGCCGCTCGCTGACGGACACGCGCTACTATGATTGTGTGATGGGCGCGCGAGGGACTAGAGAGAGGGTAACTTTCGCGCGCGATCTGGCTCCACTGCCTGACCCCGACCATTTCTATTTTTTGTTTACAATTGTACCCCATGAAAGAATATCTACACCAATTTTTTAAATTTTTATCTCTTCTCTCTTAGATGTTATAATTTTCCAATTAAATGTCGATTTCTGAAGTTTTGGAAACGTTTAAACGCTAGAAACTCCTGATCTAAATGAGATATTGATAAATGTCGGTATACATTTTTTTATTTATTTTAAAGCCTACTTTCGTTAGAAAATATAGAAGAATTATTGATTATCAATGTCAACGTTTTTTTTTGCTTCGAAAGTGAAAACTATATTTTTAAAGATGATGGTCTTTTCCATTTTGTTTTAATTCTTTAAAATTGAGTGGTCCTCTCTATGATTTTTAAGACCAGTCTCTTCGCGGGCCCATTTTTCCTTCTTTTTTTTCGAACGAATCATATTTTTTTGCGAATATTATTATCATTTTAATCTCCAATAATACTATTAATGATTTTATGGTTTATAATTCGGTCTCGACAGGCCTGAAACGGTTAATGTTTCATTTATGCTCAATTTCAATAACGTTTCTTTTTCAAAATCTTTTCGAAAATTTGTATTTAACGAAAAAAGATGGTTTTTTCGGAATATTTTTTTTTAATCCAGCACAAATTAAAAATAAACCGTTTTAGGCCTATAAATGAAAAAAATCTTCTAAAAAAAATGATTTTTTCGAAAAGAATAGATGGAAAAATGGGATCACAATGACACTAGCTTCAAAAATCATAGAGAGGGTCACGCTATTTTGAGACTGTTTGGAAAAAAATAAAGAAAGTTAATCGTCTTTAGAAATAATAGTTTTCACTTAAGAAACAAAAAACGTTGACATTGGTAATTGATAATTTTTTCATATTTTTTAACGAAAGTATGCTTCAAAACGAAAAAAATATTTATGGACATTTGTTGATATCTCAATTAGTCCAGAAGTTACCAACGATTGAACCTTTCCAAAACTTCCCAAATCGTTATTTTTGGAAAATTATAACACGTAAAAGAGAAGAGATAAAAATGCAAAAATTGATGTGGATATACCGTTCGTTGTGTACAATTTTACAAAAAAAATCAGGTCAATAAAAAATGGTCGGGATGACGGGCTAGTCGACATGGCATGGAATGCCTCATATGCATATTAATATTTATTCCTTGTCATAAATTTAAAAAAAAACATCTTGGTACATTAATGTTTTATTTTTATATATAATTAACAAATTCGTATACAACGGAATTTCGAGAAGTCCTGTCCGGTGCAGCCAGATCACGCGTAAACGTTACCCCCTCTCTAGGCTCTTACGCGCCCACGCAATCATACTAGCGCGTGTCCGTGAGCGAGCAACGCTCGGACATCTTCGGAAAGAGCCGAGTGCGCTCGAACTGTCCCGACCGTGCCTTCGGCAGCTACACTACGCATGGACGCTGAGCACGTTCATGTGCGGCCAAGCCGAACGAAGGCTTCGAGGGAAAAAGCAATCTGAGTACGGCTCGCGCGTGACGTCACCCGACGGCACGCGCGAGGCTTTTAGATGATTTCAATGCTTATTTAGCTCTTGATTCTCTGCGTTATTAATGTATACAAAAAAATGTATCGCGCACTCTGAACGCTAATTTTTTTAGTTTATACGTTAATTTAAATATAATAATAAATCTAAATTACAACTCATTTATCTTTTAAAAAATTGTTTACGATTTACTCACACCCGTCCTTATGCTTAATAAATTATAATTTAGAAAAGTAAGCAAAAATATATTTATATTCGTATTATTATATTAATTCTCATACTTTCATCAAGCGATAAAGCATCATCTCCAAAAACAAGTCAATCATCCATCCGGCCGCCAATCGTAAGTGCCAGGAACTGCATTTTTAACACAAACGATAGGACGGTCCCGTTGGTAGCGTTCCTGGCTTCGGTCCGCAGGGGCGCAGGATCGTTCCCCACGCTGAGTGCTCCTTTTTTTCAAATTATGATTGCTATTAATTCGTGTTTTATTAGTTACTTTTATCAGTTATCATTATTATTTTAATTAGTTATCTTTTAGTGTTGAAAAATTTATCGCGCACTTGGACCGCTTATTTTATTAGTCTGTACGTTAATTTAAATATAATAATAAATCTAAAATACAACTTATTTATCTTCTAAAAAATTGTTTGCGCTTTACTCACACCCGTCCCTATGCCAAATAAATTGTCATTCATAAAAGTAAGCGAAAATATATTTATCTTCGTATTATTATATTCATTCTCATATACTTTTATCAAGCGATAAAGTATTATCCCCAAAAACAATCATCCATCCGGCCCCGAATCGTAAGTACCAGAAAGTGAACAAACATTGACACAAAAAATTACGGGAGCAAGAAATGTTGAACTTCGTCAAAAATGGTCGTACAAAAAAAAAGGATTTTGAAACTTCAAGTTTCTAGATTTAGTTCCGACAATGATTTTTTTTTTTGAGAATCACTGATTGCGCGGTCGGGAGAACTATCACGGCAAAAAAAATGTTGCAAATTTTTACGTTTTTCAAAGTTCTGCACGGGTTTTGGAAATTTTTTTCGGACTTGACCAATATCAAAGTCATTGAGCCCATTCAATTCACTTCAATTTGCTTTTTTTTTTATCTCCTTACGACCATTTTTCGCTGAGATATCGGCCTTGTAATGAGAAAACGTCCCTTTGTCTTCAGTCATCGATATCTCAGGAACTAATGGTCGTACGGGAATTCGACCGGCAGTTTTGGAAACGTGAATGCATACTCTACAAGCTCTGATTATTATTGTAGGTTAAAAAAAAATATTTTTGCCATCAGTTTTAAAAAAGTACAAAAAAACTATGCTTTCTTGGTTTTTATAAAATCCACCGCTACTTTGCAAATATTGCGATAAACACTAATGTTTATGGACGGTCATTCGGCTCAATATGTCCCCAAGAGCCATGCAAAATTCCAAATTGATCCGTTCATCAGTCGTTCTTGCCCGATTGACCAAAATATGGAAAAAAAAAAATAAAGGAGCAAGTTTCCTCCTTTTTAGACATCATTTCATGATTATTAAAAGGAAAAAAAACTTTTCACTACTTCTCGTACAATTGGGTATTGAGTACGCATTAAATGTTGGAAAAGAACCCTGAAAATAATATTGACTAAAAATTTTCGACTTTTTTTTTTAATAACAAAAATGTTGAAATTTTTTTTTTTTTATAAAAAAATTATTTCGATTAAAATTTTTTTTTTAATGTTGACATTTTTTTTTCGATTCAACATTGTACCGCCAGCATTAGAATTACCCAAAGCGTACGTAGAATTACCCGAAACGTACCTCCCCGTGGTACGCATTGGGTAATTCTAATGCTGGCGGTACAATGTTGATGTGAAAAAAATGTCAACATTTAAAAAAAAATTCGAAAGTGATTTTTTTATAAAAAAAAAATGTTCAACAGTTCATTTGATAAAAAAAAAAATTTTCGAAAATTTGTAGTCAATATGATTTTCCGGGTTTTTTTCCAACATTTAATGCGTACTCAATACCCAATTGTACGAAAAGTAATGAACATTTTTTTTTCCTCTTAATAATCATGAAATGATGTCTGAAAATGAGGAAACTTGCTCCTTAAATTTTTTTCCAATTTTGGTCAATCGGGCAAAAAAGACAGCTAATCGGAACAACTTGGAATTTTGCATGGCTCTTGGGGACATAGTGAGCTGAATGACCGTCCATAAACATTAGTGTTTATCGCAATATTTGCAAAGTAGCGGTGGATTTCATAAACTCCAAAAAAACATCGTTTTTTTTGTACTTTTCTAAAACTAACGGCAAAAATAAAAAATAAAAGTTTTACTGCAATAATAATCCGAGCTTGTAGAGTATGTATTCACGTTTCCACAGCTACCGATTGAATTCCCGTACTAGTTTTCCCGATTTACTAATTCCCGATTGAATTCCCGTATTAGTTCTTGAGATATCCCAGCGAAAAATGGTCGTAAGGAGATAAAAAAAAGCAAATTGAAGTGAATTGAATGGGCTCAATACCTCGATATTGGTCAAGTCCGAAAAAAAATCACCAAAACCCGTGCAGAACTTTGAAAAACGTAAAAATTTGCAAAATTTTTTTTGCCGTGATATTTCTTCCGACCGCGCAATCAGTAATTCTCAAAAAAAAAATCATTGTCGGAACTAAAACGAGAAACTTGAAGCTTCAAAATTCTTTTTTTTTGAACGACCATTTTTGACGAAGTTCACCTTTTCTTGCTTCCTTAATTTTTTGTGTCAATGTATGTTCACTTTCTGGCACTTACGGTTCGCGGCCGGATGGATGATTGACTTATTTTTGGAGGTAATACTTTATCGCTTGATGAAAGTATGAGAATTAATATAATAATACGAATATAAATATATTTTCACTTACTTTTCTGAATTATAATTTATTTGGCATAAGGACGGGTGTGAGTAAAGCGTAAACAATTTTTTAGAAGATAAATACGTTGTAATTTGGGATTTATTATTATATTTAAATTAACGTATAAACTAAAAAAATAAGCTTTTAGAGTACGCGATACATTTTTTTGTATACATTAATAACGCAGAGAATCAAGAGCTAAATAAGCATTGAAATCATCTAAAATCCTCGCGCGTGCCGTCGCGTGACGTCACGCGCGAGCCCTGCTCAGATTGCTCTTTCCCTCGAAGCCTTCGTTCGGCTTGGTCGCACATGACGTGCTTAGCGTGTCCATATGTTGGTGTAGCTGCCGAAGGCGCGGTCGGGACAGTTCGACCGCACTCGGCTCTTTCCGAAGATGTCCGAGCGTCGCTCGCTACGGACGCGCGGTAACATGACTGTGTATGGGCGCGCAAGGAACTAGAGAGGGGGTAACTTTAGTGCGCAATCTGGCTGCACTGGGGCACGGCGCTTTCAGAGCGGGGAACAGCCAGGCTCTTCCTTCTCCGCCAATCTCTCGGTTGACACGAACGAGACTTTTGTCGTTTCTCCGGTATTGTTCACGCTCCTGGAGACTCCTCGCAGCCCGCAAATTCGGTGGGCATGAAAGAACGATTGGAAATAAATGTTTGTGATTGTTGAGATTTGAAAGCGAGATTTGTCAGTGGACTGATGATTAAATGAGATTTATCATTGGATTGATAATCAAACCGTTCGTATATTTTGAGTCTGGATTGAAACTAGTGTTCTTTGATTTTTTATTACGAAAAACAAGAAAAACTGCCATTCAGTCTTGGATAATATTTTTGGATTCCAGAATAAAGATATTTTGAAAATTCTATTTTTTGTTCAATATGTTGTCCCGTTCAGTCCATACGACTTGTTGCAGACGAACCGTTTCGAATGCTCGGCTATGTGCTTGAAGAAGTCAGATCGGTAAGGGACTAGTGAGGGGAGCCGCCCATACTGGCCGGAGCGAAGAAGAGCGAGGGGGAACAGTGGAAAAGTCAGGGAGGACATTTAATTTCCCCATCATATTTTTATCGGCGCTGAATACAGCCGAGTGTTTTTCTTTTTAATTTCAGTCTTTATTCGATTATCATTTCTCATTCCCAGTAATTTTTGTTTTTAAATTATTTTTTTTCCGAACTACTTGAGTTTTTTCCAAAATAAATGAAAAATAAAATCGTCGGAAATGCTCCATGCGTTATTTTACTTTACCTGAATGCCTGTTCGAAATTGGGGTTCATTAAATTTTTCACGTCATTTTATTTCGTTCGCTAGTCATCAAAACAAACTTGTCAGATTAATGGTTATTTTTTATTATGTTTATTAATTATGTTAATTTTTTAGTCAGTACGCAGTAGAATTAATGTTGGTTAATATTTTATTCTTCAAAAACCAAATAGTATGAAATCGATTACCGCATAGCCCAGACTCAAAATTCGTGTTACGCGTTCGAGTTGATCGACGTATTTTTCATTATGAGAGTGATTTTACGAATAAAAAATGACGATGCACTTTTCTTTCATCCCTCATTTTCGGTAACAGTCGCCAAATGTCAGTTGTCATGTGAATTATTTATTCATCGTTTCGATGACTTTTACGATGTATCCAGAGAGTTAGAGAATGAATGCTGAATCGTCGATCGAGTTGAACTTTGAGGGATTAGGAAAGGTCCAACATATGGGACAGGAAACGCAGAGTGAAGGTACATTTATTATTACAACGATAGAATGGCTAGTAAAACTTTAAACACGTTTTTCACGAAATATTTTTTAAAACCATGTTTTCGAAAACGATGTACACGATTTCTCGATATCCAAGGAACCGATTAACTTGCGATTCGGTACACCCATTTAGTGTAATGGTAGTTGAGTCCTGACCGACGTTTTTCTTAACATTTTTTAAAATTTGTTTTTCTCAACAATGTCGTTTTTCCTCGAAAAGTCGGAGATTGTTTTTTAAGACGTTTGTATAATGGTTGAAACATTATAAAAGAAAAAAGCTCGGTGAAGTCTTAGCCAATATTGGCAATTTGAAGGAAAGAAGTCGTTTTTTGTTTGTTTCGGATCAACCGAGTGGCCAAAATCAAGTACACCGTTGAGCCCTTCACGTTCAAAGGTTCTACACGAGATTGTTTATAACTTATTTAATTATTAATATTTATTCACGAAATTTGGTACACTACTTTGTTAATGTACATACAAATAAATGCCCAAACGACTTGTCAATCGTCTTACTTTTTCCTTTAAAACTAATTTATTCGAGTAATCCTTTTTTGGGTTGTCACAGTTGTCTAACCCCTTGAATTACCGTCGAAGGTTTGTAATAATTATCAGCGGAACTGTGTCTAATGATAGCAATAATAATAAATAATCCTAACGAGAACTGTAAATGAATAAACTAATAAATAATCACGAGAATTAATAAGCAAATAAAATAATAAATAACCCGAATGAGAATCAATAATGAGAATAATAATTATCAATAAAACAGCGCCTAATGATAGAAATAATAATAAGTAATCCTAAAGAGAACCACGAGCGAATAAAAAAATAATGCTAATTAATAAATGAATAAAATCATAAATAGTCCTAATGAGAATCAATAAATAGAATAATAATTATCAACAAAACTCCTAAATTTCGAATACGGGCTCGATATTCTTCCCCCAACTCTTCGTTTTATCATATTAACGCTATTTCTTCTAAACATAACTTTATAAAACTCGCAAAATTGTCCTTTCATGCGTCGAGTCTTCGCGTATCACAATTAAAATACCCGAGGTGATACGCTATGCGGTGAAATCGAAAAAAACGCTGGTAATTCTTTAAAATGAATTGTAGGGAAACTACTCATAGGCTCAATTAAATCTGTCGTCATTTAATCCGCAATTGCCTCGACACGATGTCGAATCCGCTCAGTCGGTAAAAATTCCGTTGCCTACTTTCCTCCAAGAAAGCATTTTCGGAAAAAGTATAGTCTCACTTTCTCCTTCGTGTCTGTTCCACGCTAGCCTGCAGCTAATCGACTTCACTTGCGCGTCGCACGTCGAACTGCCCAAAACGTTCCCCGTCCGTTTTCTCTCTCCCTCGCTGCTTTTCAAACATCACTCGACCCGCGTGTTCACTTCGAAGATCTTTCCTCCTGCGTGTTCTCAACAGGATTCTATAAACTTCTTCGTGGCAATGTTACCAAAGACGAGCGGCGCAATGTTCGGCTGAGCTTTCGATAATAGAATGAAACTTTTGACGTCGAGGCCGAAACGGGTAAATATAGTCGACGAAAACATACGCGAAGCTGGATGTGTATCGTAGTCCCGTGACGTCGCAAACACAGCGTTTCCAAGGGTAACGATTTTCGTCTACCTGACGAAATCGTCAGGTAGACGAATTCGTCACCGTTACTTTTTTTAAATAACCCTGATTTTTGGGTCCTCACAGTAGCTTAACCCTTCAAAGGATGCTGACTTCATTTATACGTAGATGCGTCCAGCGAAACGTCGACTTCGCAATTTTCGCAAAAACTTACGGAAGTCGTAGGGTTAAACTTGTGCAGACGTATCCACGTTTAAAAAAATCGCAGAGTCCTTTAAAATCTATCGGAGAAGCGACCGGCCCTCCTTAAGGGGGGAGATACCTTTAGGCGAGAAAAAAATATGCTGATATTCGTGATTTCTTTAAGAGAAAAGATTCCTTTATCATCTTTGAGATCTAGGGTATGTTTTATTACTCCTATTGGCTGTTACGTGATATTTAAAAAAGTTCATCTTCAAAAATGGCGGAGGTTTGGCACGGTCTCCGAAACTGCATTTTCAAAACTAGCGTCACGTACAGTTAAAAAACTAATTGACCGATTCCGATGGAATTGGGTATAAATCTTACTAACCTGATTGTTTAAAACCTAACCCTAAAGGTTTGTCAAGATAAAAAAAGGATTTTTTTATAGCAAAATGTAACCGCCATTTTTGGAAAATTCAATATTTTTGTTTCAAAGCGTACCATTTGATCGATTTTCAATATTTCTCACTTTTTCTTGGTTCATATATGGTATGGGTGTTGAAAGAAAATCCTCGTTGGTATTTGTTTTCAGATTGACCCCGCCGACGTTACGGGTAACGCCATCTGATGACATCTGGCGCAACCCGCTTAGAAGACCGTGCCATACCTCCGTGATTCTTCATGATGAATAAAAAGAAAATACCATGCAACAGCCAAAAGTAGTAATAAAACATACCGTAAGTCGAAAAAATGGTGGAGAAATGTTTTCTTTTTAAAAAAAAGTCATGAAAATCAGCAATTTTTCCTTGCCTAAGGGTATCTCAAATCAAATTGTGCCCGAGAGGAACGCTTCCATGTGCCCTTCTTGCCGAGACGTGAGAGCATCCATGGGGGCAATAATAATTTTCGTTGGCCAACAGGACAATGGTACAATGAAAAATAAACGTAAAAAAACGTTTTAAAAACAAGCTTTTATCTAGAAAGTCCTGTACTGAAAAGTAAAAAATAATGCTCGGTAAAATCGAACATCAAAACAGTGTAACTACAAAAAAGTCCCTTCCTCGGTCACTCACCTAGGTGCAAGTATTTAAAAGGTACATAAACGTAGAAATTTTCAAAATATGAAATATACATTTTGAAAGCTCGAGGCTTTTTTGCAGAAATTGTAAAGTAGTATTAGAACTTATGACGTTTCACACCTCAAGCTTTTGAAATTTATATTTTAGACATATCTACGTTTAGCTACCATTCAAGTACTCGCACAGGGTTTTTACGCATTATTGACTCAGAAATTCCCTGACTATTCCAGGTTTTCCATACACGTTTTGCAAACTAGCCAGATTAGGATCAAATAAAGATCACTTTCTTTTCATCAAACATATATTTTTTGAGTTAGAGAGATATTAGTCCTTGTAAACGTTACAAACTATACGGGAAAATAATATACATAAAAATAGCAATGGCTAAAAAATGACTGAAAAATAGCAACAAATGAAATAGCAATGTTGAACTGGATAACATAATTTTTTTAAGACCTTGATAAAATTGATATTTATTTTTTTTAACTGAAATTTGAAACATAATTTAAGCATTATAAAGTAAAAAAAAAGACATTAAAAGCAAATACAGAACCTGTTATTCATTATAAACAAAAGTTTGTACGCCGGTGAAAATAAACAAAAAATAAATGTAAATACTTATCTATAATGATAATGATGTGGTTCTGTATCGACAGATCGAATACAAATATATTTTTGTAGCTTTACCTTCAATTTACTTTAATTTACAAATGTAGCTTTACAGTGAATTAGTTTTCAGTTTTTTAAATCCTCAATGTTTGCCACTGACATAACTTTCTTTTGTGTATAATGAGGAATAATTTAAATATTAAAGATATACAAACATATTTATTTTCATACTGTTCAGTTTTTTTTTGTCAAGTCGGTTTCATTTTTCGTATCTCTTTCAAAAAGTAAATTGTGAGAAAATTTCCGAAATTCCCCTGACTTTTCACTGATTATTCCAGGAGGAACGAAATTCCCTGAGTTTTCCCTGTTTTCCATATGCGTAACAACCCTGATTGCACCTATGATGTGTAACCAAGGGTAAATTCTGTAGTTCTACTACCGATCTAAACCGTAAATTCTGTAGTTATACTACTTTGATTTACAATTTTACTGAACATTATTGTTTACTCTCTGGTACGGTAACTTTTAAACAGAAGCTTGTTTTTGAAAAGTTTTTTTACGTTTATTTTATTTTATACTTTTTAGTGGCAGAATTTGTTTACTTATTTGCCATGCCAGACACCCATGCCATTCAGACCTCGGCGTAATAAAAAAGCTTGCCTTAGGTTATAAAGATTTCGCGAGAAACTTTATAATAGTGTAATTATAAATAATGTTCAAGTCAACAAAGTTAATGAGCCAAAACTCGATTGTCCTACCATTTGTCATTAGAAAATTTCAGTTTCCCCCTCCCGCCGCCATTATCAGACTCTCGTTATCATGTGCAATGAAAAGTGCTCATGATAACAAAACAAATGAGCACAAACTCGACTGTCCTAGTATATGCTACTAAGGAGTGGCATTGCCCACCTCCCACCTCCATCGACAGACCAGCTCCACGGTGCCGTATCATAGCTTTGTCACCGAAGTTACGTAGGTAAGCCAAATTTCAGCTCAAGCGGATGCCAGCAAGTGCCAAAAAATGGATTACAAAATTTGAACCGTAAAGACAAACATACGAACGTAGCGAGTTAAATAAAAGCTTGCAAAAATAAAATCGGCCAAATCGTTCCAGTCGTCTCCACTCATCTCACCGCTAAGTGTTTGCGATGATGTTCGCCCCTTTTCGTGTGCAAATTAATAACATATTCCAGTATCGTGGTGTCCCAAATGCAGTGATAATAAGCGTCCATCGCGTCGGCGCTCGTCGAGCTCTTCTGATCGCTCGCCGCCATTTTGAAAGCCAGTGAATAATCGACCTCCTCCAAGAATTCGCACAACACGGCAGCCTGCGTGTAGCACTGAAGATGAGCGCAACTCTTGATCATACGACGATAAACGTGATCGTCTATGTGTGCTCGGGGAACTGGCTGGCTGAACAAATCGCTCGCTATCATAATCGCCTCGAGATAATACTTCATCGCACTCTCGTAGAACCCTAACACTGCGAAACGTGGCGGATTACCAAGAAGCCCAACGGGAAAAGTTCTTGTGATTTATATTATTTCTAGATGCGGATAATTGTGGATAGCGGAAATATATTTGTTTCTTTTTTTTCCGGCAGATTACCGAAGTTGAGATCACCCATGACTCGTAGCCACGGTATGTTGGTTGGATAATACTTGAGAGCTTGCGTGAGCAATTGGAACAACGTTTCGCTGATTGTCTTCAAGTTGTACGAGTTCGAACTGAAAATGGACGAAAAAATGAATTATTCCGTCGTTTATTAAACAGCGATACTTTTCAACCGATAAATATCAATATTCGACATACAACATTTTTCGAACTAAATACAAAGGCGCTTTTTTTCCGGAATTAAATATTGTGTAGTAGCCGTAATGAATTTACTGGGCAGAACTCACTGAATGCTATTTTCATGAATTATGTCCAACTTTTAAACCAAATGTTTACAAGAATATGTCGAAAAGTCGATTTAGAATAATTTTACTAAACAATTAGGTCGTAGTGCTTGCGAAGAAGGAATGTTTTTTAAATTTCGAGGCTTACTTTGGTACACCGGCGGGCCACAAAGAGAGATACTGGACTTAAAGTTCGAGGCTCGTTTCGTCTCGCAACACATTGTGTAGTCGTGCGAGCAATGATATCGCCACTGTGAGGACAGTTGGCTCGCGAAGTCTGCTCAACATTCCTGTTGCACTGACAATCGCGTCTCGGGCTGCGCTTCCACTTGGATTTCCGCTGCTCCCGCGTTTTTGCGGCTGATCCCAGTTCGGAGCGAATATAGTGAGAACTGGCCCGGTAGCAATTAAACATATTAATATATATATATATATATATACACTAGCGTGTCGGAAAACTACATCTGTACCCCTTTAAAGGGTTGGGCCACTGGGACAATTTCAAAAATCGATTGTCGCTTGACGCAACTCACATTGACTAGGAAGGTCGACTATAAAGTGCAGAAATTACAGACCGAAGGTAAATATACGATTACAACGATTGAACTGCTAGCAAAAGTTCAGACGCGTTTGTCTCAAAACGGCGTTTAACACGATATCTTGGTGTTTTTCTTCATACATTTTTTTCATTGGTTATTTACACTGACGATATCATTTTTCCTCGAAAAATCGAAAAAACGTTCAATGAATTATTTTTTGATGTTTTAAACACGATAACAACAAAGCTCGGTCAAGCCTAAGGCAATATTATATATTTTAAGAAAAAAACTCTTTTTTGTTTATTTTAGATCAAGCGGGTGGCCATAATCAAGTACACAGTTGAGCCCCTCACGTTTAATGGTCCTTTACAAGACTGTTCATAACTACTTTGATTATTAATATTTTTTAAATGAAATTCAGCACACGTCTTTGTTAATGTGGATACAAATAAATGTAGAAACGATTTTCCAACCATCTTACTTATTTCTTCAAATTTTTGTTTCTATACTCGTGATTTTCAGGTCGTCACAGTAGCCTAGCCCCTTAAGCAATGTTAGTAGGTGTAAAAAATGCATGACAAATTCGTTGAGCATGCCAGTTTATCGACAATATTTTCGTATCCAATGGCAGAGCGTCTTCTAGTAAATAAAAATACCCCGTTTCATTATTACTTTGGCAAAGAATTCATCGAAAAGCCTTGTGTTACCTAAATCCCAGGCTTCCCTCGGAAATTTTCGAGAGCCTTTATTTCTGACGATATCCTGACAGACGAGGCTAATGGCCGCTGCGAATTCGCAGTGACTCCAACGTTTCTCAAGACTCGTCAGATAAGCCCATTCGCTCATGTTCAATACAAAGACCGTGCGGTACTCGATTATTTCTTGTCGGGGAATAACTTGATCGGTGGACTGTATGGACGCCAAGCACTGCTTGCATTGTTCTATCAAAGCTTTCCCGTCGCCTGAAAAAGAAAACGAAATTCCAGTAAAAAGAAAACATTCGATCTACCGCGTCTGAAAAGATTGGAGATGTGGAAACAATTTATATGGATTCCGCGTAGCGCATCAGCCAATGGTGGACACAATCAGACAAGAATGACTTGCTTTGTCCAGCTTCGGCGCCGCTATTTTGTTCCAAAATCTCGCAAATAAAAATTGTAAAGATACTTGAAGGTATGTAGAATTATGTCCAGTAAACGAAATTTTCATTCTATCAACCGAGTATCCGTAAAAAATTGTCGCAATTCACATTTTTTCCTGTTTATTCCAGTGGCAACTTATTATAGCAAAATATTAATTATGTGTACGCATATAACGAAAAGTTTCAACTGTACTGTAGATAATCGTAATTATTATTCACATTCATATATGTTTATTTGAAGGAGTTAGTACCAACAGAAAAATAATTTCCGATGTTCAACAATTCTCGCAAAATACACATAAGCTATGGCAACGTCGCACGGTTCGCTCCAAATGCGAAGCTGTTAGATTGACTGCAGCACAAAACGCGCTTCACGGGTTATGTCAAAACAAAAGGAGGCAAGAAATTATTGAGATAAAAGATTAGTGCGCCGTAAAGTTTCCGATGGAAAAGACGTTTTGTCAGTACTTGTGCCCGCAAGCATCGTACTATGCTCGCCGAAGCTAGAGAAAGAGAATACGTCATAATAAATGAATGAACAATTTTCACTGATTCCCATTCCGCTTTAATGTATATATCATTGGCGCGCTAGGTATTTGATTGTCAAGGGTTACACAGTCAATAAATATCGCATTATTCGTGATCCCGTCGATAATTATTGATGTCTAAACACGTCAGCAACGATCGCAGGATCTATTTATTGACTGTGTAACCCTTGCTATTGATTCTGATAATCCCATAGTTCCGACGTTGCCACATTTCAACACACACAGTGCGTAAAAAAAGTTGCGAATGTCGTCCATTTCACACTATCCTTCGAAAAAAATTTAATGCATTATGAAATTTCTGTGTCCGATGGCTTATGAACCCTTAAAAAAATGCGTTTCTTTTCCACAACCGTTTCTCAGAAAACAAATCGAAATTTGGCCATTTTTTTCTCGCCTCTAGGTAGACGTCGCTCCTTGAGTATTACGAAAAACTTTTCCTCCTACTCACTTCCGCTAATCTCCGGCCACGAGTTAAGGTGACGATATATTTCGACCAAAATCGATTCCCAGCCGAGTAATGTGCCAAGCTTGTACGTAAGATTGGCAGGGCCCAGAGGTTGTTGCTGTATCTCCTGTTCTAGCGCGTTCAGCAGTTCTTTGGCACCGTGAAAGTCCTTGGACATTACCAACTCTCGGCTCTTCGCGAGCAACACGTGCTCTGAAGTGGAATCGGCAATTCCCAGCGACTGTTGACTCGCCAAAGTGGATTCATCGAATTACCGCCGTCCAGCAATATCAGCAGCACTCGAATTTCTCGGGCGTCGTACGACAGTATCAAGCGTCTTTCCAATTCGTTCACCTTGAACTTTGGACTCTCTGCGGTGAAACGGATAACACGAGCATTAGCCTCAAAACGCTTGAAAACGAAGGGAGAGTTTATGGTTCGTTGTCTAGATGAAAATCGATGAAAATGAATGCAAATCATATTGCGAATTTCAATTGGCAACTTACGAGTATACGTGACGAGGGAAACTCCCCAATCGCCGTCCAACAGTAGCGACGGTAATTCGACGTCATCGGTCTTCGATCGTTTTTCAATCTCCAATATTTCCTCGTGATTGAAAAGATTTGTGTAATTTTGATTCGCGAAAATTTTACGAGCCAGCTCGTCCATATCCCCCATCAGAACCATGTAGTGAAGATAACGAGCGATTCTACGCCTCTCCGTCTCCTCTGATTTGTCCAAAACGTGATCGATCGCCTGAAACACGATTGAGATGTTTTACATACTTTCTGTCGTTGCGGATATAATCGATATTCGATCATTGACGAACTCATCAAACCACCGGTAGCTCGGCTTTCCACGAGCTCCACAATTTTTTACATGCCATAAATCTTTACCCACAAGAGGACGTCCCCTTTATCCCCGGCGTTCTTTATTTCGACGATGTAGTTACCGTGGATGACACTGCCATCCAGAATCTTTCGGAGCAAATTGAGGCACTGAATTCTCAGCAACAAATCGCGGGCGACGATAATTTTCCTGTTCACCGAACCTCCCTGGATATCCAGCTCCAGATTGCTTCGATACACCTGCGGAATCTCTCGAGAAATGTTGTCCGTTTGCAAAATCTCCAAGATGTTCTTCAAAAGAGAAAAAAAGCTCAATACACAATAAGCACAAAATAAAAACGCTTGTTTGTTCGGTGAAGCAATGTTTTGCACGGTGTAGGGTGTATTGATCCTTCATCGAAGCGTGCAACTGCTGCGTCAGACTCTGCTCGTAACCCTCAACGGGTACTTCGGTGGCCAAACAGTATCCATCCAAGTAATTCTTTTGCTCTCTGCAGAACAGCAACAATTCAGTTGCGCCGAGCTGATCGAAGAGCGATTTAGCTTGAGGAACGTAATGTCTCGCTAGTTTGTATTCCTCCCTCAGCAAATGAAACGATGCGAGATCATAGTGAATCTGTAAAGTTGAACAAATTTGTCGCATAACACGATCGTGCGATATTCCAAGAAATCCGGTAATTTTTATGGTGCTGAAGTTTGCATCGTTGGAACGCAATGATTGCGTATTTCGACTACAAAAATCACTCGAACGTTTTTCAGGATCCTTATTTAAAATCTACAACATCAATTGGCAAGAAAATATCTTCGATAATGAAAATAAACCAGGGCAGAATCTCCATTGCGTTCCAACGATGCAAACTTCAACGGCGTTAGTTTCTCCTCTTCAATTGGACAAAACTATTCATGATGGTTGAGAAGATTTTACCTGGCACTTGAATTCCTCCAGTGATATACTGTACATGTCGTCCCAGTTTTGTTTAATTTCCATGGTATCTTCGGTGAGCATCTGGAAAGTATTAATCGATGGGATTTTGGGCGTCGAGTCGTTGGACTCCAAGATAGTATTGAGTACGTTGAGACTGTTGGGTATGTGGGCTTCCAGTTTTGTTATGATGTCGTCCGCAAGTCCGGGAGGGACGTACGTCGATTCCTGCGTGCCGGGCCTAATTTCAGAGGATACGAGACTGTGTCAATGTTGAAGCGGCATAGTTTTGATTTGGAAATGAATGAGAGGTTGGAATGTGTTACATGTGAATGAACTGTTGCTTGATGTGCCTATTGAGGGCTCGGTAAACGATAGCTCGGATGTGCCATCTGTGATAGAGCACTACCGCGAATAGAAGTAGACTCGATATCGAGGATATCGGAAAGTCAGGCAGGACTGGTATTTCGACGTCAAAATCTCCGGTAATGAAAAATAAATCTTGGAGAAGAGTCAATTGCATCGGCAGAGGAAGGTTCTTCTCGAGTATGTCCAAATCCCATTTCAAATGAGCGGCTACTTTGAGCGCGAGGATTTTCAATGCTATGCTCTTGAAGGACCATTTTCTCAGAATATTCATCTTTGCTTCACCCATCTCTGTATCTAAAATCTTCACCTCGTTGTCTCGCTGGTCGGAATTGATACCCATAAATTTGATTATGAGATCGGTGGGCGATGGATCTGAAATTACATTTAATAAACAATCATTCAATTTTTGCAAAATATTAACCGTGTGTTTGAAATGCGAGTTTTCACATTTTTGAGGTTAGAAACATGTTATCGTCGTTCATTTCGTTACCTGGACATAATTTTGCCAGGTGTTTCTCAAGCAAAGATGGATTTAGTAAAAATTCGAACCACAATATAGTGTCCGGCGATATCGGCACCGTTCCCGGTCTCAATAAATTGACGTCCATCTTTCGACGATCGAGCACAACACTGTTTGCTAGGTTATGTCATTGTTGTCACACCAGTCGAGACCAGTGCAGCCAGATCGCGCGTAAAAGTGACCCCCTCTCAAGGTTCATAGGCGGCCATCGCACAATAGTAGCGCGTGTGCAACAGCGAGCGACCGTCGGGCATCTTCGGAAAGAGCCGAGTGCGGTCGAACTGTCCCGACCGCGCCTTCGGCAGCTACACCGATCCATGAACGCTGAGCATGGTCATGTGCGGTCAAGCCGAACGAAGGCTTCCAGGGAAAAAGCAATCTGAGCACGGCTCGCGCGTGACATCACCCGACGGCACGCGCGACGCTTTTATATGATTTCAATGCTTAATTAGCTCTTGATTCTCTGCGTTATTAATGTATACAAAAAAATGTATCGCGCACTCTGAACGCTTATTTTTTTAGTTTATACGTTAATTTAAATATAATAATAAATCTAAATTACGACGTATTTATCTTCTATGAAATTGTTTACGCTTTACTCAAATCCTTATGCCAAATAAATTATAATTCAGAAAAGTAAGCGAAAATATATTTATATTCGTATTATTATATTCATTCTCCTATACTTTCATCAAGCGATGAAGTATTATCCCCAAAAACAATCATCCATCCGGCCGCGAATTGTAAGTACCAGAAAGTGAACATACATTGACACAAAAAATTAAGGGAGCAAGAAAAGTTGAACTTCGTCAAACGTGGTCGTACAAAAAAAAAGGATTTTGAAGCTTCAAGTTTCTAGTTTTAGTCCCGACTATGATTTTTTTTTGAGAATCACCGATTTCGCGGTCGGAAGAAACATCAGGGCAAAAAAATTTTGCAAATTTTTACGTTTTTCAAAGTTCTGCCCGGGTTTTGGAGATTTTTTTCGGACTTGACCGATATCAAGGTATTGAGACCATTCAATTCACTTCAATTTGCTTTTTTTTTTATCTCCTCACGACCATTTTTCGCTGAGATATCGGCCTTTGAATGAAAAAACGTCCTTTTGTCTTCAGTCATCGATATCTCAGGAACTAATGGTCGTACGGGAATTCGACCGGCAGTTTTGGAAACGTGAATACATACTCTACAAGTTCTGATTATTATTGTAGGTTGAAAAAAAATTATTTTTGCCATCAGTTTTAAAAAAGTACAAAAAAACGATGTTTCCTTGGTTTTTATAAAATCCACCGCTACTTTGAAAATATTGCGATAAACACTAATGTTAATGGACGGTCATTCAGCTCAATATATCCACAAGAGCCATGCAAAATTCCAAACTGATTCGTTCATCGGTCTTTCTTGCCCGATTGACCAAAATATGAAAAAAAATTAAAGAAACAAGTTTCCCCCTTCTCAGGCATCATCTCATGATTATTAAGAGGAAAAACAACTCTTCACTACTTTTCGCACAATTGGGTATTGAGTACGCATTAAATGTCGGACAAGAAGCCTGAAAATCGTATTGACTAAAAATTTTCGAATTTTTTTTTTTTTTTCAATAACAAAAATGTTGAAATATTTTTTTTGTATAAAAAAATCTATTTCAATTAAAATTTTTTTTTTAATTTTGTCATTTTTTTCGATTCAACATTGTACCGCCAGCATTACAATTACCCAAAGCGTACGTTGAATTACCCAAAGCTTACCTCCCCGTGGTACGCTTTGGGTAATTCTAATGCTGGCGGTACAATGTTGATTTAAAAAAAATGTCAACATTTAAAAAAAAAAATCGAAATCGATTTTCTTATAAAAAAAAAGATTTTCAACATTTTTTTTATTAACATTTTTTTTTTTCGAAATTTTTCAATCAATATGATTTTCAGGGTTTTTTTCCAACATTTAATGCGTGCTCAATACCCAATTGTACGAAAAGTAATGAAAATTTATTTTTCCTCTTAATAATCATGAAATGATGTCTGAAAAAGGGGAAACTTGTTCCTTTAATTTTTTTTCAAATTTTGGTCAATCGGCCAAGAAAGACCGATAATCGGATCAACTTGGAATTTTGCATGGCTCTTGGGGACATATTGAGCTGAATGACCGTGCATAAACATTAGTCTTTATCGCAATATTTGCAAAGTAGCGGTGGATTGCATAAAAACCAAGAAAACATCGTTTCTTTGTACTTTTCTAAAACTAATGGCAAAAGTAAAAAAAAAACAGTTTCACTACAATAATAATCGGAGCTTGTAGAGTATTTACGTTTCCAAAACTACCGATCGAATTCCCGTACGACCATTAGTTCCTGAGATATCTCAGCGAAAAATGGTCGTACGGAGAAAAAAAAGCAAATTGAAGTGAATTGAATGGGCTCAATGACTTTGATATTGGTCAAGTCAGAAAAACATCTCCAAAACACGTGCAGAACTTTGAAAAACGTAAAAATTTGCAAAATTTTTTTTTGCCGTGATATTTCTTCCGACCGCGCAATCAGTGATTAAAAAAAAAAAATCATTGTCGGAACTGAAAATAGAAACTTGAAGCTTTAAAATCGTTTTTTTTTTGTACGACCACTTTTGACAAAGTTCAACTTTTCTTGCTCCTTTAATTTTTTGCGTCAATGTATATTCACTTTCTGGTACTTACGATTCGCGGTCGGATGGATGATTGTTTTTGGGGAAAATACTTTATCGCCTGATGAATATAATAATACGAAGATAAATATATTTCCGCTTACTTTTGTGAATTACAATTTATTTGGCATAGGGTCGGGTGTGAGTAAAGTGCAAACATTTCGCTAGAAGATAAATAAGCTGTATTTTAGATTTATTATATTCAAATTAACGTAAAAAACTAATGAAATAAGCGGTCAGAGTGCGCGACAAATTTTTCGGTTCTAAAAGATAACTAATTATGATAAATATGATAACCAATAAAAATAACTAATCAAATTAGAATTAAGGATGTTGGGTCCCAAATCGCAAATGATGATAAAATTCTGAAAATTTGGTATGTTTTTGTATGAAGTATTTCAGAGGTCGTGTAAAAATTTTACGACAATTAGGAAGCTCGTTATTGAACAATTAACATTCACAAATTAAATGCTGTCTTATGGAAACTGATGTAACTTTGCAATGAGTTTTTTTTGACCTCTCAATTTTGTAATATCTACAATATACTGAAAGCAACGAAAACAAAACGAAGTTTATTGATAAATTTTTTTTTATTTCTATTAAAAATTGTTGCTAACAAAATGTTAATTTTTTAATAACGAGCTTCCTAATCGTCGTGGAATTTTATCACGAGCTCTTAAATACTTCATACAAAAACATACCAAAATTTCAGAACTTTCTCATCATTTTTTATTTCAACCCTTAAGGAGGTTGAAGTAATGATGATAGAATTCTGAAAATTATGTATGTTTTTACATGAACAATTAACATTAACATGTTGCATAGGGACCCAACATCCTTAATAGTAACCATGATTAAAAAAAAAAACCGCTGGGCGTGAGGAACGATCCTGCGCCCCTACGGACCGATGCCAGGAACGCTACCAACGGGACCATCCTATCGCTTGTGTTAAAAATGCATTTTCTGACACTTACCATTAGCGGGCGGATGGATGATTGACTTATTTTTGGAGATAATACTTTATCACTTGATGAATGTATGAGAATTAATATAATAATACCAATATAAATATATTTTCACTTACTTTTCTGAATTATAATTTATTTAGCATAAGGACGGGTGTGAGTAAAGGGTAAACAATTTTTTAGAAGATAAATAAGTTGTAATTTAGATTTATTATTTTATTTAAATTAACGCATAAACAAAAAAAAATAAGCGTTCAGAGTGCGCGATACATTTTTTCGTATACATTAATAACGCAGAGAATCAAGGGCTAAATAAGCATTGAAATCATCTAAAAACCTCGCGCGTGCCGTCGCGTGACGTCACGCGCGGGCCGTGCTCAGATTGCTTTATCCCTCGAAGCCTTCGTTCGGCTCGGCCGCACATGAACGTGCTCAACGTATCTACGGCGGCGTAGCTGCCGAAGGCACGGTCGGGACAGTTCGACCGCACTCGGCTCTTTTCGAAGATATCCGAGCGTCGCCGGCTCAAGGACACGCGCTACTACGCTGGCGTGAAGAGCGCGGCAGGGACTAGAGCGGGGGTAACTTTTGCGCGCGATCTGGCTGCACTGGCTCTACGCTTTGGGGTCATCCATTAACGAGTAAGGCCACTGTAACGGCCCAAAAAAAAAGGTTTTTTCACTAATTTTTTGCTCCCGAAATTGAAGGTATTTGAAAAAAAACTTTTAATGGTGTTATCGGGCATACATTAAACTTTATTATAAAATTTTTTTACAGTAAAAAAAAAACACAATGGCGGTTCCACAGCTATCTTCCCGGGACATGTTTTGCTTCCTGGGCTCCGCGGCACGCAGCACCACTGGTGCACTTTTGAATCTAGAACAAAAAAAAAAACCATTAATCTAGAGGGCTATAGCTAGAGAATGTCGATCGGATTTTAAAAAGTATCAATTTTTGTGGATTTGGCGTGCGTTTGAAAAAAAAAAATACATTTTTGACGAAAAAAACGGCAAGTTTTTTGTTAATAAAAAATCAATAAATAAAGTTCTTGAAAATTCCGATCGACATTCTCAAGATAATGTAAATGTTCACATCTGGTTTAAATTTCAAGTAAAAAAAATGAAAATTGTTCGAGTTATGCTGCGTGCCATTTTGAAAAACCATGTTTCGAGAAAAACGCGTTTAAAGTTTTGCGAATAGTTTTTTATTGGAAAAAATTAAAAAAGAAGTTAAAAAAAATTTTTACCGTTAGTCAGCAATCCCAGCACCATACATTTGTCCTTCGATAGCCAAATTTTCGTCTCCTTCGTCTTTCCTGGTTGATTTTTGGAGCGCGCGCGCACTTTTGGCCGCGTCGCTCAGAGATGTCTCCGCGTGCGTGATGCGTTTGGCGTCGGCTTCGATGCAGAAATTATATAACTGTACACCAATTTCCACCTCCAACATCTTGAATATTTGCAAGACGTTGGTAAGGCCGCCATTGAATATGCAAACAGCGATATCCGTCGCAATATCTAGTACAGTTTTTCCGCTTGAGGATGATTTGGGGGCCAAACTCCAAACGGTAGCGTTGAAACTTTCGTTATTGTTTTGAGTATAGGCCCCCAAGCAACGCTCCAGCAACTCGTCCCGGCTCAATTCCATGTAGATGGGTTTGATGGCTTGATAAACCTCCTCACTCATTGGCTGATTGTGATGATACGCATCCAAGGCATTTTCTGCTTTCGCTTTCTTCCAACTGCACCAATTCTCCGAACATTTTTCGTGCTGAGGGTTTTCATCCGTTGACATTTTGTGAAAAAGGGTTGCCCAGATCTCATTTTTCATATTTTTGATGGAATCGGAATTTCGACGGATTGCTAAGCCGTAATAAATGCTTAGTTCGTCAATCAATTTGGCAGTGAGTTTTCCTCTTCCCCCGAGACCTTTTGTTCCTTTTTTTAAGTTTCTCAATCGAGTGCCCATTCTTTTTTGCACGTGATCTATGCAATCTTTTTTTTTAACATCAACATTTTCATAAGGCTTCGAATCCACGATGCCTTTGAAAGTTTTAGAATCGCCATCTCCGATATAATTGCAGTCGTTTCGGAGCAAGTTTTGACGCGCTTGGCGGCGACCTTCATTTCCTAAGGACAACAAATTTTTTTTCGCACAGGACCTTTTTTTTTCTTATTCCAGAGGGTTTAAACTATTATTTCAGCCAATAAAAAAAAAATCGATTTTTCAAAAAATTTACAGCTGCCTTACCCCTTAATCACGTGAGGTTTTTTAGGCCACTTTTTGAATCCCCCACCCTATGGTGATATGTGGTGAGGTTCTGGGGTAGGCCCCCCGCCCCTGTCGGCAACATCGCGTCTATTTTTTTTGTTACGAAATGTCAGCCACAAGCTATAGAGAGTAGGGTATTTTATTGTGAAAAACGAAGTAATATATGTTTTCAGTATATTGCAATGGCATTGTCCGCGCAGTTACCAAAAAACATATACGTGATATGTCCCAACAATCCCCCTCCCCAGTGTGATCAATCGGGATGTTATCCAAACCCCCCCCCCCCCCCCCCCCCGCACCCGGCCAATATGAGCCGCACGTGATTAATGGACGACCCCTTTGTGCGGATCTTCGTCGATCTAGAGCGATCAAAACCGTTGCTGGTCTTGTCCACCGCGCTTCTAGTATACCTATAGCGGTCGGGCTCGACTCTGGCTATACCTATATATGTTATCGCGCTCTCCGCTTTGTGCGGATTTTCGTCGACCTTGGACGATAGTAACACAGTGCTACTCTTGTTTACCGCGCTCCTACTATATCTATAGCGGACGCGCTCGACTCTGGCTATACCTATATATATTATCGCGCTCTCCGCTTTGTGCGGATTTTCGTCGAGATCGGGCGATCGTAACCATTGCGGCTTTTCTTCACCGAGCTTCTAGTATATCTATAGCGGACAGGCTCGACTCTGGCTATACCTATATATGTTATCACGCTCTGCGCTTTGGGATCGTCCATTAATCACGTGAGGTTTTTTAGGCCACTTTTTGAACCGCCCACCCTATGATGATATGTGGTGAGGTTCTTGGGTAGCCCCCACGCCCCTGCCGGCAACATCGCGTGTATTTTTTTTGTTACGAAATGTCAGCCACAAGCTATAGAGAGTACGGTATTTTATTGTGAAAAACGAAGTAATATATGTTTTCGGTATGTTTCAATGGCATTCTCCGCGCAGTTACCAAAAAAAATATACGTGATATGTCCCAGCAATCCCCCTCCCCAGTGTGATCAATCGTGATGTTATCCAAAAAAACCCCCCCCATTTGAGCCGCACCTGATTAATGGACGACACCTTTGTGCGGATCTTCGTCGAACTAGAGCGATCAAAACCGTTGCTGCTCTTGTCCACCGCGCTTCTAGTATATCTATAGCGGTCGGGCTCGACTCTGGCTATACCTATATATGTTATCGCGCCCTCCGCTTTGTGCGGATTTTCGTCGAGCTAGGGCGATCGTAACCGTTGCGGCTATTCTTCACCGAGCTTCTAGTATATCTATAGCGGACAGGCTCGACTCTGGCTATACCTATATATGTTATCACGCTCTACGCTTTGGGGTCGTCCATTAATCACTGGAGGTTTTTTAGGCCACTTTTTGAACCCCCCACCCTATGGTGATATGTGGTGAGGTTCTTGGGTCGCCCCCCCGCCCCTGCCGGCAACATCGCGTGTATCTTTTTGTTACGAAATGTCAGCCACAAGCTACAGAGAGTACGGTATTTTATTGTGAAAAACGAAGTAATATATGTTTTCAGTAGGGGTGTGCGGGTACCCGATTGACTCGGGTACCCGATGTTCGGGTCGGGTCGGGTACCCGACGGGCTTCGTTTTTGCATTACCCGAATTTTTCGGGTAGCCCGAATTTTTCGGGTAGCCCGAATTTTTCGGGTAGCCCGAATTTTTCGGGTAGCCCGAATTTTTCGGATAGCCCGAATTTTTCGGGTAAATTCGGGTTCAAAAAAATCAGTTGGCACTGAACAATTCATAAAAACTCACCGGGTGGGTCGATTTCAGCCCCCCCCCCCCCTGTGCTTATTCGAAGCGAGAAGAATGTAACTTTTATTTGACGTTTTGAAATTAAAAATACGCCACAAGAACTCCTAGCGAAAATATTAGGGGTGTGCGGGTACCCGATTGACTCGGGTACCCGTTGTTCGGGTCGGGTCGGGTACCCGACGGGCTTCGTTTTTGCATTACCCGAATTTTTCGGGTAGCCCGAATTTTTCGGGTAGCCCGAATTTTTCGGATAGCCCGAATTTTTCGGGTAGCCCGAATTTTTCGGGTAAATTCGGGTTCAAAAAAATCAGTTGGCACTGAACAATTCATAAAAACTCACCGGGTGGGTCGATTTCAGCCCCCCCCCCCCCCCCTGTGCTTATTCGAAGCGAGAAGAATGTAACTTTTATTTGACGTTTTGAAATTAAAAATACGCCAGAAGAACTCCTAGCGAAAATATGTTTAAAATTGAAATACTATTTCGATACGATCCGCGAAAATTGACCTTTTTCAGTCCGTAGGGTCAATTTTCGCGGATCGTATCGAAATAGTATTTCAATTTTAAACATATTTTCGCTAGGAGTTCTTCTGGCGTATTTTTAATTTCAAAACGTCAAATAAAAGTTACATTCTTCTCGCTTCGCATAAGCACAGGGGGGGGGGGGCTGAAATCGACCCACCCGGTGAGTTTTTATGAATTGTTCAGTGCCAACTGATTTTTTTGAACCCGAATTTACCCGAAAAATTCGGGCTATCCGAAAAATTCGGGCTACCCGAAAAATTCGGGCTACCCGAAAAATTCGGGCTACCCGGAAAATTCGGGCTACCCGAAAAATTCGGGCTACCCGAAAAATTCGGGCTACCCGAAAAATTCGGGCTACCCGAAAAATTCGGGCTACCCGAAAAATTCGGGCTACCCGAAAAATTCGGGCTACCCGAAAAATTCGGGTACCCGATCCGAATCATAGTCTAATTACCCGACCCGACCCGACCCGACCAATTCTGCTACCCGCACACCCCTAGAAAATATGTTTAAAATTGAAATACTATTTCGATACGATCCGCGAAAATTGACCTTTTTCACTCCGTAGGGTCAATTTTCGCGGATCGTATCGAAATAGTATTTCAATTTTAAACATATTTTCGCTAGGAGTTCTTCTGGCGTATTTTTAATTTCAAAACGTCAAATAAAAGTTACATTCTTCTCGCTTCGAATAAGCACAGGGGGGGGGGGCTGAAATCGACCCACCCGGTGAGTTTTTATGAATTGTTCAGTGCCAACTGATTTTTTTGAACCCGAATTTACCCGAAAAATTCGGGCTACCAGAAAAATTCGGGCTACCCGAAAAATTCGGGCTACCCGAAAAATTCGGGCTACCCGAAAAATTCGGGCTACCCGAAAAATTCGGGCTACCCGGAAAATTCGGGCTACCCGGAAAATTCGGGCTACCCGAAAAATTCGGGCTACCCGAAAAATTCGGGTACCCGATCCGAATCATAGTCTAATTACCCGACCCGACCCGACCCGACCAATTCTGCTACCCGCACACCCCTAGTTTTCAGTATATTTCAATGGCATTGTCCGCGCAGTTACCAAAAAAAATATACGTGATATGTCCCAACAATCCCCCTCCCCAGTGTGATCAATCGTGATGTTATCCGAAACCCACCACCCCCCGCCGCGCCCCTCCAATTTGAGCCGCACGTGATTAATGGACGACCCCTTTGTGCGGATCTTCGTCGAACTAGAGCGATCAAAACCGTTGCTGCTCTTGTGCACCGCGCTTCTAGTATATCTATAGCGGTCGGACTCGACTCTGGCTATACCTATATATGTTATCGCGCTCTCCGCTTTGTGCGGATATTCGTCGACCTTGGACGATAGAAACACAGTGCTACTTTTCTTTACCGCGCTCCTACTATATCTATAGCTGACGCGCTCGACTCTGGCTATACCTATATATATTATCGCGCTCTCCGCTTTGTGCGGATTTTCGTCGAGCTAGGGCGATCGTAACCGTTGCGGCTTTTCTTCACCGAGCTTCTAGTATATCTATAGCGGACAGGCTCGACTCTGGCTATACCTATATATGTTATCACGCTCTACGCTTTGGTGTCGTCCATTGATCACTGGAGGATTTTTAGTAGGCGTGTGCGGGTACCCGATTGACTCGGGTACCCGATGTTCGGGTCGGGTCGGGTACCCGACGGGCTTCGTTTTTGCATTACCCGCCTCTATCGGGTATCCGAATTTTTCGGGTAGCCCGAATTTTGCGGGTAGCCCGAATTTTTCGGGTAGCCCGAATTTTTCGGGTAGCCCGAATTTTTCGGGTAAATTCGGGTTCAAAAAAATCAGTTGGCACTGAACAATTCATAAAAACTCACCGGGTGGGTCGATTTTAGCCCCCGCCCCCCTCGGCTTATTCGAAGCGAGAAGAATGTAACTTTTATTTGACGTTTTGAAATTAAAAATACGCCAGAAGAACTCCTAGCGAAAATATGTTTAAAATTGAAATACTATTTCGATACGATCGTATCGAAATAGTATTTCAATTTTAGTTACATTCTTCTCGCTTCGCATAAGCACAGGGGAGGGGGGCTGAAATCGACCCACCCGGTGAGTTTTTATGAATTGTTCAGTGCGAACTGATTTTTTTGAACCCGAATTTACCCGAAAAATTCAGGCTACCCGAAAAATTCGGGCTACCCGAAAAATTCGGGCTACCCGAAAAATTCGGGCTACCCGAAAAATTCGAGCTACCCGAAAAATTCGGGCTACCCGAAATAGTCTAATTACCCGACCCGACCCGACCCGACCAATTCTGCTCCTCGCACACCCCTAATTTTCAGGCCACTTTTTGAACCCCCCACCCTATAGTGATATGTGGTGAGGTTCTTGGGTAGCCCCCCCGCCCCTGCCGGCAACATCGCGTGTATCTTTTTGTTACGAAATGTCAGCCACAAGCTATAGAGAGTACGGTATTTTATTGTGAAAAACGAAGTAATATATGTTTTCAGTATATTTCAATGGCATTGTCCGCGCAGTTACCAAAAAAAATATACGTGATATGTCCCAACAATCCCCCTCCCCAGTGTGATCAATCGTGATGTTATCCGAAACCCACCCCCCCCCCCACCCCGCCCCGCCAATTTGAGCCGCACGTGATTAATGGACGACCCCTTTGTGCGGATCTTCGTCGAGCTAGAGCGATCGAAACCGTTGCTGCTCTCGTCCACCACGCTTCTAGTATATCTATAGCGGTCGGGCTCGACTCTGGCTAATCTATATATGTTATCGCGCCCCCGCTTTGTGCGGATTATCGTCGACCTTGGGCGATAGAAACACAGAGCTACTTTTCTTTACCGCGCTTCTACTATATCTATAGCTGACGCGCTCGACTCTGGCTATACCTATATATATTATCGCGCTCTCCGCTTTGTGCGGATTTTCGTCGAGCTAGGGCGATCGTAACCGTTGCGGCTTTTCTTCACCGAGCTTCTAGTATATCTATAGCGGACAGGCTCGACTCTGGATATACCTATATATGTTATCACGCTCTACGCTTTGGGGTCGTCCATTAATCACTGGAGGTTTTTTAGGCCACTTTTTGAACCCCCCACCCTATGGTGATATGTGGTGAGGTTCTTGGGTAGCCCCCACGCCCCTGCCGGCAACATCGCGTGTATTTTTTTTGTTACGAAATGTCAGCCACAAGCTATAGAGAGTACGGTATTTTATTGTGAAAAACGAAGTAATATATGTTTTCAGTATATTTCAATGGCATTGTCCGCGCAGTTAGCAAAAAAAATAAACGTGATATGTCCCAACAATCCCCCTCCCGATCGTGGTCAATCGTGATGTTATCCGAAACCACCCCCCCCCCCGCCGCCCCGCAATCCGCCCCCCAATTTCAGCCGCACCTGATTAATGGACGACCTCTTTGTGCGGATCTTCGTCGAACTAGAGCGATCAAAACCGTTGCTGCTCTTGTCCACCGCGCTTCTAGTATATCTATAGCGGTCGGGCTCGACTCTGGCTATACCTATATATGTTATCACGCTCTCCGCTTTGTGCGGATTTTCGTCGACCTTGGACAATAGAAACGCAGTGCTACTTTTCTTTACCGCGCTCCTACTATATCTATAGCTCACTGACTCGATTCTGGCTATACCTATATATATGATCGCGCTCTCCGCTTTGTGCGGATTTTCGTCGAGCTAGGGCGAACGAAACCGTTGCTGCTTTTCTTCACCGCGCTTCTAGTATATCTATAGCGGACAGCCTCGACTCTGGCTATACCTATATATGTTATCATGCTCTAAGCTTTGTGGTCGTCCATTAATCACGTGATGTTTTTTAGGCCACTTTTTGAAACCCCCCACCCTATGGTGATATGTAGTGAGATTCTAGGGTACTACCCTAGAACACCATACCATACCATACCATACAGAGTACGGTATTTTATTGTGAAAAACGTCGTAATATATGTTTTCAGTATATTTCAATGGCATTGTCCGCGCAGTTACCAAAAAAAATATACTTGATATGTCCCAACAATCCCCCTCCCCAGTGTGATCAATCGTGATTTTATCCGAAACCACCCCGCCACCAATTTGAGCCGCACCTGATTAATGGACGACCCCTTTGTGCGGATCTTCGTCGAGCTAGAGCGATCGAAACCGTTGCTGCTCTCGTCCACCACGCTTCTAGTATATCTATAGCGGTCGGGCTCGACTCTGGCTAATCTATATATGTTATCGCGCTCCCCGCTTTGTGCGGATTATCGTCGACCTTGGGCGATAGAAACACAGAGCTACTTTTCTTTACCGCGCTCCTAGTATATCTATAGCTGACGGGCTCGACTCTGGCTATACCTATACAGTGCAGCCAGATCGCGCGCAAAAGTTACTCCCTCTCTAGACCCCTGCGCGTCAATGCGCAATCATAGTAGCGCGCGTCCGTCAGCGAGCGACGCTCGGAACTTCGGAAAGAGCCGAGTGCGGTCGAACTGTCCCGACCGGGCCTTCGGCAGCTACACCACGCATAGACACGCTGAGCACGTTAACGTGCGGTCAAGCCGAACGAAGGCTTTGAGGGAAAAAGCAATCTGGGCACGGCCCGCGCGTGACGTCACGCGACGGCACGCGCGTTGCTTTTAGATGATTTCAATGCTTATTTAGCTCTTGATTCTCTACGTTATTAATGTGTACAAACAAATGTATCGCGCACTCTAAACGCTTATTTTTTTAGTTTATACGTTCATTTAAATATAATCATAAATCTAAATTACAACTTATTTATCTTCTAAAATATTGTTTACGTTTTACTCACACCCTTCCTTATGCCAAATAAATTATAATTCAGAAAGGTAAGTGAAAATATATTTATATTCGTATTATTATATTAGTTCTCATACTTTCATCAAGCGATAAAGTATTATCTACAAAAACAAGTCAATCATCCATCCGGCCGCCAATCGTAAGTGCCAGAAAGTGCATCTTTAACACAAGCGATAGGATTGCCCCGTTGGTAGCGTTCCTGGCTTCAGTCCGTAGGGGCGCAGGATCGTTCCTCACGCTCAGCGCTTTTTTTTTAAATCATGGTTACTATTAATTTTTATTTTATTAGTTATCATATTTTTTCAATTAGTTATCTTTTAGTACCGAAAAATTTATCGCGCACTCTGACCGCTTATTTTATTAGTTTTTACGTTAATTTAAATATAATAAATCTAAAATACAACTTATTTATCTTCTAGCAAAATGTTTGCGCTTTACTCACACCTGACCCTATCCCAAATAAATTTAACTTAATAAAAGTAAGCGGAAATATATTTATCTTCGTATTATTATATTCATTCTCATATACTTTCAACAAGCAATAAAGTATTATCCCCAAAAACAACCATCCATCCGATCGCGAATCGTAAGTACCAGTAAGTGAACATACATTGACACAAACAATTAAAGGAGCAAGAAAAGTTGAATTTCGTCAAAAGTGGTCGTACAAAAAAAAGGATGTTAAAGCTTCAAGTTTCTAGTTTTAGTTCCGACAATGATTTTTTTTGAGAATCACTGATTGCGCGGTCGGAAGAAATATCACGGCAAAAAAAATTTTGCAAATTTTTACGTTTTTCAAAGTTCTGCACGTGTTTTGGAGATTTTTTTCGGACTTGACCAATATCAAGGTCATTGAGCCCATTCAGATCAGTCCAATTTGATTTTTTTTTATCTCCTTACGGCCATTTTTCGCTGAGATATCGGCCTCTGAATGAAAGAACGTTCTTTTGTCTTCAGTCATCGATGTCTTGGGAACTAATGGTCGTACGGGAATTCGACCGGCAATTTTGGAAACGTACTCTACAAGCTCTGATTATTATTGTAGGTTAAAAAAAAATTATTGTTGCCATCAGTTTTAAACAACTGCAAAAAAACGATGTTTTCTTGGTTTTTATAAAATCCACCGCTACTTTGGAAATATTGCGATAAGCACTAATGTTTATGGACGGTCATTCGGCTCAATATGTCCCCAAGAGCTATGCAAAATTCCAAATTGATCCGTTCATCGGTCTTTCTTGGCCGATTGACCAAAATATGAAAAAAAATTAAAGGAACAAGTTTCCTCCTTCTCAGACATTTCATGATTATTTAGAGGAAAAACAACTTTTCACTACTTTTCGTACAATTGGGTATTGAGTACGCATTAAATGTTGGAAAAGAACCCTGAAAATCATATTGACTAAAAATTTTTGATTTTTTTTTAAATAACAAATATGTTGAAATTCTTTTGTTTATAAAAAAATCTATTTCGATTTGAAATTTTTTTTTAATGTTGACATTTTTTCCGATTCAATATTGTATCGCCAGCATTAGAATTACCCAAATCGTACCTCCCCGTGGTATGCTTTGGGTAATTCTAATGCTGGCGGTATAATGTTGATTTGAAAAAATGTTCAGCATTTAAAAAAAAAATGTTCAATATTTTTTTTTATTAGAAAAAATTTTTTTCGAAAATTTTTAGTCAATATGATTTTCACTGTTTTTTTCCAACATTTAATGCGTACTCAATACCCAATTGTGCGAAAAGTAATGAAACGTTTTTTTTCCTCTTAATAATCATGAAATGATGTCTGAAAAGGAGCAAACTTGCTCCTTTAATTTTTTTTCAAATTTTGGTTAATCGGGCAAGAAAGACCGATAATCGGATCAACTTGGAATTTTGCATGGCTCTTGGGGACATATTGAGCTGAATGACCGTGCATAAACATTAGTCTTTATCGCAATATTTGCAAAGTAGCGGTGGATTGCATAAAAACCAAGACGTCACCGTTTTTTTTGTACTTTTCTAAAACTAATGGCAAAAATAAAAAATAGAAGTTTCACTACAATAATATTCGGAGCTTGTAGAGTATTCACGTTTCCAAAACTACCGATCGAATTCCCGTACGACCATTAGTTCCTGAGATATCTCAGCGAAAAATGGTCGTACGGAGAAAAAAAAGCAAATTGAAGTGAATTGAATGGGCTCAATGACTTTGATATTGGTCAAGTCCGAAAAAAATCTCCAAAACACGTGCAGAACTTTGAAAAACGTAAAAATTTGCAAAATTTTTTGTGCCGTGATATTTCTTCTGACCGCGCAATCAGTGATTCACAAAAAAAAATCATTGTCGGAACTACAACGAGAAACTTGAAGCATTAAAATCCTTTTTTTTTGTACGACCACTTTTGTCAAAGTTCAACTTTTCTTGCTCCTTTAATTTTTTGTGTCAATGTATGTTCACTTTCTGGTACTTACGATTCGCGGTCGGATGGATGATTGTTTTTGGGGATAATACTTTATTATCGCTTGATGAATATAATAATACGAAGATAAATATATTTCCGCTTACTTTTGTGAATTACAATTTATTTGACTTAGGGTCGGGTGTGAGTAAAGCGCAAACATTTTGCTAGAAGATAAATACGCTGTATTTTAGATTTATAATATTCAAATTAACGTAAAAACTAATAAAATAAGCGGTCAGAGAGCGCGACAAATTTTTCGGTACTAAAAGATAACTAATTATAATAAATATGATAACTAATAATAATAACTAATCAAATAAGAATTAAGGATGTTGGGTCCCAAATCGCAAATGATGATAAAATTCTGAAAATTTGGTATGTTTTTGTATGAAGTATTTCAGAGGTCGTGTAAAAATTTTACGACAATTAGGAAGCTCGTTATTGAACAATTAACATTCACAAATTAAATGCTGTCTTATGGAAACTGATGTAACTTTGCAATGAGTTTTTTTTTTGACCTCTCAATTTTGTAATATCTACAATATGCTGAAAGCAACGGAAACAAAACGAAGTTTATTGATATTTTTTTTTTTATTTCTATTAAAAATTGTTCTTACCAAAATGTTAATTTTTTAATAACGAGCTTCCTAATCGTCGTGGAATTTTAACACGAGCTCTTAAATACTTC
Source organism: Ophion costatus (assembly GCA_951751655.1). Classification (NCBI taxonomy): domain Eukaryota; kingdom Metazoa; phylum Arthropoda; class Insecta; order Hymenoptera; family Ichneumonidae; genus Ophion; species Ophion costatus. The sequence goes on along the minus strand of OX632362.1, from coordinate 25,784,298 downwards.
ATACAAAAACATACCAAACTTGCAGAATTTTCTCATCATTTTTTATTTTACCCTTAAGGAGGTTGAAGTAATGATGATAGAATTCTGAAAATTATGTATGTTTTTACATGAAGTATTCAGGAGGTCGTATATAAATTTCATGACGATTAAGAAGCTATGTATTGAACAATTAACATTAACATGTTTTATAGGGACCCAACATCCTTAATAGTAACCATGATTTTAAAAAAACACCGCTGAGCGTGAGGAACGACCCTGCGCCCCTACGGACCGATGCCAGGAACGCTACCAACGGGACCATCCTATCGCTTGTGTTAAAAATGCACTTTCTGGCACTTCCGATTAGCGGCCGGATGGATGATTGACTTATTTTTGGAGATAATACTTTATCACTTGATGAATGTATGAGAATTCATATAATAATACCAATATAAATATATTTTCACTTACTTTTCTGAATTATAATTTATTTGGCATAAGGACGGGTGTGAGTAAAGCGTAAACAATTTTTTAGAAGATAAATAAATTGTAATTTAGATTTATTATTATATTGAAATTAACGTATATACAAAAAAAAATAAGCGTCCAGAGTGCGCGATACATTTTTTTGTATACATTAATAACGCAGAGAATCAAGAGCTAAATAAGCATTGAAATCATCTAAAAGCCTCGCGCGTGCCGTCGCGTGACGTCACGCGCGGGCCGTGCTCAGATTGCTTTTTCCCTCGAAGCCTTCGTTCGGCTTGGCCGCACATGAACGTGCTCAGCGTATCTATGTGTTGGTGTAGGGTGTAGCTGCCGTAGGCGCGGTCGGGATCGTTCGACCGCACTCGGGTCTTTCCGAAGATATCCGAGCGTCGCTGGCTCAAGGACACGCGCTACTATGGTTGTGCAGAATGGACTAGAGAGGGGGTAACTTTTACGCGCGATCTGGCTGCACTGCATAGCGTTCTCTGATCGAATCAAACTTTCGCAACTATATACGAATGCGGTCCCTCATGGACGGAGCGAATACAGCCTTAAGCAAAAGTTTCAGCTACTCGAATATTTCCTGCAGTTAAAATTAAACACTGCAGGCATCGAGAGACAAACGACACGTACATAATATTGATGAGATCGAATTTTTTCGTTCGATACTTTATCATTTTTTTTTCTTCGGAAACATTTTGGGATACGAGATTGAAACGGGAATCCTTATACTTTTGGTCAGACTAATTGCGTCTACCATCGTGAGTACCATGGATGCTAGAGTGGGAGGAGTCCGATCTGTGCATTTCAAAGTGGCTACAAATAGGGATGGCGCCACTATCTCTAAGACCACGAGAAGTAAAATTAGTATCCATTGAGCCTAAAGTGGGAGGAGTCCGCGAACTCTTATGACTTCTGTACACTGCGCGCGATGCGCGACGAGCGATGAGCTATATCCAATGGGAGCTTCACTCTCCCAGGGGGTTTCCGGAATACCTGAGCTCCCATTGGATATCGCTCATCGCTCGACGGTCATCGCGCGCAGTGCGCAGAGGCCATAACTCGCTTAACCGAGAGTTGTGGAACCGGGCCTAAGAACGTTATTTACTTGAAAAAATGAGAATTGAAAATTGTTGGTAAGTTACCGACCCGGTACCGGTGCGTCAGCGACGCGACTTTGCCTTTTTGTTGTTTTCTTAATTCGATTCATTTGTGGGGCGTTCGTGGTTGATTGTGAGGTTAATTACAACGTTTGTAAGACCGTTATTCCCTTGAAAAATGACAATTTAAAATTAGTGGCAAGTTGGCAGATTGACTTTGACTTTTCGATGTTTTTTTTTTATCGATGTCGCACAGCCGACCTTCCTATCCATTCTTATTTCAAAGTTGATAATATGGTAACTATCATTACAAATAATTACAAATGAACAGAAAGAGCACGGAAATATTCAAGAGGAATATCAAAATTTCCCGCCTTTCTATCTTACGAGTCCCCCAGGGTATCTGGGGAATTTGTGACCAGCAAACAAACGTCAGCTGACTCGCGTCAACAAGAGATCACTTTTGTTGCTGCTGCGAATTTCGCTTGGGTCTGTTTTGCTGTGTTATCACGCGGTGCGAAAATCACACCCGGACACTTCGATTCGGCGAACGCGAAATAATGCGTGAACTTTCGTATCGTGTGTAATGACTTCGCCGATTCTCGTCTCACTCTGCGTTATTCGCATCGAAATCGTCGATCTCGATACCGAGGAGACGGCTAGTAAGTTTTTTTCCGTCTGCATAAGGCTACGTTTATGCGTGACTTGCACGATGTTTACGGGTGCAGTTTGAGACATTTTTTCTCAGTTATCGTTGCGTACGATTTTTCTTCAATCGAAGGAAAAGTCAAGTAGATGGTCTCGATTTTTAGAAAATTCATCGCAGCTGAATGTTTTCGGAAATCGGAAGGCGTCGTTAAAGCAATTCCCATAATTGTTTACGTTTCAAATGGATGATCTATCTAAATTAAACTTAAAGTTAAATTGAATTTATACAAAGAGAATTTTGCAACATAGAATCATTATTTCATTGAAGTATAAGCGAAATAATGTTTAAAAAAACACGTGAAAACTGCAAGGTGTAAAAAAATGAATGGTGAATTTATATTACAAGAGAGAGTATGAATGTATCGGAAAGTTTTTAGGCTCTTAACAGCTCAATTAAGCCGACGGCTGTATGGCGTTGAAGTTTTTTCAAAAATTCTTTCGAATTTCTTATTCCAATTATTGTCCGAAATCATACTTTGCAAATTCGGTGTAGATCGCTAAATGAGAATCCTCATAAATGTTTGCGTGAATTTAGTAGCCTATATCTGCCATAGCAAATCTGGAAAATTCACGCTAAGATGTGGAGTTTTTTCCAGCTTGGCGACGCCTGATAAGCAACGAATTTCAAGTAATAAAAATATAATTTAAATATTTCTCAAATAAGCAACGTAATTTGATTGAATCGTTTCAGCTCACTAAAGAAAAAAATCGGATTGATTCGATCTTTTTGTTAGAGAATTACACTTTTTTTTATCAATAAATCTATGTAATTTTTCTACAAAATCAACATCTTTCATTGTTGATGCGTTGCAATCATCAATCATTAAATTATTGAAATCATCAATCATTAAATTGTTGAAATTATCAATAATTTAATTATTAAAATCATCAATCATTGAATTGTTGAAATCATGAATCATTGATTTGTTGAAATCATCAATTATAGAATTGTTTAAATCATCGAATGTTGAATTCTTGAAATCATCAATCATTGAATTGTAGAAATCATCAATCATTGAATTGTAGGAATCATCCGTCATTGAATTGTTGAAATCATCAATCACTGAATTGATTAAGTCATCAATAATTGAATTGGTGAAAAAATCAATAATTGAATTTTTAACATATTCGATCAATGAATTGTTAAAATAATCAATCACTGACTTTGCGAAATCATCAATCACTGAATTGTTGAAATCAGCAATCATTGAATTGTTGAAATCATCAATCATTGACTCGTCAAAATCGTCAATCCTTAAATTGTTGAGTCTTCAATCGCTGAATAGTTGAAATCATCAATGATTGACTTGTTGAAATCATCAATCATTGAATTGTTGAAATCATCAATCATTAAATTATTGTAATGATCAATCATTGAAGTGTTGAAGTCATCGATCATTGGATTGTTGAAATGATCAATCATTGAATTCATTTCAAATTATTATTATTATCAGCCAGTTAGGTAATAATGCGACCTGACGAGTCTCGCCGATCTTATACAACTTGACCCGCATAGAATTAAGTCGAGTTATTCATCGCTACTGACCCGAGAAATCGATTAAATATGAAAAGTACAATAAATACGATAAAATTGCAATTAATTTTTAGCATGCAGTAGCAGTTGTCCAACTTCGAGCTTGATTATCACACACCTTTGTCGCAGGTACAATGGCAGCCAGAAAAATGCGAGGGTGCCGAGAGCCGCGAGACGTGACAGTTGAGAGTTACGCCAGCGTGACCGAAGGACCGACCCCTCTCTTGACGTCGTCCCAGGGCTCGTCGAGCAAAACGCATTCCACCTCTCGAACAAATTCGGAGGAATCTTCGTCGGGTGTCCAACAAGCTGCGTCGGCGAATAACTCAGGCGAGAGCGGACAGGCGGTGTCCGCGCCGTCGAATCAAATCGTCTTTATCTCGGGCAATCCGTTCGCCGAAGTAACTAAGGGAATATTGCATCTCTTCAAGGAGGAGTACGTAACGAAAAGATGACACAATCATAACAATGTAATCTAATATGAACAGGGCGCTCGTTCTGCACACATCGTAAGAGTGTATACATAGTTTACCTACATTTTGGAAAAACTACCATATTAACAATGTAATACGATTACAAATACAATTCAATGACATCACAGCTCGACTGTAATCTAATTGGGAAATCTTGTCGCATTTTTTAGTGAATTGACCGAGAGAGAGTGCGCGGCGGATCGTAGTCACACGATTTGCATCCTCTCGGTACCGGCAACGATGACCTGTCACGATCTGTTGACCTTCACCGCAGCCTGCCATCAGGACATTCAGCATTTCCGTATAATCCGTGACAACAGCCCGAATCAGTATATGGCGCTCATCACCCTGCGATCCTCGGTGAGTCCTACTGAGAATTCTCGGAAACGGAGGCTTCTCTTTCTCCGACGCGATCAACAAGCATTCGTTGTTTTACCGTAGTCCGCGACGAATCAATTTTACGAAACGTTCAACGGGGCACCCTACAATTCTCTCGAGCCGGACGTCGTGTGTCACATGGTGTTCGTTTCGCGGGTCGAAGTCGCCGATAACGGGATGTCCCTCGCCGGACACACGGAATTACCGGCGTGTCCCGTTTGCCTGGAACGCATGGACGAGAGCGTCGACGGGATCCTCACAATACTGTGCAATCACACTTTTCATTCCAGTTGCCTCGTCAAATGGGGCGATATCTCATGTCCCGTTTGCCGTTACGCTCAGACCCCCGAACCCCTCGCCGACAGTCATTGCATGGAATGCGGTACGGTTGTTTTTCTCTCGCATTTGCTTGTTCCCCGAAATCATCAGCATGTTCATTATGAATATTATCGGGAATTTACAATTGCGTCCACAGAATGTGCGAGAAAGAGAATGGAAATCTTTCAAAGATTTTTTGGTAAATATTCAGAAGTGGGGCTCCTGCTAGAATCCGGGTAATTTTCTTCAGGGGTTTAAACAAACCCAAACAACCCCAAAAAACTTCGAAGAATCCCAAACCAACCCAAACAAAAATTAGCCTGATTCTACCAGGAGCCCCACGTCCGAATATTTACCGATTTTTTAATTACGTCGTCGCGGCAAAATCGTTTCGGTCGAATTTTTCGAATTCAGGTTAAACCTGGAACAAAATACCGATGCGTTTATTAATTTATATATACACCATCAGAGGAAGATTTATTTAAAATATTAACTTTCATGGTATTAAAGTTTGCATCACGGGAATGAAACGATGTTTTTTTTCGTATTGTCTCTTTTATTTTGCACATTTAGGCTACGGAAATTAGTGAAATATTTTCGAGCATTCATATTAAAAATGTATAAGCGGAAGTTGCAAAAAAGATTTTAGATGAATGTAAAAATGAAGGGATAAAAAATCGGGACGAATTTTCGTTGTATTCCAACGATGCAAACTTCAATACCATTAACTTTGTAAGAAATTATTTCGAAGAAATTACTCACTTGCATTCGTTCGGTAGATTTGTTTTCTGTCCCCATGCTGCTACATGATTTTTCAACATTTCGCAAAAATTGTTACTTGAGTGTTTTATATATAGATTTAAAAACGCTTTAGTATTTTGCTTCAGATTCGATCCGCAAAAGGGGAAGGATTCCACAATGGCCGGCTGAGCAATGGATTGAGTCACACTGGTCACACTGTTACAGTCGCCATTTTGTGTCAATAAAAAAACGTGAACCTTTTTTCGTACACGTCTTCGTGCATATTACGGGGAACCAATTGTAAATTATGTGAAGATTATTCATATTATTTTGAAACCAGTGAAAATTCTCCGCATCAGTATTCGGCCTAAAATGATAGTGATACTAAAGATTCTAATAGACTAATGGTATAGGTTATATCCGCCATTTTTTCGTGCGACGTACCGTGAGCTAATACAAAATAAATCAACTGTTTTCAGCCATCGATGCGCTATTGACGCGCTTAGGCTTTTTAGGAAAAACTGAAACTGCCTTGCAGTTTACCGAGCCACAATTCAACATTTGCGTCATTCTTCCAGCAGTTTATCGTCAATTTCTTAATGATTTGAAGGGTTTATCAATGTGTTGTTTTGCTTATAAAGAATCCTAGAAATTTCATATCGCACTGACGCGATTTATCAGTTCCGGTCTCTTTTATCTGAGTATTAGTAATTCGATGCGCTCATGCCAATGGTCTTAGCATTCAATATCATCGTTGTAACAATGCTGGCTACAAATACCAATATTGCTACGATGCGTTGAGAATTGGTCACTAATAGTCGAAACAAATGGTCTGAAGGGATCATTACAGTGTAACGTGTCGAAAAACAGCTGATTATCCCAATTTTTTAACGGTTAAAATACACTCATTCGTCTGATTGCTTATGCCAAATCAAAGCCTTCATGAAGAACAGAAAATTCGATACGGATATCTTGAATACTCTTCCTTTGAGAGTGTACACCGTTTTAAAAAACTACATTTCGAGAAAAACGCGTTGAAAGTTTTGGGTGCGGGATTTTTAATATAAATTGTCTACTTACGATCAATCGGCGATGCCAGCTCCATGGTAATAACGGTCTATACTATCGGATAAAGAAAAAAAAATTGATATTTTGAAAATGTTATACTGTGACGATCCCTTAGGCCGCGCGGAAAACAGCTACTGAGTAGTCACGAATTGAAACCCCAATGTGCCTCAGATTCGGAAGTTGCAGGCGCGACGAACGACGCACTCTGGATATGCCTTATATGTGGACACATCGGTTGTTCCCGTTACCACCAGGGTCACGCGTTCGAGCACTACCGCGACACGCATCACTGTTACGCGATGCAGCTGGGTAACAACCGCGTCTGGGACTACGTCGGGGACAACTTCGTTCATCGTTTGCTTCAGGACAAGGATGGGAAAATGGTGGAGGGAGGACAAGAACCGACGAAGGGCGAGGGTGGCGGGGTGGACGAGAAAGTCGATGCTGTGCAGCTCGAATTTACATATCTCTTGACTTCCCAGCTGGAAACGCAGAGGCAATACTTCGAGGAACGACTCAACAGGATCGAGCAGTGCTCGGCGACGGAAATTACTGAGCTCCAGGACAAAATCGAGGAGATCGCCACTGAGAGCACAGCTATGAAGGTCGTCCGTTTTCTCGGATTTGAGAAATTCGAGACGGATAGCTTGAAAACTCTTCCTTCGAGTCCTGGTCGAATCCCTTTTTCTAAGGGTGGCTGTAGCAACCCGAATAATTCGAATTTCGACCCAAAAATTAAATAGCATGTTTACAACCGTCTATAATATAGGATAATGTAAAAAATCGATTCTTTGAAAATTTTGCACTGTGATGATTCCTTGAACGGTCCATATGAAATATAAAAACCGAACGGGTTATTCAAGTTAACAATAAACACGAGTCGTTGGTGATCGTCAATTTTTTAACAGACACCCCGTGTGACGACCGGCTTTTTAAAGCTTTTTTGGGATTTTTTTTTACGAACAAAAATATAGGAGTTTGAACTTTTTACTATATAGTTATTGACGTTTCAACAGTAAGTCAGAATATTTTCAGACCAAAGTCTTTATCACAATGTGTGTTGCACCACTCCAAAGGCACCCATGTCGGAAAAAAGTTTATCGACGGTCTTCATAATTCCGGCTGATTGGCTTACCTGAAATAAATTTTAAAAAACCAACGACATTTTTATCTGGGAAGCTGTGGCTATCGACTGAACTAGAATCATTCGAAAATATTGTAAATTGAATAATTGACATGTTTTTTAAAACTAATTTTCAAACTTCATGATCTTTTTTTCGTTAATTTTGTTACGAAAAAAAAACGGCTCGGAATTTTTGCATTGTTTTAGTTTAGTCGATGACTATACATGTGCCGAATCTGCCATAAAAATTTCAAAGTAATCGGTGAATCGGTCAAAGCAATCGGTCCTTTTTCCTCTTGGAGGTTCCTTAAAGCTAAATTCGATTTCTTCAACATATCACACGGGGTGATCGCCTTAACAGCGTTGCGACGAATTCGATCTCGAGAGCATAGAAACTGAAAAAGAGACGTCGTTTCTACGTAACTATTAAAAAATAAAGATCGATTTTTAAACAGTGAGATCGTCATCGGCCTTTAAATGTTTCTCTTCGTATCTCTTGAAAAATTTGGGAACAATCCTTCAAGTGGTTCTCGAGATATCATGCGCGTTTAAAGTTTTGTTAGAAGCTGTAGCTCGTTCAATGTCAGAAATATTTCGTTGAAATTTTCAATAAATATAGCTAAAAGGTGATAGTATTGAATAAAACCATTTTTGGAAAATGCAACTTTTTGACCCACCTAGGTAGATGTAGCCCGCTAATTCATCTTTTTTTTGGCAATTCTGCAGGAAAAACTTGTCAGCCTTACGCGGGAAAAACAGAGTCTCGAGAAGAGACTGCAAAATTCGAGCGCGAAGCTCGTGCAGGCGCAGAGCGAGCTGAACGAGGAGAAGGAACTTCGCAAGGCTCTGCAATTGAACCAGGCGTCCTGGCAAACGAAGCACAAACAACTTCAGGACGAGTTTGGGGAGTACCGAGGATCGAGGGACGGCGAGATAACGGATTTGCGAGAGCAAGTACGCGATCTAATGTTCTTCCTCGAGGCTCAAAAGCAAATCAACGATTCGGTGGACAGGGACGAGATCGCGAGTGGACAAATAATAGTGCCGGAGACATCGAAAAACGTTAACAAGCAACATCGTTCATCGAGGTCTCACAAGAAACATTAACTCTCAATATTCATTCGCTGTACAGTATTTATTTTTCTAGCTGCAATAAAGAACTACATTCGTCATTGTCAATGTTCTATTGAGACCGCGCTATTTTTCACCGCCGCCATCGCCGAAAGGAACACGATTTAAATAAAAACAAAAATGCTTTAACGAAACGATAATTTTTTTATTCGATAACACTGTTACATAATAATCTTTATTTAAAAATACAGAACCGTTATACAAGAACTATTTTGTACATAAATATTGACAAAGGTGTGTTATGCTGATTAGTACTTCTTAAGTTAGTTTTAAATAATATATTGTACGATTGTTGTCCTTTGTTTTCCTTTTTTTTTCTAATACAGCATTGTGCATCGATCGTGATAACGATTGATTCTACTCTACGTATGGTAAAAAAATTGTTTGGTTTATCACACGTTCGGGACGTTGCGCCTTTTTCGCGGGGAATGTGCGTGCGTAAAACCATTTTTTTCTCCCTTTTCATGAAAACAAAACAAAGATTTCTTTCTTTCGAACTTACGCGACAGTTATTGAAACATTTGCACGTTAAATGTGGTATTAATCTCTTTCTCTCTTTAGCTACATTCGTAAGTTTTGTCGACTCTCGTGTCTCGATTCAGTCACGCAACGAAGGATATGGTATAATGGCATAGCTATGAGAAAGGCACACCTTTTTAGGACCAAGCTCGTATCTCTTTCCCTCTAGCTGCATCTTTTAGTTTTTTCTTCTTTCTTTTCTTTATCGGTCAGCCCCGTTGGCAGTGGAATGGGTCATCTGATCCTTGGCTTTTCTCTTGAGCATCTGCCTCCGGTGCTCGTATTCAAAGTCATCCTCGCTCAAATTCAGTCTCTGAATCTAAACGAAGGATTTTTTACATTATCTCGCACTGAATGGGTCGGAATAAAATACACGGTCGGTTATGGATTTGGTCATTCGATGCTGCACTTATTCGTGATTATCAGGGTGCGCGATACATCGATTCTTGATGACAATGAAGTTTTAGCATCGTTGGAATGCAACGAAAATTACTTTTTTTATTTGCCAAATTTTCTATGACAGATTTCAGCGACAAAAATCATGCAAACATTTGTTAGGATTTTAGCCATCTACAACAAATTTGCGAAATATAATTTCGGATGATAATGAAAATGAGAAATTGAAAAGAATTTTCTTTGCATTCCAACGATGCAAACTTCAACCCCATGATTCTTGCTCCTTCAAACAATATCATTAGGCATTTAGAACATTCATCTCAAATTTGAACTTTGACTCAAGTCCAAGTGATAGCGCTCGATAATTTTTGTTCTCGTTTAATTTGCACGGGAAAACAATTCTTTTGAAGATTCTCAGAGCTTGTCTTTACAGCTTTAAAAACGTTTCTTCAATCTCGATATCACTGAACACAAATTATAGCTATTTTTTAAATGGGCTCATTCGTGTCTAAAGAGAAAGAATTTTGAAAATAGCTGTACTTTGTGGCGCATTAATTACAACGACATATAAAAAAAGTTTTTAAGGTGGGACACTACTGTGACGGGTCAAAAAATCGATTCCTTTGTGCATTTCCTCAAAGTATACATATGCAAGAACGTGTGAAAAAAATTCATGTTAAAATATTGAAGATTTACCAACTTGCGGACGATTTAGTGAGAGCAGGTAGCGCAACAATTTACGTATGCCAAAACTTTTAATAGCGTATTTCTCGAAATTACTTTTCTCCGCCTGGCCGCAATCATAACTCTAGCTGTCCAATTTTCAATTTTAAAAAACCAACGTTTCCGTAAATGCAGTAGCTATCGTTGTACATAGCCATTTTTTTAAATAATATTTTGTAAGCTACGGAATATAAGTAAAAATGTTGCCAACATTATACTTTTTTACTTTTTACTTTTACATTATTTTTACTTTTTACTTTTACATTATACTTTTTTAACCGCCATTATGGGATTTAAAAAACGCCCACGTACAACGAGAACTACATTTATATAGATTCTGACCCTTTTTTATTTTCAGACCACCCATTGTCAAGTGATCGATCCGGCCGTTGGACCTCATTTTTCATACACAGACTCTATTGTACCTCAATCACGTAAATTTTTGAATTCTTATTTTTTTAAATTCGCGCGGAATAAGTTCAATGTATGCTTAATAACATATTTTTTTTCCAAAGCCCAAATAAATAGTCTAGTAACAAAAAAAGATTGGAAAAAACTTCCTTTCTCAGACTGTCACAGTAGTCGCGTCCTTTAAAGCTCCAATGACTAGGAATCGTGAAAACTAGCTTTGACGAATATTCATCTTTAGTTATTTTAGTTTTAACGTAAAAGGCGAACTGCCATTTCAATCAGCCCGATAGCGCAAGTTCAACCTTTATTGTTTTTCACAATAATATTGCTTAAAGAAGAATATATTCGTCTATAAGTATATAAGAATATATGCGTAATATTGCTTAAGAAAGAAGAAGTTCGTCCAGATGGTAAAAAAATCGAACTGAATTGCAAATAGTTATCAATCTTAAGAGTAATTTGTAGTACCTGATAAACTAATGCTTCTTCCTCGACGATATGATGGGGCGGATTTCGTAATACTTGGAGAGTTTCGTACATCGTCGGGCACCGTTTCGTTAGAGACGATCGTCCGAGACAACCTTTCAGCAACACAAGGCCGACTTTGAAGATAACCTTGACTCCCTCGCAGAGAAACATGTCCCAAACACGAAGTATACTTTCCCATGGCAATGTTCGCGTATATACACACAAGAACCACTCGGTCATGTACAGGATTGGATCCATCTTTTGTTTTTTCTGCGAACAAACATTTCGTACACCTCCATCAGGACAAATGGCTCTAACCGACGGCTGATTCTCATCGACGAGCGGACGAAAAGTATTACTAACTAGATGCTTGTAAGCCGTGGGCGAGACTCTCTTCAGAAGGGCGAATAGAATATCGCCGTCTCTCTGCAAGGTTTCCATTCCTTGGCTGTAATAACCAACGAGGTATTTGTCGCAGACTGCTACGAGACACCAGAACGCCTGCACGGCCGGCATGTGCATCAGAAGAAACGCTGCGATCGGCGCTTGCGCCTGACAATATCCAACTTTGCTGTTGATTATGGAATACGCCTTCAACACTAGAAACAACTCTTGTTGTCCTGGCGCGTTATCGACGAACATCTCGTGATGCGGAAATTGTCTGTGAAGATCCTTCTTGATGTCCTCTATGTATTTGGGATCGCCGCTCCTCTTTATCAATTCCTCGTACAGATTTGGATTCTCCTTCATCAACAGTTGACCGCCGCAGAGATTGAGCCACGCTCTGAGCCTCACCGACGGCGGTATTCCCTTCCTGCATCGCTCTCTCACTTTTCGGTAATTGCCCGTCATAAACGACGACCAGTTGTTCAACATCTGTATCCATTTTTGTTCCCTTCTCAGTATCACCTCTGGCGGTACTCCTTGTTTCCTGCGACATGAACCGATCGGATTTTAAAGTCTCTATCGGCTACTCGGAATGAACCAAGAGTGGATAATATTGATCCAAAAATTATCTCAAGCGCATACGCGAGATCATTCCTTCGCAAAAGTAGCCCACATTCGCTGTTTTTAAATATAAGGGCCAAATGAAAAGAAAATCAGTCGTAAGTGGCAAAATATGTAGAGCAGGCCACAAATTTCAAAAGAAACGTTTAAAGTTTTGTTGAACGATCGTTTCGTCTGTATTTGTTAATATTTAAGACTCCTGTACATTTTTGCATCTGCTCAGTCCTTTTACCTTTCCGGACTGTACTGTGAACCGCCCAGAAACCCATGCCTGTCCGGAACAGTGGATATGACGGAGCCTGACTGATAAATGCTGCTGGCCTCAGATTCTGTTTCCCCGTTCAGATCTTCGTCGGCATTGCGAGACGCCGAAGCGGCCATGGCATCTTCCTAACTTCCTGCAAAGAAGCAATTGTGCCGTTAAAAGACATTGATGACAGCGCCCTAAACGAGCAAGCCGGCGGGAGTGACGTCTGTAAATAAAGATGCATGCTCGTTCGCGAATTTCGGCCGAGAGAGAGAATCGTATTACAGAAAAGAAAGAGCTCTTGGCTCGTATAAATAGAGAAGTATATATATATAGGAAGATTCGACACATGCAGAATGTGCAGCAGGTGGAATATTCGATTCGGATGAGAAAACGTGACTCGTAACATCGCTCATCCGACAATAGAATTCCCATACCGCAATTAGCAACGCACGATCTTCCGAGATACATTGTACAGTAAACTTTTTTTTAGCTAATTGCTCTTTGAAATTCTTCCACCAATTATGCATCAATTGTGCAACTCCTGCGGAAATTTTAAATAATTTTGGAGCTTCTAAAAAATCGGTCGCAAATATAACGTGTGTGAATGAAAATTGAACACATGAACTGAAGAAACATCGATAGTTCGAGAAAAAAAGCGTAAAAATTCTATGACGCACGAATTTCATTTAACATTAACAATATAGCGGAAAAAATACTTTTTACCATAGGAAAATACCTTCAAAGTGTTACCGATCTTTTACGCGATCTAGTCAGAAGCTTCGGGCACAGTCGCGACAATTGTCATGACGAGGGATCGAATCTGGGAATTCTCTGATCGGACACGCTCCGATCGAATATCAATGCGTCGAACCTTCGTGTTAAAAAAAAAAGTTCAGCGAGTTCATTGATTACAAATGTGGGCGTTGAATTCGTATTCCATCTCGGTCATAGAATCGCCCATGTTAATTGCCCGCGTTACATTGTGGCCGAGAGAAAAAAACGAAGATGCCATAGCGAAGCTATACGAAGAGAAATATCAAACGTTCCCACGTTCCTGGTTTCCCCGCAAAAGATTACCTCGATGGGCTAAAGGAGAATTGCAAACTCTCGGCAATTTCTCTTAATTGATATCAATTGCTGAAATTGGCAACTAAAAAAAAGCGCCTACGAGCCACATAACGATGGGAACGACATGACGAGCGAACACGAGGTAAATTCAGCATACTGCTGTGGCCAGATGAAAAAAAACGCGATGTATTGTGTTATTTCGCAAATTAACCGTTTAAATAACATATCCGCAAAATAAACGAGAGCCCTTATCTCGACCCACCTCTCGTTTACATACGTATTATGTGTCTTGATATAGATATACGTCTACACCGTGCTATACGAAATTCACATTCGCGCCGCTTGCGAAACACGCGCGCACATACGAACACACATACGCGCAACACACGAGGACCCCGCGATTGCGACGTGTGCTTTCCGCCGAGAGTAAACAACCGCGACTGGCGTTTACATCAATTTATCTTCGTGTTAACGACTCGAAAGAGACTATAACTTTTTTTACTGTATCTGTGCAATCCTGATACACGCGTCCGGCCGTACCGGACAAGATAAGATGCAAAAACAAATAATCATGAATTACAAATCAGCTGGTACAATTTTTCATCTCCGAATTATGACAGCTAAGCACATTTTTATACGTCACAAACGCTCCCGGAATTTCCGTCATTGATCCATATAATTCGCGTGTATTGGTGGGCGGTTATTCGTGCCCTGGAATGAAAAAGTCAACAGGGGCAGGGGGGAAGAAGAGCAATAGTAAAAGTACCGTTCTCCGTTGGACATTGACTCGCGAGCACCGAAATATCACTTTGCTATTACGCGCCTACTACCGCCCATGAATGTACGCGTATGCGACTACCTATATACGCGACGAAGCCAAGGAGGACCAATAACGCGCCGTGCCGACGCTCGACTGACAGCCCGCCCCTTCTCCTGCCGCCCCCCGCAGAGTCGCAGTCACCTTTCCACCTCTACGAACACACGAGTTTCCCTATCCGCTGCTCGACGATGGTTTTTTTTTCACCCTCGTGACAGATTTTTTCTGAAAACCAAAGGCTCGCGAATGAACAGCAAACGCTTAGGAAATACGCCGTAAATGATTGATCGGCTACTCATTGAATAAACATGCAAATATAATTGCTAGTTATTCCTGGCGTTTTTAATTCACGCACGCAAAGCGAGAAAGAAACTGTACAGCGAACCTAAAACAGAGGCCTGAAATACCGATGAACGGAATAACGGGAAAGCTCATCGCAAGAGTACCCGCGTGAATCGTCTGTCGGTAACACGAGCCGTCCAAGTACGGCCGCGTTCGCTAGGTGGCGCGCCACCGCTGTGCAGCAGCACGTGTGTGTTAAGAAAAAATCTTTACCAGCGATGCCGCCTATATCGCTTGACGTTATTTTGCCCGCTGAATCTCTGATAATTGTCATCAATTCGCTGCGAAATACGGAAGCCAGTGACGGATGACTCCGTCCACCATAGAGTCTAAATCGACGGGAGGAAAACAGAGGAAGGAGAAAAAACAAAATCGTAGCTGGCGCGTGTGCAGGTGGCTCTGCCGCGGACCGTTAAAGCGAACGTGAAAGATATATATATAGAGAGCGAGCGAGACAGAGATAGTAGTACAGCAGAATATCGCAACGAAATTTCAGTTGGTGCGCGGGTATATATGTGCGTCATGCTTGCCGCGACCATTGATTTCGCGTAGAACACAAAAGCATTCAAGAGCCTCGCGACAAGTTCGCCCGAAAGTTTCGCGTTTTCTTTTCTTACACTCGACATCGCCGTAACGGCTATACAAGCGTGAGCATTTTTTTATCGCGGACATTGTTTTTTTTAATCCCAAAAATATCCCTTCCATCTCCCCAGCCCCCTCCCCAGCCCTGTTCTCTTGTTCGTCGCGCGCGGTTGCGTACCTCCCCCTTACTCGACACCCTCGTCCGTGCGCGCGTGCAAGCAAGCGAGTGTTTTGTCTCTTTCCCCTCCTCGTGTATCGATCATGGCGTGTTTGGAATCGCTCGAGCGATTTGTCGTCGATAGTTGCCCCCCGTAGTTGTTACAATATCCTGGCTCCTGCGGACGCTCGGGGTACGTAAAAAATACATACACAGCCCGAGAGCTAATAACGCCGCGAGAGGCGAAAAGGAAAGAAAGAACGAGGGAAAAGCAAACGAAAGAAGACGCGATAAACAAAATCGAGAGAATAGAAAGAAGGCGGAGGGAAGAAACGAAATAAATACGGGAAAACGTAAAACAAAAAAATAACGAGATTTTCGTGCTGCAGCAGCGGCAGCAAAACGGCGGTGCCAAAGTGGGTACAACGACGAGCCCCCGTGCGGTC
Organism: Ophion costatus; assembly: GCA_951751655.1. Lineage (NCBI taxonomy): Eukaryota > Metazoa > Arthropoda > Insecta > Hymenoptera > Ichneumonidae > Ophion > Ophion costatus. The sequence goes on along the minus strand of OX632362.1, from coordinate 25,768,069 downwards.
ATCCCTAACGTCATTTCGCACTGCGCACTCCTGACCCTCGGAGGGGATCACTTGCAATATATATATACCCATATATATACATACACACATCCACAACCCTATATATATATATATATATATATATATATACACACAGTTATATATATAAATAAAAAAACCATATATTCCCGTGTGTAAAAATCCGTTGGGCGGGGATCGGAACACGGGGGGAAGTTTTCGAGTTTTTTTCCGCGCCTTAGCGCGCCAATAGAACTGTAATTTCGAGCTAAAGTAGACGTCTAACGGCTAACTCGATTATAGAGAAAAAAGAATTTCGCCGAGGAAGGCGAAAAGACGAGGAAACAAGAAAGCTTCTTCCTTTCGCGCGTACGGTATAACGAAGAAGGAAAGAAAAAAAAAAAAGGTTGACGAAAATGGCATCGTCGACTATGGCGGTGGGAACGCCGAACGGTACGGCAGCCGGGGCGCCGAGGCTGCAACAAAGCAGTGTAGCTTGCGACGACGAGCTGGACGGAGCGGACAACCTGAGCGACTGGAACGTCCCCACCGGCCTGAACAATCAAGCCGGCGGTACAGCTAGTTCGGGCAACGCTTTAGAAGAGATGAGCACAGGCAACGGCGAAAACAACGACGACGAGTGCGCCATTTGCTTCGGCAAGCTCACCTCCCCTCGAGTACTCTCGTGTCTTCACGTTTTTTGCGAAATTTGCATCGACAATCTGCTCATAGACGAGGCCGGAGACTCCAAAGTAGCGACCATACTTACCTGTCCGGTCTGTCGTCAGAATACACACGTTGGCGCCAAAGGCGCGTCCGTTCTACCCTGCGACTATGTACTCACCAATATTCTCGATATGTCCGCGATCGAAAACACCGCAGTTCTCTGCACCTCATGCAAGGCCAAGGAGAACGCCGTCGCCAGATGCTCGGATTGCGCCAACTTCTTGTGCCCCAATTGCAATACCGCTCATCAATTCATGAGATGCTTCGAGAGCCACAAGGTCGTGCCGTTTGACGTTCTCAAACGATCGGACCAAGCTATACCGATACACAAACCCATTTTCTGTGACTATCATCCTGCGGAGAATATGAAGTTTTATTGCTATACTTGTCAGGTGAGAAATTCGACGGAACTAGGAGCTTTTCTTCTTTTTGCGGCTTTTGAGGGTTTATTGGGGAATTCGGGAACGGGAATGAAAAAAAACTCTTTTTGCGCTTGGAGAGTATTGGATGGCAACATTTTCAGGAAATATAGCTAAAAGGTGGTACTATGGACTGAACATTTTTTTTGGAAATGCAATTGTAGCAATGAATGCAAATGAATGTAGCCTGCTGAACGTTTTTGTATATACTCTTTGCCAGTGATACTTTGACCCAAAAAACGTTATTTTGCTAAGTGATTTATGTACTAACAGCATTTTTGCAATCATTACTATGGGAATGCAGCATGGGAAGGCAAAAAAATTCAAAGCTTTTATTTTCTCTCACGATCTTTAAATTTGCATAGTTGAAACCCAACGAAAGTTCTTTCTTACCTCTTATTTTCCTTATTTTTATTATAGAAGATGTTTTTAAAATGATTTATATTATAGATTGCTAAATACATGTGTAAATAAATGGTTAAGCGATTTTTGTGGATAAAGTCTGCCAACGAAAATTGAAGGAATTCAGAAATAGTAATTTTCAGTGCATTCCAACGATGCAAACTTCAATCTCATTTCCCCTCTTGAGCGGAGAGCCGAAATCTCGAGTGGGTGAATTTCTAGAAGTGTGTCGCAAAACTTAGATATATGAAGGAGGGAAATAATACTTCAATTACAAACAGTACCTTTTGCAAAGGACAAAAATTACGGTATTGCCTCAATAACGGATACCAAACTCCTAAATGAGATTTGCACGTTCAATTCTAGAATGAGGTTGGAAATTGGGGAGTAAATGAATAAAAATAATACGTATTCATTTGTAATACGTCTTTGGTGCTAATTCTTTTTTTTTTCCTCGTTTTCTCCAAATCGCAACAGGAACCAATATGCAACGAGTGTTTACTCGTCGAGCACAATGCGCCGGAGCATCAATACGAGAGGCTCGCCGATGCGGAGCCACGTCAAAGAGAGGAGCTAGTCAATTTAATGTCCGAAAGCAAAGCACGCATAGCGGATTGCGATCAGACTGCGTCGCAGCTTGAGAACGCTCTGAGCGATTTACAAGCTCAGCACGATCAGGCCAAAGACCTCATAGTCGAGACTTTTCAGAGTTACAAAGCTATATTGGAAAAGTGCAGAGACAACGCACTCGACGACTTAGAGAAATTACATTCCGAGCGTGAACTCGAAGTCATGGACACTTTTCACAGGTATCGTTCGCAAACGAAACTTTAAATCTCTGTGATCTTCGTGTAGCCTATTTCATTCTTTCTGTGAGCCTGAATTTGTGACTTTTCGATTGACAGCGTTGAAAAAACGATGGAAAAGATCGAGGACGCGTGCCGTTTCACGTCGAGACTACTTGCCCACGGGGACGCCACGGAAATCTTGGCTCTCCGACGTCTCGTCGGTACTCAACTCTTGAATCTCATCAACAACACGCCCAAAGCTACTGTCCGGTACTCGATTGAGTTCGAGACGGACTACAAACATTTCGAGAACACGGTGAAGGTACGTTTTGCGTTTTCGGGAAAGCGATATTACGCCTGCACATTCTTGTGAATGTTTAACTCGGAAAACTTCATAGAAATTCACGTCGATCTTGGCACCCTCAATTCGCGATCGTTAGGCGCAGCAGTGGAGAAATTCGAGAAATATGAAGGAAACAAAAGAAAAATGCTACCATTGTGATAAAAATTCGATGCATTACTTCGTTTCCTCTAAGCATGTACGCAACGTTCCGCCTTCGAATTTGGTGAAACCCATATATGTGACAAAGCATTGAAAACTGTTAGATACGTCTTTTTTTCTCGGCGAGAAAACTGTTTTGGGTGAAAAACCACCCCTCAAAGAAAGGCGTGTCGAGGGGTAATTCTGCACCTTCACCCCCGAGTAGTCCACCGATCTGAATGAAACATTAATCAAAATTCTTTCAATGTAAAGTGACGAAAGATCCGCCATAGAAGTATTGAAAAAGGAAATGAAGGGGTGATACGCCTTTGAGGGGTGGCCTCGCCCTTACACCCGTTTTTCCGCCGATGAAAAAAATACGTGTTTAATAGTTTTCCATGCTTTATTACGTATATGAGTTTCAACAAAATCGAAGGCGGGCACTTAAGTGATGATCCTTGTCAGATGTAAAGTGATACAGCATAATGAAAAAAAACAGTAGACAATTTTTTTAATTTTTGTGTGGGTCGGTTGTGCATAGAAGACTCTCTTTCGAAAATTGCGCAATTATTGGCTACATTATTGCAGTGTATCTAATTGGGCTAAAATTTAGCTCATTTGGTCCTTCGCGCATTGCCACCCAGTATTGTTAGCAGCTGAGCGACTCGAAAATTGCCTACCAGCTATTGGAAATAAGGGTGAAACATAAAAACAAAGTCAACTGAGAATTCGATGTTTGGTCCACATAGGCCACTCACGACTAAATTTTACTGTACACCTAAACCATATTTGAGAATTCCCAACTTCCGACTCTTTTCCTCGATATCATATCCCCTATGCATCTTTGCACGAATATGCAAAACAGAACAATAAATTCATTTAAAAAGTGGATAAAAAGCTAAGAAGGAATGCAACATAGGTCGGTAAATAAATGGAATAATCAATTTGCGCTCACATCGTTGTTCGTTACGAATGTTCGTTAGGATTCGTTCGGTAAATTCCAAACGGAGAGTACGATGGCGACGAAGCAGCATACACCCGAGATAACGACGATGATGCCAGTAACGAGCTCCCAACCGATCGTACACACAAGTACAATGCCCGGTGGATGTTCGAGCTCAATAAGTACCAACTCCCCGATTTCACTTCCCGCATCGATGCAATCCTCGTTCGAAGGTGAACCCTCCTACATAATACCGCCAGCCTCGAGTCCGCAAAACGTTCCGCCTCCACCTCCTTCCGTCTCACTTCCGCCAGGTACGATACACGGTTTCACGAGCATACAGGAGTACAATCTCCAGCAATTGGCGAGCCTAGCGGAAAAAGTTGAAATGGGTGACGCCAGTGTCGTGGGCCCGAGCGCCAATCCGAGTCCCACTCCGTCCTTCACACTGGCCGATTTACTCGCTGGAGATCTCAGCTCTACCAGCCACGCGATCAATAATTTGCAGGCACTCGCCAAACTCGGCAATTCTCTCGGCAATCAAGGTGAGCCATTTCCCATACTATCGAATAATGCAGCAAAAAAGTCGATTTTTTGAAAAATTTTACGCTGTGATGTTTCCTTAAGGTAGTCCTATCGACAGACTTCAATTCATAGGATTTTCATATTTTTTTTTTCAGCTCCACTAAACATAATAATCGTCTCTGTAAAATGTTAGGGTCGGTTATCGACCTTATTACAGAGAAGAAAAATATAAAAATTGCGTACTTTTGTGAAGGAATTCCGAGATGACATACAAAAACCCAATTTCCGGTCACTACAAAAGTATATACAATAGTGCGAATCCGTCAGATTCTTAAATAATCAGATTTACATACTTAACACTTGTAGGAATCCAATGTTCTCAGAAAGAAATACGCTTATTGACCTAATTTTCATGTAATATCAAGTTTAATTTGAACTTCCGGCATTGACTATATTACCACTTACTACGATAAAAAGACGTGACAGCAAGGTAGCAGCTGACTGTAGTCGTAACCTCATCTCACTCATTCGAATTTCCGCACATATTTCATTTTTAACCGACATATTTCGCCGAGATAAATTTTCCACGCTTTTTTACCACTCGTGACCCGAATACAATGCTTTACATTTCCCGCACCTGACATTATTTTGACAGATCAACGTTGAAAAGCCCGGAGGTTGAACTCGCCTGAATGAGTAAAAAGAGACGGAGATAGAACCAATGTTGCCAAATATCAAACCTAGAAATACTACGCGAATCGTTGGAATAGTTATTTTTTTTCATTTTTCTAATTAAATGTGAACATTCATTAAACAGTTTACATATGGAAAATTTCAGTTATTACAAATTTTTTGTTGCAAATGTTCAAAATATGAATTGTACAGGTCTCAAGTATGATCAGTGGTATGATTAGTGTGAAGCGATAGGAGTACCTTAAATAAATGTGCGCTCTTTATTACCTATTTGCTAATAACTTCTCCTCATGTGTGGCATTAATATAGAATACATACAACCAGTATAGACAACACACGCGCCTGTACACACACCTTTAATATTTAGGTCCCAGCAAACTTTACTATCTAATGTTGCTACGGCTTTACCCGTCCGGCTTTTCTTTCCGCGAAAGAATCTCTTACCTCATCAAAGTTCATCTAGGCAGTTTTATTTTCGATGGCTAGGATCGCGAGGCCACAGAAATTCACTTTCACTAAAGCACCCTGCTAGGCGCTTTCGTAAAACAATATTTTTTTCCAAACTCACGAATCTGGCGCCCCCTTAATTTGGTTTAAAGGGGCGCCCCCCCTGGTTGTTGGATCCCGGCGATTTTGGAATCCGAAACAATCGAATTGACGGATAGAAGATGAAAATGGCTGAGTGTTTTTTTTCTTCCTCACTTTTTCCGTAGATTTGAGCAATCCGACGTTGAACGGTGGCGGTGGTCTCGTTTTGGGGCGCAGCCCGTCACCGGGTATAGTTGACAATACGAATCTTGGTTCCCTCACCGCGAACAGTCTGCTCAACGGTGGTTATCAGTCACTCTCGACGCCGACATCGCCGATATTGTCGCGCGGCGGTGACGAGCTCAAAGGTGACTCGATCCACAATATAAGCGGTGTCGGCAACAACGCGGGAAGCGTTTCCGGCACTGGTACAGCCAATTACAATCATCCTCATTCGGTGAAGCCGAAATTAACGCCGATGCAGATTCGCTCGAAATTCGGACAGCTCGGACCGAGCAAGGGCCAGTTCAGCTCGCCACATGGCTTCTGCCTCGGTACCGACGAGGACATCATCGTCGCCGACACGCACAACCACAGAATTCAAGTACGCTCGATCAAACGTTCGAACGAAAATAAATAAATAAACATAACCGGGCGTGAAAGTGAAAAAATAAAACGTTGAAACTTTTCAGATCTTCGAGAAAACGGGCACGTTCAAATTTCAGTTTGGCATACCCGGAAAGGAGGAGGGCCAACTGTGGTATCCGCGCAAGGTTGCGGTTATGCGTAACTGCGGTAAATTCGTAGTTTGCGATCGTGGCAACGAACGCTCTAGAATGCAAATATTCACGAAGAACGGGCATTTTATCAAGAAAATCGCCATAAGATACATCGACATAGTCGCCGGTCTGGCTATAACCGGTCAAGGTCACATCGTTGCGGTCGACAGCGTTTCGCCCACGGTCTTCGTAATCAGCGACACCGGAAATCTCCTGAACTGGTTCGACTGCAGCGATTACATGAGAGAACCCAGTGATATCGCTATAAGCGGTGAGTTTTACGCAATTCCGTCATTCACGACACACTTTTTCCAATACTTACCTTTCTGCGTAAGGAGGTATCGTTATTATGATACTTACCTTGTCAATTGGCTCTACGTAGCTCTCTGAACGCGAAATTCTCTGTCTACCGATGTTTTTTTCCCGTTGCCTTTTTTGCTGACTCTTTCACTGTGCGCAGGCAAGGAGTTTTTCGTGTGTGACTTCAAGGGGCATTGCGTGGTTGTGTTCAACGAGGAAGGTCAATTCCTGCGTCGCATAGGCTGTGAGAATATAACTAACTTTCCCAATGGGATTGACATTAGCGACGCGGGAGACGTACTGATCGGTGATTCTCACGGTAATCGCTTCCACGTAGCCGTGTTCTCGAGAGACGGATCTCTCATATCCGAATTCGAGTGCCCTTACGTCAAGGTATAGCAATTCATTTTTTAAAAACATCTACAGGGTTGTTGCGCATAGAGAAAACAGGGAAAACTCAGGGAGTTTTTTTCCTGCTGGAATGATCAGGAAAAAGTCACGGAATCTTGGATATTCTCTGGAATTTTCTCAGACTTTACTTTTTTTCCAAGAATTACGAAGAATGAAACCGACTTGAGAAAAAAACTGAACAGTAGAAAAATTAATATTTTTGTATATTTTTAATATTTATATTATTCTTCATTATATACAAAAGAAGTGATGTCAGTGCCAAACATTGAAAATTTAAAAAACTGAACAATAATTTACTGTACAGCTCTATGCATTTGCATTCGATCTGTCGATACATAACCATATCATGATTATTACCGATAAGTCTCTATATTTATTTTTTATTTATTGTCACCGGCGTAAAAATTTATGTTTATAATAAAGAACAGGTTCTGTATTTGCTTTTAATGTATTTTTTTAAACTTTGCGATGCTTAAATTATTTCTTGAATTTCAGTTCAAAAAAATTTCATTTCAATTTTTAACATTTCCATATATTTGATCTTAAAAAAATGATGTTATCCAGTTCAACATAATTTTTCAATAGAAAGATCGAAATGAGAATTTCCTTTGTTTTTTCAAGTCGGTTAAAAATGTTGCTTTTTTCACAAAAATGATTCATTGCAATTTCTACGTATATAATCTTTCCCGTATAGTTTGTAACGTTTACAAATACTATTATGGTTGAAACGAGACTTGTGGTCTTCAACTCAAAAAGATATATATTTGATGAAAACAACGTTCTTTATTTGACCGCAATCTGGATCATTTGCAAAAGCAGTATGGAAAACCTGGAAAAGTCAGGGAATTTCTGAGTCAATGCGTAACACCCTGATCTAGATTTCCATTTTTCACTCAAAATATATTGGTTTGTTTGCGGCTCGTACTTGAGATACTCTGGCACGAAGCAACAAAATTACGTACCGTAAAAAAATGCCCATTGCACAACGTCCGGCATAATTTGAGGCAAAAGTTTTTTTTCCCACTTTTGCATCGATCGATCAAGGCTGCAATATCTCATTTTCTCTGTGAAACTGTTTGTTTCCCGGTGTCTCGAGGAACGATAATTCACCGAATGAAATATTTGTCGCCGCAGGTATCTCGATGCTGCGGCCTGAAAATAACTTCCGAGGGTTACATAGTGACTCTGGCCAAAAACAATCATTACGTCCTCGTGCTGAACACTCTCTACGTATTATGAGATAAAAGAAGACCAAAATGTTAACGTCGCAAACTTCCTCACGCGGTCATCCTTGCGGAAACCGTGCCGCTTTTCAACGAAAGGTAAATACATTTAGAACGAAGAAACAGACAACAGGCAACAGCAGCGAACAAGCAAAGAAACAAAACAACAAAAAAGGAAGCTCTCACGTCCGAGGAATCTGCGCGCGAAATTTCACTTTCGGGCCTATCCAAGCAATAGAGAAGAGAAAACGACACGAAGCTAGACCGGGAACGAAAGAAAAAAGGAGAAAAAAAATAGTGGATAAAAAAAACAGAGGCGTTCACGAGCGAGCAAGTGTGCGGCATGCGGCTTTAATAGTTATACAATTTTACGCGTCCCTCTTTTATGAAAGTAAACAAAGTTGAGAAGAGAGAGAGCAACAAGAAAAGTGGATGATACGACGGGGGTCTTTTTAGCGTTTTAGGGATTGGATGACAAGCGAAGGGTGGGTTTGGGGGGAGCGGGAGAAAGGGTGGTAAGCGTACATCTCCGACCAAACACAGTATAATAGTTATTTAGCGATTTGCATTTGGTAAACTGCCAAGAGGGTTAAAAAAGGAAACAAAGAGCAGGGAGAGAGGATAAGAATGGACACACGTGTGCAATGGGGGGAGACGGCAGAGTGAAGGAGGGCTCGAAAGCGAAGGATTATTGAACGGTAGGCGTCGCGTGAAGGATTTGCCGATTGACTTTGCGCTTTTAGACAGTGAGAAAGCAATTTTACAAAAAAGATTTTTAAAAACGGAAAAAAAATTGAAAAACAAAAGAAAAAGGAAAAAAAGGCCATCCGTCAAAATTGGTCGTTGCACATCACTTTTGACATGTCAGTATTTTAAGTACGGTTCGTAAATCAAATTAATTCTAGTCTCGTACGAGCGACCACCATATCCCCCCTTCCTCTTCCCCTTTTTCCCCCTCCACACCAGCCGCTGGGAATCCCCTGTTTTTTAATATCGGTAGTGCTCAAAACTTACAAAGCGCGTGGATCTGAACCTTCTCCAAGCCCCGAGTCCTTCGTGTACACAATCGATGATAAGAACCCGACTCGCGAGTGAGATGATTCAAATGTGATTTTTTTTTTAAATGGCGAAGCAGAGAGAGAGCGCAAAAGATAGTGTGTCGTTGACGATTATTTATCGCCAAAGAGATGAGAAAAATTCGTGCCGACATTCGTTAGCTGTTCTTTTTTCAAACAGCATCGAACGCACGATTTTTTAAACTCTCGTTCAGGGTTTCATTTTTCTGTTCCATTTTGTTTTCTCTCGCACCGACGGGGACACCGGTGAATTCCTTCACGCTATATCGACCCGCTGTGCGGATTTCCCCTCCCCGACATCGAGCTCCAACGACGTCAAATGCTTTTATATTTTGGGACTCTAGCCCCGTACAACATACACGACGTACGTTTTCCAAGGAATCCACCGGTGACGAGCAATTATTACTTGTAGTTTTTTCGTTTTTTGTTTGTTCTTGTTTCATTTCATTTTTTATTTCTTCGCGTTTTTTTTTGCCTTTTAACCTCTATTCCTAAGTCAATAAGCTCGCGACGATTCCTCGTGGCCTATAACTCTGTATTCTTCTTCGTACAAATCGCTTACTTCGAGCTTTGGACAAATAGCTTCGGTTCCCGAATCCCTTTTATTCGCCCCTTGCTTTAGCGTGCGAGTTGATGATACATTTTCAAGTGAAACATCGTTCGCACTGACACAAGTTCGGGCCGGGACGAGGGAATAGTTGTTGGGGAGGACAGTCGGGGATCGGGGGTGAAAGAAAAAAAAACATAAATGATAATAAGACACAATTAGGCTCCAATTTGCGCATTGTTACAATGTGAATTAGACGAGACACATAATATTTACAATATTTACTCAGGATGCTTCAATATGGTCCATCATATGGAATATATATATATTTAAAACAAAACATATATATTTAGGTGTGTGAATTGTCGATTCGTGGTGCTAGCGAGTACATCCGGTACTCTTCGTAAGTGTACTCGTTACATAAGATACGGTGGACGGACGGAAAATACAAAAACAGGTTTTTGGCAGGGGCAGGGGAATTCTGCACGGGGACGAGAGTTCGCGTGGGAGAAGGGTCGAAAAAAATTCCGTCGTTGCTTCAATGGCGCGAAGCGATCGAAATAAATAATATTAATGCATACTGCGAGTATTATATATACACAAGTGTATGTATATATATACACATATATCCTAGGAACGATACATTATCTAAGTGAGAAAAAAAAACAAAAAAAAAAACAAAAAAAATAACGTACAGTTTGCTAAACATTTTCTATTTATGTACATATACTAAACACGAAATCCACGGAAGAACGAGAAAGAACGAGCGAATGATAAGGGAGAATCGCAAATAGGAAAATATCGTTCACGTGGAGAAAAAAAAAGCGCATACATATATAGAAACACACATATTTTTTAGGGTTGTTTACATGATCAGCCTTAAGATTTGATTCAAATTAAAGGGGAATAACGAGAGGACACAAGATTGGGATGAAGGTGTGGGGAAAAAAAGATGGGGAGAATTGCGAAGAAACGATTCTTGCTTCGTAAATTCGGCAACTCGCTATTTAATTCTTACCACCGACGAATATTGATAACGACGAAGACCACGACAACGGAGAAGAGAAAAGGAGATAAAAAAATCTACGACTATAACGATAACTATCTCTTTAACGATCGTTTTGTTTTGTTTTTTGTTTGTTTGTAGCAAATGCCAGCGTAGTAGCGCGCGCCCATTCTTGTGTTATTGATTATTCGAACTCTGCTTGAGACAGTCTTCATTTGCGTAACCCAAAAGAAAAGGAAGAAATGTGCAATCGTGCATACATATGTATATCTCACACTGTAGGCAAAAAGGACACAAGGAGGAATAGGGTAAAGTTGAACACACACAGACGCACGAAAAGTAGGGCGAGAAATTCGACAAAGGGAATCGTCCGAATTATCGAGAGAACAAAAAAACGAAAAACAATGACAAATGTCCCCTTCCTCCCCGATACGAATGGGATGTCCGTAGTATCACATCGCGAAAAAAACAGCCTATTTTACCGACTAAGGTTTTAAAAAAAGCAAAGGAAAGAATAAGGTTTTCGTACGTACATTTCGTTCGGTACGTTTGGACGTCCTAATTTTTTGTACACACTGACGCGGAATATGGAATGAAAAGAAAAGACAAACTAAATCCGGTGAAGGAGAAGAGAAGCAGAAAAAACCAAACAAATATTTAATAGTCATGGTTAGCAGAGTTATTATGAATAATGCCTGTGATAATAGTATCGTCAGGATAAGTTGTGTCCTTAAAGAGTCTCTGATGTTGTTGCTAGGTAAATATAATTAGGGAGTACTGAGAGAACGCTGGTGTTGCCTCGCAATAGACGAAATGAGAGAACATTTTTTTGAAAACCGAAGACAAAAGAAAATACATACGAGTGAGAGGAGAAAATGAGGCGTGTTCATGTCAGAATTGCACAACGACACTGAAACACGCAGCAGCAAGCCCCTGGATCCCCTGCCACCCCCGACCCCCTCCCCCCAACGACAGTCTATAACGGTACTCTAAATTGATAAGAGGTGGACAATTTCGGGGAAAAAATATGACATGAAAAGTTTTTTTTAACGTTAAGCAAAAGGGTCGAATATTTGAGGAGTCGTTTGCCAGTCGTGTATCGGAGATAAACTCGTAGCGTAAAGTAATTGAAAAAGTAAAAGGAAGAAGAAAAAAAGAACGAATGGATGACCATTAAACGAGAGAGGATCTTTTACCTCACAAAATTATTATATTACGCTCACCTTACATATACTTGAATATTTTAGTATAGATTTACTCTATTTACATATTTTTATCTGTGGAAGACTACTTGGCTGATTTAGGCCACTGTTGAAATTCACCCCTTATTTGCCTTGATGTTTAAATTACAACAATAATATTTGAAGGCGTAATGGAAGAAAACACGAGAGGAGGGAGGAAGAGGGACGAAAAAAAAATGGATTACTTGTTACGTAAATGGTAATTGTGATAGATTTTTTGATGATTTTTACAATCTCAAAAGTCTCATTATCCTAATATATATAGACGAAAAAAAAACTATATAGTCACTCTCTTACGTAATAGTTAAAGAAGGCGAAAAAAAATGAACACTCCGCTTACACTGTTGAACTAATATTATTGGGAAAGCAAGAATTCCGAGCGTACAAGACGAAGAGTCCCAAGTTTTCTATATCGAAAGGCGAAAATGAGATCCGAAGGAAAGAAGAAAAAATAACGAACGAGTCGGACAAATAACTAAATTCATCGATGTGTGTAATTCAGTATAATCAATCTGAGCTTAGTACAGGATCAAACGATTGCTATTCTTCTATAGAAGTTTAGAGGAGAAAAAACTTGCCATTCTTTAACGACTTCCATTGTCTCTTCGACAACGTACACGTATATGGAGTATAAGAAAAGAATAAGAATTGAGTATACAGGATGAACATTGCCGAGTATGACACGAATAATAAGTGTTGGGAAAAAGCGATTTTATCGTGCCCCATCGGACGGAAAATTCTTCGATAGTTGAGCGAGGGCAAAAAAAGCGTCTATGAGACTTTAGAGAAAGAAAAATGAGTATAGCCTACCACACGATATTCCAGTGATTCCAATTTGTCCGAAATTGTCGGTCGCGACGAGATACTTCAGTCAAGACGGAATAGATTCGATTTTTCGAACGGGCGTTGACGGCAAAGCGGGGTAGGAATAATCGACAAACGGAAAAAAAACTCAAAGATCACGTGACAGATATCTATACTGTGTCACGAGAGGCAACGCAAAGATCTCAAATTTTCGACGGAAAAGATTCCTCAAGTGGCAAGGAGCAACAAAAAAAAAGAATCGATTGAACTATACAACATAGGGATTCGTCACGATCCGTCGCGGGGATAATAAAAAACGCTGAAGAATTGACTGAGGTTTGCCAATACAAATAACACGTGCTCCAGAGGGAAGAAGAAGAATAATTTAAACAACCTAGCGACCAATACACGACAAAGACAAAAAGAGAACACTATGAAACACCAACGCGAAAAGACAACTATGTTAATTCGATAGAGATGCGAGACACGAAAAAATAAGAAATGAGGATTACTAGCCTACGGTTAATCATAGTCTTCCTAGAATCTTTAAGTAATAAAACATTGACATCGCTATGAGAATTAGGTGAATGGCCAATTTAAACGCCGGATTCGGCTAAATCACAAATGCGTGGAAAACGACTATTGAAGATTTGAAGAAGAAAAAAACATTGAACGTATCTCCATTCCTATACTGTGTTTATCAATAATATAACGCGCCCTGCTCGATAATAGCCTTTTTATCGGATATCGGCTTATACAATTGAGGGAGAAACAGAGAGAGAGAGAGGGAGAGAGAAACAACCAACGTAACTCGTGAACTACAAGAGAGCTACATTTTTTCCTCTTCTATTGCATAAACATATATTTATACGATAATTCGCGAACGTTTAAAAAAAACAAACAAACGACCCCCGAAGGGAATGAACATTCACTATCGTGGCAGAGTTCTTCGCAACTTATACACTGGCACACATAGACACGCATTCTCCATTATTTTTATAACGATACTTTTTGTCGCCCAAATATTCATACACATTGTTTTCCACAAAACGTTTATTATTCATTTGTCTCATCGTTTTAAACTATCAGCGATCATTATGTGTTCTATCGGCTGTTCAAGACGCTGCTTCGGCGTATCGTATTTAATATACTTATTCGAATAAGCACCGAGGGTTCTTTCCTCCCTCCGTTGAGATGGAAACATATTTCTTATTTGTCATGGACGCGATGCACGTGAAAAAAAAAACACTTTTCCTTTCATTAAATGTTTCTCGTTTAATTTTATCACGTATCGCAATCGGAGCTATGGTACAAGTTTCTTTTCTTTTTTTATAAAGAAAAACAAACCATTGCGTAGTGGCAAGGAACTCGCAACAACGATTATTATTGTTAATGCTACGGTAGTCTTTTTATTTTGTTTTTCATTTTAAGTTACCCGACTTGTTCACCGTTCGTAGTTGATTTTACGTTTTTTTTTTCCTTTTATTCTTGCGTTTTTTTCTCGTTGAAAGTTATACGATTGTAGCGTAATATTTAAGTCCTTCGAAATACTCAAGAGTCTGAGGCTCGAACGCCAGCGACAACGTACACGGCGAGTTTCAAACCCGCCTATGTTTTTTTTTCTTTTCTTTTTCCGTCGTTAAAAAGAGTGTTTAGTTCACTTGTAAGCTTATGCGTAGTAAGCGGAAAATTAAACATCAACATATTGTATTAATATGCGTATGTGTGGGTGTAAACATATTTTTTTTTTCGTAGTGAGTGCATTCCACACTTGAATATTTGGAGGTAAACTAACTGCGAATTATCAATATTACGTCGACTAAGAAACTTTACACGAGGACAGCGGGCGTCGATGATACGAGAAAGTTTGAGTTTTCTTTCCTTCGATTTTTATTTTCATTTACTTTTGTTCCTCGTAAATTTGTTTTTCGTGGATCCGACTGGTACGTGCGTTTGTAAGAAGAAGAAAAAAACGTCTCGTTCACAAAAGTCCAATTTTCTTCGGTTAAAATGTTTTATTTTGCTTTTGTTTTTGTCAGATGTGTTAGTGCTGTCCAAAACAACCACCGACTACTTCTAACGCTTTATTTTTACATCAATATACAAGAATTAAATTCTTTAGTGCCAAACGAAAAATATTTATAAACGGGAAACGGGAGACAGAGAAAAAAAGCTTAGTGACGAATAAACGTATGGCTCATGGATTTTTGTTTGTTTGTTTGTGTTTAAAACAATTGAGAATTTTTAGTTTTGTGCCATGCGAGAAGTATCGAAGGTTTTCTAGTTCGTAAGTGGATGGTGAAACGAGATGGCGACGCGGGCGCGTGGGCGGGATCGACGAAAGAGAAAAGGAAAAGGTTTACCATTTGATCCTTGATTAGTCAGTTAAAGTACAAATATTTCGTGTATTTTATCGTTAGGTGATTAAGTATGACGAGAGTTGCATCAGGCGTATAGTTAAGAGACCTAAAACACAAACTGACACCTACAGCGGGAAAAGGAAAGCGAAAACTGGCTGAAGGGAAGATGAAAAATAGCGAGAAAGAGTGACTTTGTTCCATTCCTCAAGAGCACTTAGCTTTATTTATTTCGCATTAGTTACTTGATACACAGTTATATATATATCAACATATACACACACTCGCAAACACACATACTACTTAAGAGGCTGATACGAGTAAACGAAGGAGTAATTGAACTCGTCGTTCTCCATTATTCGGCGTTTCATTATTTATTCTTATAACAAAAAAAAAACAGAAGCGAGGAGGATGGCAATAAAGAGAAGTGACAGAGAAAAGAAGAAAAATAAAAAAATAATTGTTCCTTTCGGAGGTACTTTGTTTACATATCAAATTGACCACCAAAACACATACTTTATTACGATAATATATTAATTATAATATATACAGTCGCATTCCATTGATGTGCTTGTACGTCAGGGTCAGCTAACGAATACCTTTTACGAATTTTCGTGATCTCCGTAATCCTACATTGATCTTTAGTCGCGTTAAACATTTCAAGCGCATACACAAGGAAAGAGGTAATAAAGAAACTTACAACAAAAAAACGACAAGTCCCTCTATACGCCTGTAAAAAAATATATATATATACACGTACACATGCATACATGTATATATGTATATGTATAAATATCTATACATATGTGTTACACAACTATCCTACTAACTACGATTATTATCGAAAAATTCGAGAATCAAGAAAAGATATGCGTCGAGTTAACGTTGCAAAAAAAAAAGAAATCTCCGTCACATCGGGCCGTACTTCGTTCTTTAGTAGGCCACGGAAACAAAAAAAAGAATAATATTTATAGCTGCCGTTTTATTCCATCGAAAGAAAATATTAAAGAAAAAAAAACAAAAAAAAAAATCGTTAAGATCGTGGACTATTTTACGCTCACAGTCATTGTTGAAAAAAATAAAATCGAATAGTTGATAGGGGCAATTTAGACGAGAATTTGAGAGGAACGATCTCATCGAGGACTTCGAGAGACGGGCAAAACGGCTGCGATGACACTTTTTCGGCACACTATCGGCTAAACGAAAGAACAAAGGAAAAGCGAAAATAAAGATTTTTGTCAATTTCCATACACCAATGTCATTGTCTCTGTTTGCATATCGTCGCCGTCATTGACTCGAGTGACTCGAGGAAATTTCGACTGCACATTGCGAGTGTATCTTTGGGAAAAAAAAATTGAAAATCCTCGACCGGTGTCGCAATAGATAGAACGGTGAGAAATAATTTGAAGATTGAAGTAACGAGGAATACGAGCTAATTCGATAAACGAGAACGTGAGATTTTTTGAAAAATATTCCGGCGCGGCTCACTTATATTTGACAAGAGAAGGAAAAAGGAAAATATGTGAAACCGTATGAGGATAGTACAACACGACGAAGATGACAATTTAAAGAGAACAAAAAGAAAACGTGGTAAATTGTAATGCAACATGGAAAACGCGTATACCAATATATTTTTTATATGCTAATGGGACGCCAGCGGGCGCATGCACGTTTTCACGAATATGTGACATATTGTTTAGACTACTTACACGCGCGTAACGTCATGCGTCCAATTTCGAATTGACTTTCGACGAACATCGGCTCCCTTAACGACTACTCAGCCTTTGCACTAAAGATCCTGTCGCTGTACGAACTCGGTTCATCGTTAACCAAAAGAATATGACAAAAAAAAACAACAAACAAGCCATACGAGAAAATTTGTATTTCGGGAGAATACTCGTCGGTTACTAATATATACGATATCTCGGTTCACAAGAGTCTCGTTTCAACTAATTTTCATCCTCGAAAATTAATCTATTCTTATTTATCATTAATGCGTTGTTTTTTTCACGTTCTGACTTTTGCCAAGTAAGCTTCGGATAATCTATGATATATATTTACTTCTATTATTTGTGATGTACAAGTATGTTTTGCGTTCTCTCGTGATGTGGTTTTTTTTTTAAATTCTTCCAAAGCTCGTCAAGGCTAGTCCGTAAAAATATCTGAAAAAAAACAGGGGTCTCGTTTATCTTTTTGTTTCTCTCTTTGGTTGATGCAAATCATCCTTATCTTTTCTACCTTGTACCTACCAAATTTTAGTTTCGTTTTTATATGAAATATTTAAATTTATTGTATTATACCGTATACACATCTATATACACTTTTACAACAACAACAACAACAACAACAACAACAAAAGATATTTTAAACTACGATACTGTATTACATAACTAAAGATATGCAACATTTGCTACTCATATATTTGTCAAACGTCGTCGAATTGAAAATATTTTATTATAGGGTGGATATGAAAAGTAAAATCGATTATGAAGAAGGAACGAGCAAAAAAAATAACACGAATGAAAGATGAAGAAAATTAGCCGTAACAAAAAATGAATGTTCTCTGTTGGCTGTACATTTTTTCACCATATCAACTCAATTTGCAACCACCTCGTCAATTCGTAGACCCCCCTATCCTATACTAAGATATTCTCAACGACAAAAACGATATCACTATTGCAGTTCTCTGAAACATGTGGGGGAAAAAATAATATAAAAGAAATGGGAAAAAGAAAGAAAAACATACGATTTTGCAGACTTGCGTGTGCATAGACTGCAAATGCAATAATAATGAATATATATATATATATATATATATATATATATATATATATATATATATATATATATATATATATATATATATGTATGTATGTATGTCTGTATGTATGTATGTATATATTGTGATGCTCACAAAGCACATAACACGATTTACCAAAATTGTATAATGTTTAAACATTTCATGTGATTTTGGAAAGTGTTATATTTTTTATTTCCTGCCAATTGTTTAATTTGTAACGTTGTTCTTTGTTCTTTTTTCAATAAAGTAAGCAAACTAAAGTTTCGCAATGTCCTTTTTATTGTAACCTCTCTCTACCTTCATTCGCAGCAGATAAAACCCACATTCGAATGCATGTAAATCGTTTGAAAAATGTATTTCTATTCAAACGTTCTAATGCTGATGAAATAAATAAGTTTGTTGCTAGATATATTCTAGTTTCGTGAATAAATTTGCTAATTGGATATCCCGTGTTTACAGGAATGAAAAACGATAAAGCCATTATCGGGCAGTACATGTTTCCTTTAATTAAATAATACTCGCGATGTAATACATACTATAATAGAATACGTAGCACAGTTAAGACACGAAACGCAAGGGTTCAATCGTTTGTCCGATTGTTCATGTTGAGTTTCGGTAATTCCTCCTGGAGCTCGAGAATGTGCTCAATCGGTTTCGGCTTTCCGTCCTCACCGACGCGACAGGGCTGCACAATGCCCTGTTTCGTCAATTGATCGACGAGACCCACGAGCTTCATCGCCTCGTATTCTTTTTGTTCTTCGCTCATGCCCTCGAGAGGATTTGGCTTCGGAGGCTCGTAACAGCCCGTCACGGGATTTATGTTCTCCTTGTATTTCGTGTATTCCTCGGTATCGCTGTCCTCCGAGTCGGACGAGTACGCCGACGGATTTTTCGGGTGTTCGCGACCCAGTAGTCCTTTGTTCGCGAACATTCCAGCTGCGTTACCGTATCCCGTGTACTTTACCATGCGGCTCACTGGCGAAATCAAATGAGATCCATATTTCGTTACATCGCGCATTGGCCGTTGCGTGACAGTGCTTATAATACAAATTAAGGGGTTAATTATGAAAGATGGAAAAGAAGACATCGGACTAATTGCTGGAGTACCGTTATTTTGAATCGAAACAAAATTATTCCCCAAATTATTCTCTGAATACACACCGTTCTTAATTTTCGATAATTTATCAGGGAGAAAATACTTTACGCGCCGTAGGATGTGTGTAATCTTGAACTACGAATGTAATTTCAAACTGCAAATTAAACGTGAGCACAATTACTTAAACAAAATCGAACGACGTTTTGCAATGAATGGTTGCTTCGTTGAATCCTTCGTCAAATTCTTTTTTTTAATTGTCCGTCAAATCCAAACGATATCGCTTCGTTTTTCAATGAATCAGACAACTATGGTTCGTTCGTTGGTCAAATTACTCTTTGGTTTATTTATTCCTTCGGAATTGTGTTTTGATGTCAAGTCAAGTGTAAGTGAAGTCATCTGTCAAGATTACTCACACAGGGAGGTAGCGTATGCCATGGAATAAGAGGTATGAATGTATCCTTATAGGGACTATTCAATATTCTGACATAAACATTTTCGAAAATAAACATTCAAGTGCGAAAATGTGAGCCAAATTTTATCATTAATCCTAATATACTATAATATTTTATCATTGTAATTAGAAAAATATCAAATGTTAAATTAGATATTGGTATAATATGTGATATTATATCCGTTTCATTTTCATCTGTAATAATGTGGGTTTCATCATTATATTGGGTTTGAGTATAATATAATTAGAAAAATATGAGATATTGGAATAAAAAGTATTCAGTGTTAATCCAGGTCATAAGCTATCTACATGTTAAATTGCATTGAAATCTGTCGAGCAGTTTTGGCGTGCTTAACAGACTTTGGCGTAACAGAAAGCATACAGACTTTCAGATTTATAATATTAGTTAGGATTATGATATTTCGAAGTATGCTTTGAGGAACACAGAGTTACCCCTTAAAGATTATTTAAAATCGAACTCAGACATTTACGATAGCAGTGATGTGAATCGAAGTGGTAAAATTGCATTACCGTTTTCTTTGCAAAGCATGAAGATGAGTTCGGCAACGAGATCGGACAGTTCGGTGAGAGGGCTGGTCAAGAGTTTGCACAATTTAGCTCTCAGAGTCGAACCTTCCTCGGGTCGTTTCATCACGTCTTTCAACGGCGGTAGTATCTGGAACAGCGATCGAAAGGCCGCGTTTATTCCCTCCACCGATCATTTTATCACGGAAACATTCGCAAATAATCTCACCTGCGATCGCACGTATTTACGAATCAAGCGTTCAGCTTTTACGAGTCTTACGAGAGCAGTAGTAACCGGTGACACATTTTGAACCAAATCCGTTTGTCCGTCCAATCTCTGATTCAAAAAATCCAGCATCCGCGCCACGGCGTTCATGTCCGCGCCCTCGTAGGCAATCGCAACGTCGTTATCGCCTATCGGCGGAATAAAAGGTCGGTAGCAATCGTACGGTATTACCGTAAGCATGTTGATGACATTGCTGAAAAATGATGAATCAATTAGTTCTCCGTTCAACGTTGCGCGTTCGGCGATGCAACTCTCTACCTTTGCAAATCGATTTCATTCGCGAATTTATGGGATCCCCGATTGGCGAGAATCTTGTAACAGATTCCAACCAAACGTTTGTGTCTATCTGTTTTCTCGTCGCTGCAGTCGTCGATACTGATGTACAAGTTGAACAGCACTTTTAAAATCTCGTTGGCCAAGACAATATCGTTCTCCTGTTGAGTTTTGTATCGTCAAAAACAATTGCGAAAGCTCATGACGCAATGCCAACTTATCCGCCGAGTAGCTGCGAAGAATATACGCAGCCTGAGTGAGTAATTACCTTGATGGGAGACTGATCGCACTCCAACTTATTTCCCAGCTCATTCAACAAGTCTATCAAACACAAATCGCCGTTCAACTCATTTTTTACGACGTCCCTCAGCGGAGCGTTGAGAGCCGTAGCCAGAAATAAAATTCGAATGTCGAATAATTTAACGTCGTGCGGTACATTTTCGTCGTAAGTTGCAGCTCTTTCGACTATGCAACGCAGACAAGAAGTTTTTCCTATGCTTTGTTGTACCTTCGGCGAATTGAACAACAAATTGCAGAGCAATTTTAATGACTCTTCCGTGACTGAAAGTACAACGAAATATTACGACACGCAGGTGGAACGGACAAATTCAACGTCGTCAAATCCAAAGGTACGCACCATTGGTGAAACTGCTGGAATTTCGCTTGATGTCCGCATTTGCGAGGCCTGCATTTTTTATGATCAAGTGTAATCTTTCGTCAGTTATCAAGTCGTCCAATCCAGTTTTGTCCCGACTGGAAGAGAAAAAAATTTATCGATGACACTTTGATCGTACACATTCTTCGATACGGTTTAATCGACAATGGTAAGACGAATAATATTGGCATTTTTGGATGAATTTGTCGGATTTTTAAAAATAAATAGTATCATGCGGTACCTTAGTATTCGAAGAACTTGCAGGCAACGTTCGTGAATCGTAAAATATTTGGCTTTTTCCAACCGTTTGAAGATCGAGTCCCACACGTCCGTCCTCAAATTTTTGCAATTCAATTCGTCGAACGTCAAATGGGTTTCGTACTGTAACAGAATTATTGGAAAGTGAATCGTCGTTTTCAGTTCATTTTAAATCGTGTACCGCAGCGCGATTTTGGAAACATACGTTTTTGGAAAATTCCAACAAACTATCGGTGAATTCGATGTCACTTCCGGATATCAATTTCTTGATTATCTCCATTTTCCTCGAGCTACGGATTCAATCGAAACTGTCGGAATTTATTCGTTTTCTCGACAAACGCGAAGCTTCAGATTCGGATCCATGAGACAACTATACTCGTATCTAGAAAAGTCGCGAACTGTCATAAACATTCGGCGATTTTGTGAACCACGAACCAAGAAGACTAGAGGACTCTAGTCTTCTTGCACGAACTATGAATTGCGAACAATGAAGCAAACATTTTCAACAGGACGCGTACGCGATGTACCCGCTGTCGGTAACGGAGACAAACTTTCGACCTACTTTATCATCATTTTGCATCTTGCATGAGCGAATCAGATTGATAAAGAAATAAGAAGATGGTGCCACGTTCTAAATTCCTTTCTTTATGACCTTGGATTTGCAGCTATTTTTTCATGACGATGATTGATGATTACGCCCATAAAGCGTATAACACGTGTTGATTCGTATATCTACACTTTGCTGTACATGCGAGATAAGGTGTCTCTACGAAAAGTACACCAAACATAGCTTTGAAATACGTGAATTAATTTTTTTAATTTCTGAGTCCGAGAGGAAAACCGGTTTCTCTCATGATTTATCGGGCCTCACGCTTGAAAAGTGCATACATAGAATCAGTAAAAAAAATCAATTAACTTCGACTTTTTTACTTCGAGAAGCTATAGGCTAAAAACTCGTTGCTGCATTGTCACCTCTCGAAGCAGGCTTTGTTTGAAAAATTCTCGGTACCGAGAATAACCCGGATGAACTGTTTCTCTTGTTTAGCCGTAAAGGTCGTGTTGACCTTTGATTGACTCGCAATCTGCGATTTTAAGTAGGGCGCGTTGACTGGGGGAGAACAGCAAAGTTTCTACGAGGCCTCTAACGATAAAAAACTAGGTAATTGATAGCAACAAATTGCCATCGTTCATAAACAAGCAGAGCACTGGCAAATCCTCTTTGCGAACGCTAAAATAAAGTTGCAGGGCAAATATATTTTTTTCGTGCTTATCCCACCGCGAGTGAAGCGCCACCGCGCACAATCGGCCTTAAGGTGATGCGAAACAGATACGCGAGTGCGGAGAGCCAACGTTATCGTCGCTGCTAGTGGTGCGAGGGAGAAAGATAAAAATAGCGTTTTACCTCGCCGTCTTAAGGGAAGCATCGACGTTGTACAAAACTATCAATATATGCACCGAACAAACTCATGCCTACAGCGCCGCACAGTACATCTCCGGATCTGTTCGTTATCGGAAAAATAAACGAAGAAATTGCTTTTTTTTTTGGAATGAATGATTTCTGCCGTTTCAATCGAGCGACCATCTTTGGGCAGTAGTTCATTTTGCGCCCATAAGCCTGGCAAAGCCGCGCAAGTCCATAAAATCGATCGCCAAGAGATATGTTCCAAATGCGGTGAATAGCCGAGAAACACGCACCAACACAGAGAAACAAAAGGAGGGAAAGAGACAGCGAGAGAGAGAGAGACAGAGAGAGAGAGAGAGAGAGAGAGAGGGAGACAGAAAGGGAGAACTCGATTTTTTGCTGCTCCGTGCACTCTATACTGCGCACACACGCACACAGGGACACGGCTATCATCCAAAGCTGTAAATTCACTGTGTGAATTCGTGTTGCCACTCCAAAGCGTCAATTTTTATAAATCGAAAGTGTCCCCGTGTTATATTACGAGTTTTCCGATGTGTTACTGCTGCTGATTGCATTATTTATATTTATATATACACATATATAAATATATATATGTATATGTATATACGCGTGAATAATTCTGTTCCGTTGACGAATACAACAATTGCGTGAACTTTCTGCCTTCGTTAAAACCCAAGAATAATGGGTGTTGGTCTAAAACCTCTGGAGTTCACCGATTGTTTGACGGACAGTCCATACTTTCGTGAAAATCTTCATTATCATGAGCGTGAATTGGAGAAAACGAGCCAACAGATCAAGCGACTCATCAAAGAGGTCAAGGATTTGTTGATTGCCGCCAAAAGTAAGTTTTGTTTAGCCCTTGCGTTCATCCTGTGACGTACACATGTCTGAGTCTTTAACAATCGTATGATCTTCCCTCGTATTTTTCCTCTACCTCCAACACTGTGTGCGTGTTTTATTGATGGACCTCTTAAACACTTTCACTAGGTTTTGGTCGTTTACGCCAATAAACAAAATATCTGTGTACTATGCACACCTATATTCATAAATATATATATATAATTTATGTTTATCTATATATATTTGTACAGGTACTTTTGTCGGGTGAGTGTGCACATAATAGTAACAGTGTTGGCGCGGACCGACCAATTGTTCACATTTTCTGTATATTTTTACTCGGCTACTCCTATTCGACGATTTGTCGAGCGTGCCTCTTCATAGATCTAAACTTGCGAGCCCCTCTGGACACCCCGCGATCATTGTTTTGTTCATGCTGTACATATTGTTCATTGCACGGTTTCGAGATCAGATTACAGCAATGTTTTGTCCATTCCGAGCTGACACAGCCAAAAATGATACTGGCATAGTAGAAACTATCGAGCGTCGCAGCAAACGGAACAATCTTGGCTGTATTCTCGTCTCGATGGATTATAATCAATTTCCGACAATCCAGTGTTCTATCTTGTGCCTCTTTGTAAAGACTACAGGAGAAAGAATGTCCTTAGATCGGTCTAGGTTGGAGCTTAGCAATTCCTTGTAGATTTTTTCAACTTCCGGACTAAGTTGCACCGTGTCTTACTAATTCGAACAAAAAATAACGCACGAACACGGTTTTTCTTATTAACGCGGATAGTCGGAAGCTCCACGCCGATAGGCTCGTATAATCGACATGTAATTGTGAGTATTTGCATTTCTAAAGATCTGTCTCGAGCCCAGAGAGCGTTCTCCAAAACGCTGCAAAACTTTAGCTTCGAATGTATCGGCGAGACTCAGACCGAGGATGAGTCACACATATCGCAGAGTCTCAAAGAGTTTGGTAAACTCATTGCGTCCATTGAAGATGAGCGAGACCGCATGGTAAGCACGAGTTTAGTTTAGAAAAATAAAAAAAATAATCAGAGATAGAGAAGACGACGCTGAATATTCTATGAGGCTGCAAGAGGCATTTTTGACGATCCTTCGGATGGACAATGTTCCCTAAACGAGCACCGTCGCACAATCGCACTGTAACTTTCTACAAGCTCACTGTCGCACGTTACAGTCAACTTTTCTTGCTCTTTAATTTCTTAGAATAATGAGAAGAAAGAAAACGCGTGGATCAAAAGCTTCTGAACTTTCTTCACTCAATGCTTTTTTTTCTTTCCAATGTTGAAAACGATTTAATTCCTACTTCTATTTTTTTTTTTTCGTAGTTGGCAAACTAGGAAGCGCAAGTATTACTTTTTGTTGCATGTTCAATGTTTTGTTTGATAATAGTGCGAAAATTCTATATTACACACTTGTACGCTATTGTTTGTTATGAAAGAACGAAAAAGATCGAGTGATCGATTAATGATCAAAGGAGGAACATAGTGCCAATTTTGATTGCATACACGTCTTGTTATGCGCCAGAAAAGTAACATTTCAGACACAAGCGTTTAGCTCCAGCACTTTTGTCAGATTTGTTGTTGCGAGCGAAACAGAAATAGTTCATTAATGGTGTGAAATTCTTGCAGCTTGAGCGCGCCTATGACCAGATCATTCTACCGCTAGAGAACTTTAGAAAGGAGAAAATCGGAGGCGTTAAAGTACGTTTGAGAAATCAATTTCGATGTATCTTGCCAAAGTTTAGCGATACGCTAACATTTTCTGTTTCTTCAGGAGGGCAAGAAGAAGTTTGAGAAACAGACGGTCAAGTTCTGTCAAAGTCAAGAACGTATTCTGAACTTATCGACCAAAAAGCAGGACAATGTTCTTCAAGAAGTAAGGCACCGTTATCTTCATCCTAAGAATGAACTGTTATAACGAACAAACTTCACATTTAATATTTACTGCTTTCTTTTTTTAGGCTGATGCGACTCTCGATATGGCCGAGCGACACTTTTGTCAGGCTAGCTTAGAATATGTGTTCCTTTTGCAAGAGGTACAAGAACGAAAGAAGTTTGAATTTGTCGAGACGGTGAGTCGGTAGTTCTTCACTATTTTTGATACATTAATTATTTTGAAGTGCGCGTTGATTATATCTTCTCATTTGAATGAACGTTTTTCTTGTATAGTGATTTTTCAAAAGTACATCGTTATTATGGGTTTTGAAAACAGCAATGAAAATGAAAATTGAAGAAAGTCATTTTATTTAATAGCTGTGAAATTTCAGCTTTTGGGATTTATGTTCGGCTGGTTAACATTTTATCATCAGGGTCACGAAGTTGCCAAAGACTTCAAGCCGTATATGACGGAATTACAATTGAAGATACAAAAGGTAAATATAACGAATAACACGTTAACCATCCTCTTAATAATCTTCCGAAAGGCCTTTAGATGCCAATTAATTGACTCAAAATTGTTTCACTCATATCTCGAAACTTTGCAAAACTCAACGTACTTTTTTCCTAACGTAATCGAACAAAAAAATGCTTCTTTAATACAATTTAAAAAACGACGGACGAGGTATATAACACAATAAAAATAGACTATTGTTTATAGCATTGATACTTTTCACATTTAATGATGTTACACAATAACAGCATGTACTAATGCATAATATATTGTGTGTGTGTGTGTGTGTGTTCTTTTTTTTTTTTTACAAGACTAGGGAGAATTTCCATGCCACCAGGGATAAAACTGAATCGCTTATGAATAAAATGAAGGACATGAAGAAGGTAATGTACGTTACGTTTCATCCCTTCTTTACGGAACGTGTTACTATGAAAGTAATATTTGGCGGCCAGAAAACATCCTTCGTTTCCTTCTCATCGTCGAGACAATGATGTGTAATAAATTCCTGACACTTATTTCTCTCGTTATAGTCCGCTGTCGAGACTGGAGTAAGCAAATTGAATGCGCGCGAGGGCTACTTGTTTCTCATGGAGAAAAGTAAGTAATCTATATTTGCATATCAAATGCGTTGATATAACGATTAAAATTATTGTAATTCTCAGAGGCCTTTGGTACAACATGGACGAAGCAATATTGTACATATCAGAAGGATAAAAAGGAATTTACGATGATCCCGTACAATCAACTAACAGGAAAATTTGTGAGTTGTATAAGACAAAAATAATCGCGATCAATGACTCAAAATCGTTTATGAGTTCGTAACGTTTGCTCGATCAATTGACAGAGTAACAAAGAAATCCTCACGTTATCATCCTGCGTACGTCGAATGTCTGACACCATCGAGAAGAGATTCTGCTTCGATATCACAGCAGTCGACAAGTGAGTTACGATTTTTCGGAAAAAATGCAAGCAGCGAGGCTAAATATCGACGCGAATTTTCTTTTTTCTTGCAGGCCTGGCGTAACTTTTACGTTTCAAGCGCTGTCGGAAGAGGACCGGAAGCTTTGGATGGATGCCATGGATGGAAAAGAGCCGGTAATTTTTGCTTTATTTTAATTTGATTTATTTATTTACATCAATTGTTGCCATTTTGACATGCATTTATGCGAATATTGTAACGCTTTCTAACGTAGCGCGTCGTTCTTTTTCAGACATACGCACTACAAGGCACTTCGGTAAAGCCTGAAGAGACTATTCTCGATGAAACCGGCTTTTCATTTGTATCGAGATGCATCACCGCTCTCGAAGACAGGGGTTCGTTTCTCCGTTGAAAATAAATTCTCAACTATGCTAACTTTCTTCCGAAAGCGCGAGTTATATTTAATCATTATACAATAAGCTGCAACTCCCGTATTTGATGAGTTAGTAATTATCGAATTTGTCATCGATTATTAAATTGTCAATTTTTCAACAGTTCAGTAATGTTCGATGAGCTATTATCATCGTGAAAATAATGTAATTACGGTGTATTGTTTCAGGTCTCGAAGAACAGGGTCTTTACAGAGTGGTCGGCGTCGCATCGAAAGTCGACAAGCTTCGGGCGATGGGACTAGACAGAAGGAAACTCGACAAGATCAATCTCGACGATATATTTCAGTGGGAGAGTAAAACGATAACGAGCGCGTTGAAAACATACCTGAGAACGTTATCCGAGCCTATTATGACATTTCAGTACTACAACAGTTTTATAAATGCTGCCAGTATGTAAAAATTAATATATTCTCGCTCTCTTGACATCGGCGCTCCATGCCGAGGCATTTTGTAATAAATTCGTGTAACCGCAGAGCAGGAATCACGCGAAGCGAGGATCAACGATATCCACACACTCGTCTATCGCCTGCCAAAGTCTCGATTCGACATTTTAATGCTGCTGATCAAGCACCTTCGAAAGTAATTCAAGCCTAACCAATTAGCTCCCTCAAATATTGCTCGCTCCGTAATAATACGCAAAACTTCACACACGTTCGAGAAATAACGAATATTATTCGTCTTCAGCGTGGCAAACAAGAGCGACAAAAATCTGATGACCGTCGGAAATTTAGCGGTGTGCTTCGGTCCGACTCTGCTGCGACCCGAGGAGGAAACCGTCGCTTCGATAATGGATATCAAATTTTACAACATCGTCGTTGAGATTCTCATCGAAAATTGCGAGAGAATCACCGCCGGGCCGCCGAAAGAATTTTCGCGGCCTAACACGATGCCGCAGAATCCTATGTCAACGAAAACGCATAATCAAGAAGCCGACGAGAATCAAAGCACAACGGGCAACGGGAATTCCTCTTTGACGAAATACTCGTTGCACTCTGGTGCACCGGTCACTCATACGCACGTGAGTCACTTCAATTACAAATTATATCACGGATAGAGGGTGAATGATGAGTCTGTATTTTTTATTTATCGTTAAGGGAGCTCGACACGACACGATCAAGACAAATAAAACTGCTTGTCCACGAAATTAGAAAAATCCCTGCAAAGGAAATTTGTCATATCTGAGAGTGGAATTTTGTATCCATTTAAATTTGGCAACTATTTCTTTTGAATCTTGGATTTTTGTCGAATCGAGGAGGTTGGAGCGTTAACCATAATCCAAGATTATGAAAAAATGAAAATATATTTTATAGAGTATACCGAGTCTTGCCGAACTTTGAAAAAATTCTTTCACCACAAAACACCTCAGATCAAAAATAGTTTTTTATCTCAGCACGCGCGGTTAGATGGACAATACATTTACACTACGGGTGATGTAATTTTTTTGCTACTTAGCACCAAGATACCACCATTTCTAACAACGGATTAATGCGAACTAATTCTTTGTAAACATTTGTAAAAGAACGAACCCATCTTGCCGATCGAAAACGATACATATTCAATGTCGAACCATGAAGATTTGATAAAAGATCAGGAATCTTGACTGGCAATTGAAGAGCATTGCTGCAAACCTCAATGTCCGCGAAGTTGCCGTATTTTGGTAACGATTTATATTAATTAATGATAACAATAAATAATCTCGCGACATGAATATAAATAGGCATAATTATGAAGTAAAGTTGTATAAAACATTCACTGACGAAGTCCTTTCATAATCATCATATTAAAAATATAAAAATGCACAATGTTGCTCTTTAATTACATATTTTATGAAAAATTAGCCAGAATAAATCTATACCTCGTATGCATTTTCTCAAGTTTCATTGAAAAAAAGATTCATAAACCGTCATTTGCCTGAACTGAACCGCTCCAACACCGAAAAAAGGAAGGCTCTCGTTTCCGCGAACATCGAGAGAAACTCTGACACATCGAGATTCGCATGGGCAACTCGTTTACTTGAAATAACTGGTTTCTTTTTCTTTTCACAGCTCGTCACGAGATCTTATTACGACGGCCCTATGTCTGTACTTTCCAAAGCAGCGTCCGTGGAGGATCGGAAGAACGGTGACTTCGAGGATCTCGAGCACGCCAGTCATCGATTACCGATGTTCTCGGACAGTCGTGGCGGACGGGCAAAATTGACCAACGCTAATTTTATGTATCATTCTGCTGACAAAGGTAAATTGACTCGAATCCTTAAGGCAACAGGTGCAAATACAAAGAGCCATGAAAGTTAACGTTCGCTGGAAATACCTGAAATGTTGCTTTGCAAGTATTGAAGAGATCGTCACGGTGTAACGGGTCGAAAAATAGCCGAACTTCGCAATTTTTTTCAATGGTTAAATTACGCTAATCAGTCCGATTTTTCAAATGTCAAATCAAATTACTCAAAAAGAATAGAAACTACATTTTCAAACGTTTATTTTTATTAAAAAATTTTTAACGGTTGAACATGTCTTCGAAAAGAAGCTCGCGGTGTACACGGTTGTGACCGCAAATATTAACTGAAACAACACTTGTAAAAGGATTATTGATCAGTATGAAAGCCCCTATCTTGCTATGAAGGTTTTTTAAATCAGCATTGACAAAATGGCGACGGTTTGAAAAAAAAGTATCGAATTTATCCGATTTTTACGAGTTTTTCGTTTAAAAAAATAAGAAGATTTTAAAAAAGTTCCCATAGCAAGATAAAGAATGGCGTGAAGAATGTTGTGTCAAAATTTGAGACGGATAGCTTAAAAACTTCCTTTGAGAGTGTACACCGTTTTGAAAAACATTTCGAGAAAAACGCGTCTGTCCGCGCCATGTCTCACGCAGCTGGTAGAGTCCCTTTTTCTGAGAAAGGCTGTAGCAGCCGGAATAATTCGAATTTCGCCCCGAAAATTGAACAGCATGTTTATAACCGTCTATGCTATCGGATAATGCAAAAAAATGGATTTTGACACGTCTACACTGTGATGATTCCTGACATGAAAGAATTTTCACTCAACAGCGTTCTATTTAACATTGTATGAAATAAAAGTCTATGCAGTGAACTGTATTGTCAAATTACAAAAAAAAAAAATAGCGCGTCCTACGCTTTCCATTGTTATAATGAAATTATAACGCATGAGACGATTTTTTTTGCAGTTCTTGGCAGCGGTAACACGAGTAGCTCGAGCGAATCCGTCGCATCGGATTCTCACTTATACTCTGCGGATTTACCGGTAAAGCACAAGCGAGGGTCGGTGATGGGAATGCATTATCCGTCGGGATACGCTCAGCGTAGTAATCCCGCGATATCGGTGTAAGTTTAAAAGACTTCGCCTTTCTGCGTTCCTTCCGAGAAATACTTATTTTCTCGTTCAGCTACATTCTTTAGACTTCTTATCTTGCAGAGTGAACACGTCACCGAGTAGCGGTCGTTCGAGTCCCGGCCACATGCCTGGCATTTGGTAAGGAAACCATTTCCCTTATCGGTCGCCATTCATCTTAGATAAGACAAGATTTATTTATTTTTTTCACTCTTATCCTTCCGTTTGTCCGTCTTACGCACGACTTCCAGGAGAGTTCGAACTTTGTATACCTGCTTGGCCGAGAACGACGGGGAATTGAGTTTCGAGCCGAACCAAATAATCACCAATGGTAAGGAACATCTGAGAAACGACGAAGCATCGATTTTCAACCTTTGGCAATATTGACGCGTGGCTTTTTCGTCGTTTCCTCCCACAGTGAAACCGTCCCTCGAGCCTGGTTGGCTGGAGGGCACACTCAACGGCAAAACTGGCCTAGTTCCGAAGAACTACGTCGAACAATTGCCCTAATCGAGCAATCGAACCAAAGAGTGCCTAATCGGGCCCAAACTCGATCGCGTTACGAACGATCGAACGAGAATTTCAAGGCATATCGTTCACATTCCGAAAGCACACCGACGCAGAAATATTAAAACGAACTCACATTCCGCTAGCATCCACGCGCAAACCGCTGGTTCTCGCAATATCATTAATACTATTTATTATTCTAATAACCACGACAGAGACAAGAGAACGTGATGCGAAAGAGAAAAAAAAATACATACACAAGACAAATGATTTTACTGCGAGCTATACTTTGCAATCTAATCGCGATGCACCGCCCATTGCATGGGCAAACAATTTGCATAGTCAATTATCGAATATAATATACTATATAAAATATATTTATTTATTAGGAGCCCAATTTGCTCAAAATAAATCTTTACATTGTATATAATTATTCAAGTAGAGAATTATGTACACATACATACATACATTCCTATGTTTGTGTGTATGTATGGATACATATTCGCGCATAATTAGATGGTGGCACGACGAAATAATAATATATCTTTTACTAAAGTACATTTATACTATATATATATGTTGACAAGATATCGCGGTGATAATCGAGGCAATATTATGTGTATATATTATACGGATTGCGTGTAAAATAACGGTAATAATGCGATATATCAATCATGGCATAAGATCAGAAGAAGGTACGTCCGTTCATTTCCCAGCCAAGTCAGTGTGGAACTTCAAACATTCTTTGAACGCCTCGTTCACATTTTATTTTATGTTATCAAAAGAATCATTTATCCACGAAATTTGTCACGAACCCGCCACAAGTTCGCTGAGGACCAGGCTCTATTCAAGCATCTGCGAAAAGTACTTTGAAAAAAAAAATTCGTTCCAATCTGGCGCAATTCAGAATGTATCGCTCTCGGATTTTACCCGTGACGAATAAATTGTTATCGTCGAGGCAGTTTTATAAATTTAAGATTTTTTAATAGTCTTAACGCTAATTTCACGAGGAAAAATGGCCTTACTTGCTCAACTGACTTTGCGAATAAAAGTCGAGTGACATCATTCACGCCATTTTAAGGAGAAGGTGAATTTTAGGAACTTAATGTTGGTTTATTTGGTTTTCTGGAATGTCGCTATACCTTTTTTCTCAAAGCTCAACATCCGAAAGTGAAACGATTTATGTATCGAAACTGTGGTACGCACTTTTACGTTAAGCGAATCCGTGCACTAGATTGAACGCTGTGAAGAACAAAAATTGAATTTCGCCATACGTGTATAAATATTTAAACATATCCATCACATTGTACGCGTGGGTACAAATAAATAATTATCTGTAGAATTTGATTGGTCACCATTTTTTTTTCTGTTTCGACATATTATGTGTACATTTACCCTTCGCCTGTCGCGCATCGATAAATTATATATATCTAAACACTACGATTAAATATTACAAATCACGGTTTGCCGCATTGT
Source organism: Ophion costatus (assembly GCA_951751655.1). Taxonomy (NCBI): domain Eukaryota; kingdom Metazoa; phylum Arthropoda; class Insecta; order Hymenoptera; family Ichneumonidae; genus Ophion; species Ophion costatus. Next base: position 25,735,097 of record OX632362.1, on the reverse strand, counting down.
CATTTTGCGAGCAACGCAGTCGTTTTCTTCATTCTTCTTCCGTTATATTAAAGCGTGTAGAATCTGATGAAACTTTCTTACTCGTAGTACGAAAATTACTATCACAAATCTGCGAATCTTTTCAACTTCTGTTCGATAAAAAAAACTTGGTCAATTTTCAATTATTTTATCACGCAATGATTCATGATGGAATTTCAAACCGCAGCCACGACCAGAGCGGACGAAAACTGTGAAACGGCGTAGAAAGTAAAAATGACATTATTTGTTTGAGCAGAGTAAAAAGACGAAAAGAATTGTTGCTCTGTTTGGAGAACATTGCACAGCGAGTTTTTTGCTCTTCAAACGCTTGCCACTTGTAAAATAGTCCATGATAGTTGTTAGCATGATGGAGTACAGTTTTTAAAAGAGCTTTTAGCGAGGCATTTAGCCTTCTCACGGGTAAATAGTTTTAACGCATTTATTATTGTCCTAATTGAGCAGCAAATTGTTAATACTTCGTTTCTTTTTATTCGTAAATACCGTCTGAAGATTTTTCGGTCACCATACACACACCCACTGCTTGTAAAAGTATTTTTGTAGATGAGACGACAGGAAATAGTAATAGCATCAATAGTGCCCGGCTGCGATTGCACGCGTTAGCCCAATTAATGGAGCGAAATACTTTTTTCACGTTATCGAACGATTTTTTTTCATTGAAGAATCATTGTACATACTTTTTAATCGAATGATTATGAATCATTGTAAGAATAAATATGACAAAATATTTGTCGGAATTCTTTTCCTAATAATGAGTATAAAGATTTTTTACGATAATTCATAATTCCTCAATCAGCGAAGTATTTTAAATTTGAATGTTTGTTATAATTGTCTTCTGCCTCTACTGAGTGACGTCTTGCATTGTAACGAGTCGGCTCCTCACTTTCTCGATGCTAACTACAATTAGGATTACCATTTCTTACATTTGTATACAATATGCAATTATTTTTTTTATGTTTCCGTACAATGATACTTGAAAATTGTCGAAGCAGGGTCGAAATATAGTTGACTATCAATCGAAATATGTGATAGTTAAGTATTATTCAATGCCCCCAGTTACAAAATATCCGTTTTGGTCCATGTGTTTATAAAAATAATCTACGATTTTTATTTTATTTCCATATTGTATATTCGAAACGAGTGAAAGCTGCGAATCGCAAGGCTCCATTCTGGAACAGCCTTTCAGGTTTTTCTTGTGTAAAAGGCTCGGTCAACTACGCAAGCGAGTAAACATCCCGATTTTTTTTATTTCTCAAAGAATCGATCAAGAATTTTTTATTTCGACTTTTAATTGACGGATCATCACGGTGTAAAATTGTCAAAAAATCGATTCTTTTTGCATTATCCGATAATATAGACGGATAGCGATAGAGAGATAGAGTTTTCAAGCTATCCGTCTCAAATTTCGACACAACATTCTTCAAGTCATTCGTTATCTTGCTATCGAAGCTTTTTTAATCTTCATTTTCTTTAGCGAAAAACTAAAAAAAAAAGGCTAAATTCGATACTTTTTTTCAAACCACCGCCATTTTGTCAATTTTGATTTTTTTTTAAACCTCCATAGCAAGAAAGCGGCTTTCATACTGATTAATAATCTTTTTACAAATTTCGTTTCCGATAATATTTACGGCCACAGACGTGTACACCGTGACGACTCCTTTTTTTGGAAGACATTTTCAACCGTTAGAAAATGCAAAAAAATAAAAATAAGCGTCTAAACATTTATTTTCTGCTCTTGATGAGTGCTTTGATTTGACGTTAAGAATCACACTAATTAGCGTGTGTTAACCATTGAAGAAAAAAATCGCTATTTTTCGACCTGCTGCACTGTCATGATCCCTTAACGCAGAATTGTTTGTAACTCGTGGAGGTAACTTATTCTCCAACTGTTCATCATCGTGTACGATTGAAAGAAAAACGGCTCAACTGCTCGGAAATGGATTGGAGAAACTGGACTGCACGTAAAAAGCAAATACCGTTGAAATCAGCTATAGTTTCAGTATATACTTCTTCAAACAGCACGAGGGTAAGAGTTGCTTCCATTGAAAGAAAAGTCGAAGCGGAGCTGTGCAGCTGACCGCCTTGGCTTTACAAAAACGTTATGAACCAATTCAGCAGTGCTATACACATTTCCTGCGTATGTAGAAAAACTGTCACCGATAAATCGTTCAAAATAGAATATCTGTTGACTGTAGAAAGTAACTATATTTATGTCTCAAATGAAGGACGAGGCGATTTTCATTGACCGAGCCTTCTTCGTAAAGATGGCGTTGAAAAAAATAGTTAATACGTATACCGAATAGAAAATTACTTACAATTTTTCCGCTCTATGCTATTATTGAGCTGTAAAAGATGGATTTCCATACCGAGACAACCGGCTCTGAGGGCATTTTGCTCGACGCAGTTCCATATCGTGCTCATAAAAAGAGCGTAGCAGAGTATGCCTGTGCCCAACAGACGAACGATATTGAGGCCTATACTCACACCGATCGAATGGAGCATTGCGTCGACGCCCATTGACCAAAAGAGCGGGACAATCAGCAAGCAGCACGCGACCGTGTACCAGATACGCTGCCGTTGAACGGTACGCAACGATTCTTCGCAAGCGCGCAGTGCCTCCTTCAACGAGTCGCGAACGTCAACGTCGCACACTTCATATTCGCCTGGAAGATAATATGGCGAATAGCAATTAAAGAGTAAAGCCGACATTGCAACTCGCGGATCGTTAGGTTGGGCGAAAAATCGGTGGATTCTGTGGTTCCTCGTGCAGCCAGAGTTACCATTGGCGAATGGAGTAGCTTCGACGTACCTTTCGTCAATTTCAAGTGAGCGGAAACAGCCTCGTGATCGGAGTAGCTGAAGTTCTTGTCCGGAACTCGCTGTGGCAATGGCAATTTAAAATTTGCAACTTCGATCTGTTCACGGAAAATTCATGAATCACCGTTTCTCAAGTGTACGCTGCCGATAGAGGAAATTGATGGTATTCTCCGACTCGGAGTATATACCTTAAAGTTCTTGGAGCCCAGATACAGAATGTGATCAATTCGTTTGCCCGCGGGGCATTTTCTCGCGACGCCGGACGGCGTATAACTGTTGTGTGCACACTCACTCGTCCCTAGATCGCAAGATTCGTTTGAGCAAGCATCCACCAGTCCCGCGACACCGTGTATTATTTTGTACGCCAGATCTCCCGGACCCGTGTTCAAATCACCGCCCAAAATCGCCGCGTCTGCACCGCGCTCAGTCATCCTTATAAATTGGGCCATGTCGAACGCCTGCAGTATCCGATGAGCGTAATACTCGTCGTTATTTACGTTGTATTCCGCATGCAGCTGTAACAACGTGAAATAATGTTTGCGAAATAAGCGTGACGAAAGACGGAGGAAATTCTGAGCTTATGAGTTCAACGGTGATGCGCACCGTTGAATAGGCAAAAAGGCGAAAAGCGTACGAGTAAATGAATCGATTTACATGAGCTACGTAAACATTTATATTGGCATCGTTGACTCTGAGTCTACAGAGACCGACTCCTTTGCCACCGAACCAATCGCCGTGATGAATTTTGTGAACGTAGCCATTGAGCGACCATCTGTGGAACATCACATCCTCGATCGGATATCTAGAGAAAATACATATCCCCGATCCTAGGACTCCGCTGAAACAAAGTTTTTTGGAATTGCTTCAACATTTACTCAGGCAAACAATTTATTTGCGCTTGGAAATTGGACATACCAGTGGCAAATACAATACAATAATAGAATAACCACAAATTAGGTTGCGGAATGATTTTTTTTCATTGTAAATATTGTTTGCGGTTTTTATAACAAAAGTATTATTTTTTGAAAACAATTATCAAAGATATAGCACATTGAAACTTTGATTTTATTCGGCTAGGCGAAAAGGCGCCGAACGTATCCGAAGTTGCCCGAGCGCGCTGTGACGCCACAATGTCATAGTCTGTATACGAACTACTCGTGTAGCACGAGTATTGGGTTGTTAAAAACCAGAGGGGGTCCATTTATTTTTCTGGAATTGCCATTTTATAATTAAAAAGAAACAGAATGGCACAGAAATTTTCTTTTTAAATAGTTCTAAAGATTCATGGTGTTTGGTACTACGAAAATGTACGCGTGTAGACGAGTAAGCTGTCAAAAATAACAACGATAAAAACGTACAGGACTTGTTTCGTTCCTTTGTGTGATCAAATTTTTCAAAGTTTTTATTAGATGCTTTCGTATCGTGTATCTCGTAATCTCGTAGTCTTTTATGTAGCTTATAACAGCGCAATGTTACAAGCGCGAGCACCAATCGCGTGGCGTTTCGCATCAGCGGCGCCGATTTGCATTTTCGTGGTACGAAAAAATACTAATAATTATATTTCGAACTTTAAAAAAAGAACACTCCTGCGCCATTCTTTTTTTTTTGTTTGATGGAAGCACAATTTTTGAAAAATAAATCGACCCCATTTGGTTTTCAACAACACAATACTCAACTACACGCATCGTTCGTATATCGACTATACAGTGTCACAGTGCGCTCGGGTAACTTCGGATACGTTCGGCGCGTTTTTGCCTAGCCAAATCAAATCGAAGTATTGCGCTGCTATATATTTGTTAATTGTTGAAAAAAACTACCTTCGTTATTGAAACCGTACATGATCGATAAAAATATTGAAAAAAAATCATATAATAACCTAATTATAGTAATTCTAATTATGTAAAAAATTGTAAATTCGAGAGATTCGCATGGAATGTGAAGAAAAAATAATTTCTCCGTCTCACACTCGAACACGATACAATGAAATAAATATAAATATTATTATCATAGTGAATTGTATAATCATTGGATTCACCTTTGAAAATTATTGCTTTACCTGTAAAAGTAATGCGAATGTGGAAGTTGTTCCTGAACTTTGGCCTTGATCATTTTGTAATCGCTGACGAGCCATACTTCTTGAAGACAGACAATATCGTATTCGCCATTGCATATATGCTCAGAGATTGCTCCCATGCGATGGACACGATTAGAAGATATATATGGAATTCCCCTGAAAATGAGAAAGTTTATCTAAAATTATCTAAAGACATTCCTCATGACGTTGCAGTTTGCATCGTATGAATTCAACGAATTTTTTTGATAATTTTTCATTCATTTATTTTTAGCATTATCCAAAACCTTTTTTCTGCAATTTGAAATTTCTAGTAAGAATTTGTAAAATCGTTTGGGTGACTTTGGCAGTCTAAATCAGCCAAAAATCGAAACAAATTGAAAGTTGTTAATTAACTTTTGTTGCACTTCATCGTCACAAGCTTCATTATACATTCGTTGCATTTCGAAAATAGCGGCTTCGCACGGAGTCTGCTCAGAAAACAAACATTTAGTTCTTTAGATGACTCTGAATTTGTAATATGCCTACTGCTATCTGACGAAAGATGGATATCTCATTCGCTAAAGGACTCTGGCTCTCTCTGAAGCATGTCTTTCATTATCATTTGACCATCGAGATTCCATCTCTTAGTCTGTTTCATTAGCACGCGATAAGGGCGGCTACTGATACGACCTATATTTGGTTTCTGTTGAGGTTTTTTGAGGGGTATCAAACAGACTTTTCCGTTAAATGTAAACAAATCTATTCATATAAGCGAATGAAATAAAAATACCTATATCGAATATGTGTTCGAGCATCCACTAATAATAATGAAATAAATTGAGTATCTTACAACACATCTAGTCCAGCCATTGAGAATTCTATAGTTGTGCTCAACAAATGATTCTCTTTCTCTTTACCATATACGTTTATTACGATCTGAAGAAAGACAGACGTCGCGTTCAGCTGTAGATCCTCTGTCTCTAGGAGGAAAATTTCTACTGCGATACAAAAACGATTAGTTCGTTCATGAGATGTTTTTTTGTTTAATATGTCTACCGCGAACTAAAGAGGTATGTCTTGTTGATGTTTTCTTCGACTGTGTTGACACAATTGGCTGTATCTAATTAAGTACATGTGATCAATAAATGTTTCATCTAGCTAAACCTTTTGCCAGAAGTACCATATGTAATGACTAAAGTTCCATAAAAGCTGTTTGTTAGTTATCGAGATTAGTGCTCTCAGGCAGATGGAAGCTCTCAGGGGACTGTTTTTTTTTTTTTATTATGCAGTAATGTTTGATATTAGACTCAACGCTATATTGAGAATCATCGGTTTCCATTTTTGACATGATAACGCGCACAGGTGTCAAAATAAATCATCGTCTGCACAAGCTTTCTCATGGTGTGGAAGTGTTGACAGGTTACATTTATACGAAGCGTGCAATGACGCTGTTTACGATAACGTGCGTCAATCCACGGCCATATCGTCACTTATATTCGTCCGTAGATTAGAAATACCGTTACATTAAAAAATAAATAGTCATCCGGCATAAGGACGAAGTCCGGATAACCTTGTGTCAGCTTACCAACAATTCAAGGACAACAGCCTCAGCGTTATTTCTCCAGACATGATCGAACCGGAAGTACAAAATCCGTCTGATGAATCGTTGAATCTAACTAAATAGCCTATTCTAGGACTATTAACGAAAGAGAACGCAAAATTATCGAAACTTCATAATAAACACGGAGCTCGCGTGAACAATCTGTCAACCGACCACCATATTTAAAAAATCATGCAGCCCGAGTCCTCGCGCCGCCAACTCTTATAGAATTGTGAACCATCGATAAATCGAGACTCGAGAGAGGCTTCCTGCAGTGGTCACAAATGCGCGAATGAAGGTGCGTTCACGTGTAGCGACAAGAGGAAAAACTTCCAGTGTACGATCAGGTTTTCGCGTTGGCCGCTACGAGAAAGCGCCACTCCGGCGAAATCGCAATCGCTCGGCATCGGATATCTTTCCACTTTTCATTTCTCATCTATAATCTCGCGCGATACAATTTCGCGATGAACGCAACGCATACACAATTGCACGAAATGGTGCAGCGCTTTGTATAAATAAACGGTAATGGCCTCTGCACGCTGCGCGCGATGAGCGATGAGCGATATCGAATGGGAGCTTCACTCTCCCAGGGGGTTTCCGGAACACCTGAGCTCCTATTGGATATCGCTCTGGGCTCGTTGCTCATCGCGCGCAGTGTGCAGAGGCCATAGCATTCCGTTCGGGGAAAAAAAGAGAGTGAAAAGGCGGGAGAAAAAAAAAGATGCGTCGGTAGTTCGATGAGAATTCGGTTTGAGGGGCCCGTCGAGAACGTTTCAGTCGCGCCAAACCTAATTAAGCGATCGTGCATCGCGTTAGATGGCTTTTTCACGATGGCGCAGCCCGAACAAATTAATATTTATCATTTGAAGTCTTGAAAAACGAGAAACGTCCGATGCCCGCTTGACCTCCTCTTTGTTGCCTTTTGTTGTTGTTTTTGAAGCTACTGTACGTGCTTTTAAGAAGATAGAAGTGAAAATGGAGTCGCGAATCGGTGAAATTTCGACACTCGTTTCGGGTGCTATGGTGAAAGAGGAGCCTATGGAACAATCTTCGTCTGGCAATCAGGATTCTCAACAGGCACAATTGCAAAGTATGTGCAACGATGACGATAGCGAGCAGAGAAACGAGTGCACACCCGAGAGCCAGGAACAAGAAAATCGTGCGTTCCTCAACAAGTGCGTTTTTTGCGACAAACAATTTACGTGCGACGAGGACTCGAAACTTTTGGAGTGTCTTCACGCTGCTTGCGCGGCCTGCATCAACAACAAACTCGCCGATGCCAATACATCCGTGGACGTCGACGTTCTGCGTGAGTACCCCTCCGTTTTTTTCATTCTTCACGTGAATATTGCGAGCTACCGATTTATCGGAGGACAAAACATCAACCTCGTAATGAAGAAACGACTTATCACTGCGCACAACAATCACCAGATTGATAGAAAAATGTCCCATTGGATATCGCTTAACGCTTCATTTTAATATGAAAGTTTATTCTTTTTCATTAAACTTGCATATCGATGGTCGGCAGTTGTAGATCAATTCTATTTAACAATTGGATGTTCAATGTCAGTAACGAACTGCACAGGCTTGTTGAAGCTGTCAAATAAGTTATGAAAATTAAAAAGTTTGCCTAGGTATGGTGTTGCTCGCATTTCCTGATTTTTTGTAGGTCCATTATCATTGTACGTGACGACACACGTACCAGCATAATTAATTCCATTGTGACTAGGATTGTTGCAGAATCAGAATAACTCCTGATCGCTGTGCATTTACCGCCATAATTTATTCCAATCCTGTTGCGATTCTTGCGGTATGAGAATAATCTCCGTTCCCCACCGCATAATGAAACTCCCTAGCCATGTTCGATTTCCTACGAACAAATGCAAAAATATTCCTCAACTGTGTTATCTTTCGTTTAAGGCAAAACGGTAAGAACGTCTCTGGATCATTTGCGTCCTGAGAATTATTCACCAGTGTTAAACCTGAAATTCAAATTACTACCGTGACTGGTCGTTCGTTATATTTGTGCGACTACATGTTCTATTATACTTATAAACTGTTCCTGGGAAGACGTCAGCCCAATCGGCTTTCCCAACGTATTCAGGCAGAGTCTATCGAACGTGCAAGACGCGAGTAATAACTATCGGACGGGTTGCCTTTTCCCTTTGTTACAGTAGAAAGCAACGTCGTAGTCTGTCAAATATGTAACGTCACAAGTCAGACACAAAATCTTATAGACAATAGGTTTCATTCAAAATTTGTCGAGGACGATTGTAATCAGGGCTTGGAAGACGACGGCAAGGATATGGAAGAGGAGAAGAAGTGTACCAGTTGTCACGACAATGCCACAGCTACAAGCTGGTGTGTCGAGTGCGAAGAATTTATCTGTGAGAATTGTGTACTGGTGAGTATTTCTAACAGAATATGCTGAAAGCAGGTGAAATATTGAATCGGGAGGGAAAATGAATTTACAACGATGCCTCGTGTAAGAGAGTGGTTCAAAAGTTTTGGTACTTCCATTTCCACTATAGGCAATTCCATTTTTTTTCCTCGTAAACAATTGGTCAAAATGAAACGCTTTTTATTTCAATGCAAAGGTACATATATTGAGAGCCTTTAAAAAAAAATACTAAAAAATACAGAAAACAACACAAATGGCCGGCGGCAGATGATAAAAATGTTTTCCCGGCATTTGGCAGTGAACACTAGCTTGAATGGTCCATTCGGAATCAAAGAACCAAACAGGTTATCCAAGTTAACAATAAATACGAGTCGTTGACAATCGTCGATTGTTAACCCTTTCTTGATACACTTATATTTGGCCACAGCTTTGACGCACTGGGTCAATTTGACCCGGATTCATCCATTTCCCCTTAACAACCCTTCGGTTGGTCTTTATTGAAAAAAATCCGGGATACACTGTAAACATTTCTCAATACGTCTGCATAGTTAAAATTCGGAGAGTATGAAATAGAATTGTTGTAAAAAATTATTGAACATTTTCAGTTTTAGGAAAGTGAGCATTTTATTTCAAATTCGTCCGGATAAAAAGGCTCAGTGTGTCAAGGAAGGGTTAAAAACATTTTCTTTTTAACAACATAGCGACGAATTGAAACTCGAGCCTACAAAATTTATGGAAAACGTCGTCATTTTTACGTAACTATTAAAAAATGAAGTTCGATTTTCAAAGAGTGACTCATTGTATCTCCTGTAAATTTGGAAGCAATCAAGTAGTTCTCGAGATATCATGTCCACCGACTTTCAAAACAGTGCGAGAAAAACGCGTTGAAAGTTTGAAGTATGGTTCTGCTAGCGTTCGCCTGGTCGACTGTCGAGCTGTAGTTCATTCAATTTAAAGAATATTTCAATGAAATTTCCACGGAATATAGCTAAAAGGTGATATTATGGAATAAAAACATTTTTGGAAAATGCAATTTGTTGACCCACCTAGGTAGATGTAACCCGTTAATATTTGTGTGTTCAGCATCCAGCCTTGTTATTATGCGTGTTCGTTATACGTAGCTGCTAGAGCGATCCAATTGGGTACAAAAACATTGATAACTTCGCAGGCTCATCAAAGGCTGAAGATAACCAAGGATCATACGATCAAGCCAAAAGACGAAGTTGCCAATTATTCAGAGAGCGCGAAGAAAGGAGACAAAAAGATACCCAGTTATTTATTCTGCGCCGTTCATCCGCACGAACAATTGTCGCTCTTCTGCCAAACTTGCGACAGGCTGACATGCAGAGACTGCCAGCTTAGCGATCACCGAGATCACAAGTACAAATTTATTCACGAGATTGCAGCTGAAACGCGGAGCTCGGTGGCAACGCTGCTTAAGGAAGTTAGGTAAGGCATTCCGCATGGTAAAATACTCTTATTTTTATTAGTACACACCAACCGATGGTTCGACCGTTTATCAAATCATGTCAGTCGCGATACCGAGTCTTTCAATGATTACTTTCAGTTACAAGAGAGTTTTACTGAAGAGTGCAATGAAGGTTATCGAAGACAGACAGATTCTGATATTAGAGAAGAAAAAGTCATTGGTACAGGACATCACACAAATGGTCGTTCAGTAAGTTAAAAAGGGGCGGTGAAAACAAAGATTTCGCTCGCTGTGAGATCGCGCTCGTTAATTTGACAATTTTTCCGGGTAGATTGACAAACGCGATAAACACACGAGGAAAGCAATTGGTGATGAGATTGAACGAGGTCTGTGATCAGAAACAAAACACTTTAAATGAGAAGAAGATTGCATTGGATCAACTGTCCAAGCTCACGGATCATTGTATTCAGTTTGTTACACACGCACTCGAGAAGGGCTCGGACATGGAACTCCTCTATAGTAAAAGGTAATTACGGTATGATGAGACTTGTTTGATGAAATATCTACGACCATTTCGAGCTTGTGAGTAAGAAAATTCTTAGATGGAAAAAAAAGTTATCGCGCTTGCAATCCTTGATGAAATTTTGCTGGATGAAAAATAAACAGACTAGCCGAACAATGATCAAACGATTGTAAAAAATGTGTAGATCTGTAACCGGCCATTTACAAAGGATCAAGAGCAGACGAGCGGATATTCCAAATCCCGAGATACCAGTGAGAATTCATCTGTCCCTGGAAAAAGTGCCGGATTTGATAAAAGGTGAGATAAAGTTCATTGAATAAACGTTGGATCCAAGTGATCTGAGAGATTTACGAAAATTACACTCGGCGACTGGTGGTTAAATAAGTCGTTCAGCATTGGATGGTTGAAATTGCTTTTGTTTTTAAGTCCATTGACTTAAGGGGCTATGTCTACCTAGAGGCCCCAAACAAATGGCCAGGGTACGAATGTTTTTCTGGGAAACGATTGGTAAAAAACAAACGCATTTCGTTTAACACAAAGATACATATATCGAGAGTATTTTCAAAAAACTCAAAAAAATACAGAAAAACGACAAAAACATGGCCGCCGGCAGATGATGTAATTTTATTCTCAACGTTTGGCGGTGGACACAGCGTAAACGGACTATCTGAAATTTAAAACAAAACGGGTCATTCAAGTTAACAATACATTCCTCGGAAATTGTCGATTTTTAAAGTCGTTTTTTTTTTACAACGTGGCAACGAATTGAAACTCGAGCATGCAAAATCTATGAAAAAAGTCGTAATTTTTACGAAACTATTCAAAAATGAAGATCGTTTTTTAAAAGTGAGATCATCAATGACCTTTAAATGTTTCTCGTCGTATCTCCCGTAAGTTTGGAAACAATTTACCGAGTGGTTCTCGAGATATCATGTCCACCGACTATGAAAACAGTGTTTCGAGAAAGACGCGTTTAAAGTTTCAAGTGTGGTGCCGCTACTGCAGGCCCATCCGACTGTAAGGAGCTGTAGCTCATTCAATTTTGTCCGACGTACATAGATATGGGTCCGTTAAATATTAATTGAGCATTTTATATTTCCAACGTAATCATTCATTCAATCCAACCGATTGTCAGCGATATCATTCCCATTTAGATGTCGTCGACCTCTCGAGTAACTTGACACGTACGACTTACCACATTATTTTCAGTGGTATCATCGATTGGAGCAATCGTCGTGGACGGTAGAGTATACCGTTCGATATCACCGGCATCGGGCTCTGGTACACCGACTATACCGTTGACGGAACAAACGTCGGAATCGAGGCAACAATCGGCATCGCGAGGTTCGGCGTCTGCGTCCGATCGCTGCACACCAGTATTGCAGATAGCTTCGGTGACACCGCAGTCGAATAATACTGTACCGCAAAATTCGTATCAGCACATTCAACTTCCGGCACTCCAAGCGGGTGGTGTTTTGCAGCAAACCTCGACGGCCCAACAAATGCAGCACCAACAACAACAACAGCAGCAACATCATCAGCAACAATTGCAGCAGCACCAGCAACAGCTGCAGCAGCAGCAGCAACAACAACAACAACAACAACAACAACAACAACAACAGCAGCAGCAGCAACAACAACAAAGTCAGCAGCAAATGCATCAAGCTTCGCAGATGCAGCAAGCTCAACAAGCTCAAATGGCCCAATTGCAGTCTCAGCAAAGTCAAAACTTTGCGATGCAACAGCAGCAACAGCAGTCGCACTATCCCGTGTTGAACGTGCCGAGAACGTCACCTCAAGCTCAGTTGGCCCCGCGTATGCAACAAAACGTGAGCTTCAACGGGCGTATGCAGCAGCAATCGCAGCAACAGCTGATGATGCAGCAACGGCCACTCGGCGCTTGCCATCAACAGCAGGTAACCTCGTCTACGCATCCCCATCAGCAGGCTCATCTCGACCAGTTGAACCAGCAGAACGCGAGTTTGCGGGGACTCTTGGCTCACAATCCGCCGCCCTTTCGTCCAGCCCCGAACCACTTGCCTTACAAATTACCACCGAGCTACAGATATCCAACGAGCGGCTTACAACAGCGTGGTCCCCAGATGCAGACTTACCAACCGACGAATCCCACTTTGGTATCGGGCGGACGGATGCAACAGTGCACCGCGGGGGCCGTACCGCCCAGCCTGGCCGAGATGAATTACCACATGAAATTAGGCTCGATACCACGATGGCACATACCCCAAACAGCTAATCATTGCCTTCCATACGCCGGCCCGCGTAATCCAGCTGTCCCAGCATCAGTTCCTATATCTCTAGCTAATGATACCTATAAGATAACGTTGAAGAATCAGCAGCATCCCCAACAACCGCAGCAGCAGCTGCAACAACCGCCACAGCAACAGCCGCAAGCGCATCAGATACACCAGCATCAACAGCAACAGCTGCAACAACAGCCACAACACAATCAACAACACTCACTCATGCAACAGACCAACAACAATAGCAGTAACAACAACAACGTACAGAAGTACAATCCCACGAATAATACAGGTTCAAGCGGTGAACCCTCGCCCCAGCCGCAGCCTCTTGTTTCCGTTGGACCCGCAGTTAGCTCGTCCGTGCCCAAAACACCAAGCCCCGTACCGCCCGGAAAGACTGGCGACGAGACCGAGAAGAATTTGGACAAATTTTGTCAAAAATCTCTCAACGATCTTATGCTGACTATCGCGAAATTGGACTCGAACGGCATAGTCGTTATACCCGAAGCGCAGAAAAATCAATTGGACTCGACGCAGGTCGACAGCTCCACCGACGAAGCGTTGCATTCGATCGGCGATGGTGCCTCCGGTGAGCTCATTGTTCTTCGTAATATCCGGCGAGCACTGTTGTCGCTTGTTCCCCGCAGTGGCTTTTCTCATCCCCTACACCTGACTTCTTAAAACATATTTCTCGATTGCAAAAGACAACTCGGGGGCGATGGCGAAAGATGATCCAAACGAGGATTGGTGCGCTGTCTGCATGGACGGGGGTGACGCCGTTCTCTGCTGCGACAAATGTCCGAAAGTCTTTCACTTGTACTGCCACATACCGAGTTTGAAAACTTTTCCCGAGTAAGTCATCCCCAACGATGTAAAGAATTACCAGAAATGGGAAACGAATTTGTAGACACTGTCTTCAATGGGGTCCGTTTTTTTGTCTCTACAGCGAGAGCGAAACTTGGCAGTGCATGCTTTGTACAAACGTCTTAGATTGCTCGGAAGATCCACCCCTCGAAAAGGGACTGAACGCTATGAGCCCGAGGGAATTGCGAATAGCTCAAAGAATCGTGCTTGAGCTGTATTGTCAGTATGAGCAAAGCCTACCTTTTCGCGAAGTCGTATCGCCAGAGGTTTGTCCCGATCGTAATTCGGATATTCGATTTTTTCGTCGTTCGTGTTTCACGGGATTTCATCAATGATCCGTCCTAAACCGTATTTCCCATCAGCAGATAGCGGAGTATCATCGAATTATCAAGAGACCCATTGCCCTCGACATTATCAGGGATAAACTGAAGCCGGACCATCCAAATCACTATACCGATTTGCGACACGTCTTGGCAGACATGAGGCTCATGTTCAAGAACGCATTTACGTACAATCCCGTAAGTATCAATCAAACGTTACAAGGGCGATACTAATTGCCACAATTATCGCAAAACCTCACACGTTAGACCGTTACGCAGGTCGAATCCCAAGTGTATCAGGAAGCGCGAAATCTCGAAGAATTCTTCGAAAAATTGTTACTGAAGTGGGGCCCGAACTACGCATACGAAGATCCATTTCTGTCGGCCGAAGTCGACGAGGAGGAAGAAGTATTTCCACCGAACCGGAAATATCGCCGCATAATTAACGATTAGTTGACGTTTACCTACGATCACCCATCACACAAGTCCCGATTGAGCCACCGGCGCGAAAGAAACGTTTCTTTGACACATTACTTTTTCCACGTGACGTCAAATTTGAAAATCCTCTACGAGGGGAGAGCATTGTTGATTTTTAAACGCGGAGAGACTCGATACGCTACAAATGTATTATACGAAAACGCGAGTAGTGCGACCGGTCGCCTTGTACTTTTCGCAAAACTTCGGGAAACCGATGACAAGTTTGCAAATATTGCTGCGAATCAGCAATAGTGTATATATGAGGAATAAAGGGAAAACAGAAAAATGGAGCGTTATTAACTCTTATCGTCAATTCTTCCAATGGCTCAAAAAATCAAAACCACTGACGTTTCGTTCTGATCGGCAATTAATCGTATATCTCGAGAGGGACACAAATCACATAACTGATATTAAAGATATATATATATATATATATATATATATATATGCGTAATTCGGCAATTCGCGATAGAAGTACGTAGCAACAAACGAAGAACATTAGAATCATCAATAGTTTTCACGTATAGAAGACACTTTGAATTTCCACCACTCGTTATAGCAATTTTCTACTAGATTAATAATAATTTATTTCATCTTCTCGAAACAGATGTATGTATACGTTGATGAGAAAAGTTTTTTCGCGAGTTGTGGGCACTATTCGAACGAAAAATGATGTTTGTCTTATCACGAAGAAAAAGTAAACGAAGCTAACTGTCTACGAGATTTTTTTTATTGAAAGAGTCCAAGTTCCACGTCTAATTATACAATCGCAAATAACTCTAGAGCCGTTATTCCTTTATAAAACTCCTGTTTTTATTTTAGTCTTGAATATTTGTATTCATTTCGTTAATGACAGTATTTGAAACGGTTTTTCTTTCAAATCATGCCCATATCTCCAATCCGTAGATGCTCTATACAGCGCGAAAAAAATTGGTTCGAAATTACTAGCGGCATAATATTCCAGCTCTATCAATTATCGACTAATAATTTAGCCGTCTAGTTTGTGTCGAATTATTGAATTTTTTAGATTCTTTAAGTGTTGGTCATTATCACGATATGTATTTTTATATTTGTTACCGAGAACAAAATGTATCGAATAATGTTTCCTTCGTGTACTTGTATTCGCACATTACACATTACCTTCGTATGAAGAACATAAAGAGAGTGATACCTGGATTTCGACACGACGCTATCGAAAATGCGGTATATATCGTTTACAACTTAATTTTATTGATACATTTTACTTTATACATCCGACAGATATATCATTATTTGTTAATATTGCAGTTTGTAGTATTTTCAAAATATACGATATGGTCTATAATGTAACGATCCGGGTTCATCATTTTTCTCCGTCTTCAACATCGGTGCTAAAATCTTTTTCCTGCACCGTTCCCCAATCATAGCTGTTATTTCGTGATATGTAACAAGGCGGTTTTATACATTTCAATAAAAAACATCTTTTGTCGTCGCAAAAAAAAATCAAGGTTGCAGTGCATATAGGCCCTCCCATATAGTTGTATGCTAAAGGCAGGACTTCATTTTTTTTACAAATTAGTCTACTGTGTCGACATAAAAATCAGGGTTACTTTTTTTTTAATTTGCAGGAATAATTAACATGATTGGAAAATCGTTTGGACATTTATTTGTATATACATTAGCAAAGTTGTGTTCCGAATTTCATTAAAAAATAATAATTAACGAAGTTATAAACAAACTTGTGAACGACCTCTGAACGTGAGGGGCTCGACCGTGTACTCGATTTTGGCCACTCGGTTGATCTGAAACAAAGAAATGAGTTTTTTTTCTTAACATAATATTGGCTCGACTTGACCGATTTTTTGTGTGTCCGTGGTTCAATTAAAAACGATTTTTTTTTAAAATCTAGGAACAATGACATTATTGTTAATTACTAATGAAAAAAATATTGAGGAGAAAAACGTCAGTCAAGATTAAACTACTATTACCTTGAATAAGTGTACCAAATTTCAAATCAATCCGTTCTTAGTTTCGAAAACTAGAAAAACTTGGTTTCCCGAAAAACGCGTTTAAAGTTTTACTAGCTCTCTCGTTCTAATCAAGTTTACTTTCAATCTCCGATTCCTGCATCATATGTTGAACCTTCCTCCTCGATTTAAATTGCCTCAAGTGACAAACGAGTATTCGTAATCTCCACAGTCGCCGAACCCCTTAACCCTTTAAACGAGCATATAACTAAGGTATAATTGAAAGTTTTCTTTCTTACCGACCGTAAGCAAGACATTTCTTTCGCTTTTTGCTAATTCAACGGAGATGGCGCTAGCTGCTAAAGTCTCAGCATCCTTTATCCTCTCCTAACCTCATTTTTTCCAACATTGTTCTCCAAACTGTTGTATTAAAACTCCTAACGAAGCCGAATGCTAAACATCTACTATGTGAGTGCATAATTGCATGAACGATAATTTTTCCGTCTTTCTGGAATACCAGTTGCCAAGAATAGTAGGTTGGTTCCGGTACATGTGTTGGTCGCGTAAATAAAATAATTTGTATTCATTCCCAGGCTCGCTCAGTAGTTCTTGTGAGTATACGAATAAAATCATTTTTAGTCATTGTCACTGATGATTCAATGATTTTTTCATTCCCCAGTCATTCATACATTGCCAAACTCAACTGGGGAGCGCGCAATAATGATATCTTTGGCAAATGGGGCGCTCATCACCAGACCACTAATTACCTGCGAGTTTCTGGGCCTCAATGTCGTACACTCGCAATCTGTAAGATGGAGAAAGCCTCTGTGGTTGGGAACTGCAAAATCAAAAATATTCAGGGTACCGGTCAAGCCAGTTATTCCAAAAGAAGACTACCGGGAACTCATGCGGCTACACAACAATTACCGAACATACCGTGAGTCCCTTAGGTGAGATATCCAGACTCAAGGTGATCCTTGTTTTTCAATTGTGAGGAAAGCTCAAACCATCAGAGACTGCAAGAATGGTGCGATTTTTCCATATAATGTGGACTATATTAAGGAGTTAAATCCCGTTAATATACATCTTGCGCCCAGAAAGAAAGAGGAATTCTTGTGAACTTTCTCTGGGGAAACTGTGAAGGTTTAAATTTTTCTAGGAAAATGTATGAAGGTTCAAATTTTTCTTTCTCACATCAAAGGGTGTGCCTTTGAGTATCTTTTACAATTTATGGATTGACAAATATTTATAAATTTGGCAGATACAATAGTTATTCGAAATATGTCCTTTGCAATGACCACTGCTCGGAAACAAATAATTCGAAATATAAAAAGTTTGATGCATTTAGTTGTTGGGTGTAATTATCCAGTGCTTGCACGAAGGGTTCGATAAAATATTGTTTTTTGACAAAATGGCTGCAGTCCAAAGTAAAAGTATCGATTTTTGGCAAACAAAATGCTCTGTTTTCATTGATAAACAAAAATTATGCATCGAAAGACAAGGTTTCTTCGTTCAAGCACTGTATTTCAATACGTAAAAGAAGCTTGTAGAATGAAGTTGATAGGTGCAGTGATTTGTTAGATACAGCGTTCACCGATTTGAAATAAATCATTTCAAGACAAACACGTTTAGAGGTTGCCATTCCCTGGGTCTACATATAAACGCTCATAACGCCTTCAATTTTGAACGGCTCGTCTTGAAATTATCAGACTATTTTTGAAATGTTACATTTTAAGAATCCGTTGACAACCTAGTCGATTTAAAAAAACATGTCTAATAGGCCCTTAACTAAGACCGTAAATACCTTCAACATTTTTCAAGGCTGCATGATAGACTTACAAAAACACCGCAGTGGCGATAAAAATTAACTACTATATTGGTTCGTTTTGTTTTAAGCTTGTATGTAAAATACCACAGATAACTTCAGCGACAGAAACTTTTTTCTGAATTTTCGCAATCATCCGCTACATAATTGTAGTGTAACTACCTGTAACATGTTGAAAGTGTGCTTATTTTCTCGTTCGACTCTCCCATACATCCTTTCAAAACTACAGGCAATGCTGTAAACTGTCGAGCGGTTTGCTAATCTCAGCAAGCCTTTTGCCCCGTTGCAAGCCTCATAAAGGTAAATACTAAAGAAAAAATAAAGAAACACAGGTCAAGCAATCTTATAAAAAGGACCCACGAACTGAAAAACTGAAGGCTGGTCTGCATATTTTTCCCCTTTCGCCTGATTCGATCTCACATCCGAAATATGTATTTGAGAATTCTTTTTTTTCGGCTGCACATTCCGAAAATTGTATTCCCCATATACTCTCGATTTAAAAGACGGGCTCTTGATATTAAAAGAAGACACCACTGTAAACAGCCCATTTTCGACCGTTTTCTCTGTATTTTTTTAAAAAGATTTTTCGAAAATTTTAGTGGTCCCTTAAATGCAAATTTACAACGAGCATTATATTAAAAATTCCCATACCGAATTCGAAGAAATAATAGCCCAAAATATGATCATCTGTCAACCCAGGCGATACTTTATGGAAGTAACAGCTCAGAACATGGTCCAATTCGACGAGGAGGTCGTGAAACAAGCCGAGGAGGAGGACTTCGCAGAATGCTCGCGTTTGAACGACAAATGGAACGCGGAGTTGGCTAAGAGTCGCGAGAAGCGCGAATCCGTTGCGCTGGAAGCTCGCAAACAGACGGTACTGGCTAATCTAGTAGCCAAAGAGAAAAGAGACGCAAGAATTATGGAAAACGTCGAAAAGAAAGTACGAAAAGCAAAAGCCGAAGCTCATACGTTTATTACCGAGAAAAATATCGATCAGGCGATCGAGGAAGCTCTCGGCAGGGTTGTCGATTACAACGTTGCGATCGACACCGAGGGTAACAGATACGAGGGCAAATACGTGCCTGTAGAGAAAGCAACAAAAGTAAGGTTGCGCGCTGACCAATAAACGCATATAACAAAATTGTCAACGGCTATTACAATTCGTTTTTCTTTTATAATTTACCCGTACACAAATCATTGAACATAAAGACGAAATATACGAGCTATATGGAAGAGAAATCACTGTGTACATAGATTTTTTCCATCGCGCATCACGACACAATTTATTATTGATGATAATGGACATTTGTATACCTTCACATTTCGACTTAAAGTAATTTATATTACGGTGAACTGAAGATTGTGTGTATATGAGTGTTTGTTTTTTTTTCCTTGTGTTTATCGTTTATAATTCTCGTATGTTTGATCAGTTAAAATTACATCGTCGAGACATCTTTGGCATAGACGGCGGTGACATAAAGTTCGTCAAGTTTACGGTAAACGTAATATCAACGCTTGTTACAGGGAGAGCGGATTCTAGAAAGTGGTCGCGTTCGAGAGTATACTTGTGTCCTGTCTCTTCTCATCCTTTCGTTTATCAAAGGAGATATACAAATATCGTGATAACGATGCCGAATGGTTTTCTTTCATAGTATATATTAATTTACAATTTAATTCATCACTCCTTTATTAATAATTCTAATTGTTCGCACAACCCTATATTCACGATTATATCCGCTGTAACGTGTCCCCTCACCATCGTTTTCTTTTTCCAATGTATATAATTAGGTGTAGCATTTCGTTATCCTAGCGCGTTCGGGCACAAGTCTTCGAGTCTCAGGTTCGACGAATCGACGGCGGAATCGTCGAACGAGAACGGAGAAAGAAAAATACAACACAATCTCTACGAGGCGAGATCCTGTCATTGAAGCTAAGAAAGAAAGTCGGTATTCGTCATCGTCGAGACCGTGGAGTACAATATACGATCGTTAGATCTGACTGAGTACAAAACGGGAGCGAACAAAAATGCACAGCACACTCTTCGCTTCTCGAACATTCGTGGCTCGCGAGATTAATGGTCAAGAAGGACTAACGTCGGGTGTCTTACTTTGAGATCTCTTTTTTTTTTACTAACGTGTCGTCGAGCATTTTCTTAGATACATTCAACGTTCGGATGACAAATAGTACGGGTGACGAAAGGATTGAGATAAACGAGAAAAGATGGTTCCGCCGCACAGTCAAGCATCAAACGAGGTATTGATTGGCAGATGCATCCGTTGGCAAAGGCAATATATTAATCCTTAAAGTAGGTCGAAACAGACAACCGTCGAACTTGTAGTTCTTAAATTAAATATTACAATGAAATTGTAATTTGTATCGATCGTGTGTTTGACGATTTGTTCATGTATGGTTGTATTTCACACGTGAATGTTCATCTGGGAACGGATGTATTTAAAAAATGTCTAGTTCGATGAAAATTCGAGCGCAATGATGAATTTGATGCTGCGCACCTTCGCGGCCACGGCGCTGTGTAATGGTCAAGCGTGCACTAAATATTTGAAGAAATCTTTACAATTTTTAACGATAAAGCGCCATTCATCGCAGATGAATTGTTTCGAAACGGATGTTTAATAGTTCATAAAAATGTGACGCAATAGAAGACTACTTTTAACATCACCTTCACCGTGAATTATGCGTATCGTTCAATTTGTAGGCCAATGTGTATATGAATTTATCCATAGGCAAAGAGAAATAAATTCTCTACGCCTTGAAAATGGATGGTGATCAGTGAAATTTGCAATAAATTTGCTACTAATGATATCGTATTCAAAGAAAACTGTCGCCACTCCGCAACTTGTCGTCGTCATATGATCAATCCAAGTAAAAGCATTTCTAGTGCATTTAGAACTCGGTCTTGTCAGTACTTAGTGACCACGAAGAAGAAATTATCGGAACAGGGTGGCCGCAACTATTTAGACTTTACGTGTGTGAGATCGTGGAGATATTTTTTCAATTGTTTCGATTCTCTTTCGTTCAATGAACGCAAAACAATTCACGCTATGATAAGCGCAAAGTTTGTGGCTATTATATTTTGTTGTTGTCTTGGCTTCTTTTTAATGGTATATGAGATTGGTAAACTATTGCACTATTTCATATCAGTTCGATATCTTTGTCTTCCGGGCTATAATACGCTAATGGTTTTTAGATGGAGGGTTTCTGTTGTTCGATCACATGTTTCGGGTACCGAGTCTTTTAGTTCCATCGCGATATTGTTAACAGGCCTCATTTGTTTTTGTCTATTTTTGCAATAACGGAGAGTGGTTTCAACAATTTTTTCATAAATGTGCGTCTCTCTCTCTCCTTCTGGATCTTATTCTTATGGCCGAGTGCTACAACTTTTTCTTTGCACTTATATAATAATAACAACGCCTAACGTAGCTACTTATGAAATAGGCGTTCAAATGCTTAGTGCACTCGAACAGTGATTTAAATCTATGTGTTCGGTTTTTTTTCTCGTATCTATGTATTGTGGTAATATTTCTATTCTATTATTTTTATCTCTGTCTTTAGCAAAATCCAGTGTTTTGCCCGCATTGTTTTGAATCCATAATTTCGGCTGTCGACGATTCATGAGCGTGATAAAAAATACAAGTTTCGTAGAAAAATTCTAAACATTCTAATTTCCTGATATTTCGGTGTACATTGAAATATGAAAGAGATGGCACATCCGTTGTATCCTCCGTCTTTTTTCATATTAATTTATATACACACACACACACGCCCGCACGCACGCACGCACGCACGCACGCACGCACGCACGCACGCACGCACGCACGCACACACACACACACACACACACACACACACCCATGTGTGTGTATATGATACACATATATATGTTGGCTGGTAAGTATATCTCACGTGCAACTCTTGTAATTAACATCATTCGCAAACAATGTTGCCAAAGAGTATTGAGAATTGTTATCTCGAATAACGATATCCTGGTTCCTTGAACAATGCGCTCGAAAGTTTATGATGGCAACGTTATTTTTGTTCCTTTATGCTTGAAAAAAGTAAGGAAAACAAAATATATATTCACAGATACGCGTAACAAAGTGATGAATATTAATTAAAAATCATTAATCAATATTACAATAAAAATTTTATAGTCAAAGTACGTATCAAAATCGTATATCGCGTGTAAGCGTCTAACGGCGGTGTCACTCATCTCTCAGGATTCATAAAAACTCTTGGAATATATATATATATAGTGTTTAAAAACAGGGGGGAAGGAGAGAAAAAACAAAAAAAAACAGCTACGATACAATCTCTACTCCCTTACAACACAGCAAAAATTTCGCAATATTACTATGATAATAAATTCACATTAAAATGATTAAAAAAGCGCAAAAAAAACAAGCGATAATAAAAACGATTCACCCCTGCCATAAATAATGTCGAGCCGTGTTATCTCTTTCGTACTTTTTTTTCTCTTCTCATCAACAATAATTAATATCCGTATGTAAATATCTGTGTTAATGTATCGTGGGTGTAAAATTTGGTCAACTCTTTCGCTCTACCTGATAATTATATCGAATATCGTATAAGAATATTTTGTACGAATACGCAATAGTCGTAATAATATTGATAATCATAAAGATGATAATAATAAAAATGATAAGACGGCAGATGAACAGTAAATATCAATAGGTACGCGTAATAAAATTGGTCGTTGGAGGAAAGGCAAGCGAGATCAGAATTAAACAAACAAAAACCAAGAAGGGAAATTTGCATTTTATGTAATAACCTCTCCTGCTACTGCACTTCGGCTTGCCTCCAACAACGATAATGGATAATATGATGTTAAGATTATTAATACAATGTTCGCTAAAAAGGTTCTCGAATAAACTGACGCAAAAAAAACAAGAGCAAAAAAACCAACAAGAATAAGAATGTCAACCAAGAGCTGAAAGTATAGTTACTTTTTGGTTGCAAACTATTATATAATGTATTATACATATGGGGATTTTCTACTTGCAGTATATCGATGCGATTGTCGCAATCGTTAGTACCGATTTTTCTCGCTCTCTCGAAGCTCTCTTCGAGACATTTCTGTTGCGTATATTTACACGTCTCACGAATCATTTTTTTACTCTTTTTTCACTCCCCTTTCGCCCGACATCGGCAAAATTGCTTTTTCCTTCTCCCGTGTAGCTTGTTATTAAAAAATAACTACATAGTTTCTTTTCGCTGAGGTTATTTTACAAGATTAATTTAAGAAAAAAAAAACGGTTTGCTCGACATCGGTGATTCGGGAAAGCTTGGCGCAACTTGATTCAATATTTTCGCCGGCCCCTGCGCGTCGGACCTCTGCCGCCAAACATTTATCATTTTTACGTTTTATTCTTTCACCCGTCGATTACCGGAGATTGCATTTTTGCCGTCTGATAAAATATAACTTTTTCTCGCCTGATCCAAACTCCCATTCTTTCATACCCCATTCAAAATTCGATTCTTAAAAATAATTTTGCACGAGAATAAAAAATAAGACTTATTATTCTTTTTCTTTTCCGTTCATTATACGAGACCACGCGATTTGTGTTTTTTCTTCTTCGTGTTTTTGTACGTTCATCTTGTAAGAGCAAGGCCATGACGCCGCACGTACGTTCGCTACGTCGTTTCTATCACGTGTTGAATATATAAATTTTCGTTCGATCGGCCTTCCCAAAACAATGTTTCGTGTCCGCTGAAGGTGTCTATGCGAAAAATCTAATGTGGGACGCCTGCGATAACATCGTTTCGTTACGACCGGGGTACGCCTATCGAAAATTTTTATCCGACTTCATACCTGATCCGTTGGATTGTTAAGTGTTTTGTGTGTGTCATCCTTTCTTCTCTACAACCAATCGAGCTGCGTTTCGACTTATTCGATTCCTCGCGGTCCGTCGATAGGCATTGTGTGCAGTACCTCGTCGAGGAGCTGAAGAGCCCGGTGCAAGTGTACCTGAATGAGAAATGTTTTTACGATTAAGGTAGTCCTATCGCTTCGCACTAGTCATACCACTGATCATACTTGAGACAATTTATATTTTTAACATATGAAAAAGAACAATTTGTAATAACTAAAATCTTCCATTTGTAAACTGTTTACTGAATGTTCACAATTCATTAGACAAACGAAAAAATAGCTATGTGTGTAAATTCGAATGAGTGAGATGAGGTTACGACTACAGTCAGCTGTTGCCTTGCTGCCACGTCTCTTTATCGTAGCAAGTGGTAATAAATCAAATACCGGAAGTTCAAATTAAACTTGATATTACGTGAAAATTAGGTCAATAAGCGTATTTTTTTCTGACAGCATTGGAGTCTATGTAAATCTGATTATTTTTAAGAATCTGGCGGATTCTCACTATTCTATGCACTTTTGTAGCGACCGGAAATTGGGTTTTTGTGTGTTGTCTCGGGATTCCTTCACAAAAGTACGCAGTTCTTATATATTTTTTTCTGCAATAAGGTCGATAACCGACCCTAAAATTTTACAGAGACGATTATTAATAGATTTAGTGAAGGTCAAAAAAAAAAAATTATGAAAATCCTATGAATTGAAGCCCGTCGATAGGACTACCTTAAGGAATCAGGGTGTGCAGTTTTCAAAAACATTGATTTTTTCATTGCATTACCCGATATTATAGACGGTTATAAACGTGGACTGGCTGATTGATCGTAACCTGACAATTTATATGACAATTCCGCACTCGAAACATTAAACGCGTTGTTCTCGCAATATCGGTTTTCAAAACGGTGCAGACTCTCAAAGAATCAGTTTTCAAACCATCCGGCTGAAATATTGACACAGCATTCTTCACGCCATTCTTTATCTTGCTATGGAAACTTTTTTTTTGTTAAAATCTTCATATCTTTTTTTAACGTAAACCTGTCGAATAGGCTAAATTCGATACATTTTTTCAAACCACAGACATTTTGTCAATTTTGGTAACAAACGAAAATTCCATAGCAAGACAACGGCTGCCATACTGATTTATTATCTTATTATACATTTCGATTCGGATAATGTTTATGGCCATAACTGTGAGGATTACTTTTTTCGAAGCATTTGCAACCGTTCAAAAAAATGTAAAGAATAAAAAATAAACGTTCAAAAATGTATTTTCCGTTCTTTATGTATGCATTTTCTACACGAAGAGACGAAAGAACAAAACTCACCTCGATCCAACACGGCGTTTCTTTGATGCTCTGCCGCGGATAGTCCGGGCCCCAGCCTTTCACGAAACTCAAGCGAAGTATGCACAAACGACGAAGATCGTCCACGCCGATCCCGGCCGCCGCGCTAAGACCTTTTTTTTCGTAATCGAGAAACATTGCATGAAATATTGCGAGACGGTATAAGTGAGAAGTCGGGAAAACATCAGGTATCTTTGAAATAAACATACTCTTTGTGATTGGAGCACCGTGGGTCAAATGTCCGGCGACCGCCGCGGCCTGAGCTGCCGCGGCCGCTTGCGCCGTTGCCGCTTGTCCTCTCATCTGCTTGTGACACTGTCTGAGATCGTAAACCTTTATGTAGGCCGCTGGATAAATTTTGTGAACAGCATCGCCCGGTGCGCGACCGGCCTCTCTGTCCAGATAGTACGATTGAACGAAAACGCTGTGATCGCTCTGGCATCGGAGCCACACGTCACCCTCACCTCGCAAATCGAGAACTACTCCTTTACCTGCGAAATACGAATTCATCGATCGTTGAAGTACGTTTGTTTGCTTTTTGGTTGAAAAATGGCGAGAACTCTATGTAATGGTCGAGACGAAAGAAAAATGTCATCGCATGACAACGAATTGATGTCAATCATTATCCAATGTCAATCATACTCCAAAATGTCTTTGTCGTTAACATGCCTGTAAGAAATTTGATTCGAAAAAATGCGCGAGTTTGTCATTACTCCAAAAATGAACTTTTTTTTAAATTCTTGGTACTCTTTTCATGTCTCATATTTACAGCATAAAAAAAATACGAGGAATTCTACTGTGGAGAGCTCCAGCGAGAATATTGCTTCAAACAGACCGCTAAGTATGTCGCCATTTTGTAGTTGAAAAAAGCCTTAATAAATATTCTTATACTTCTTATATTCTTATTTGTGTAGATTTTAGGAGATTTCTTTTACGGAGGGGCGTATTTTGATGGAGCATAAACAGGGCCCTTCTCAATCATTACTACAGTAGTGGAGCTTAATAAAAATAATGTACAGTCAATTATTAAACCGAACGATATACAGGACTAAAAAATTTCCGATAAATTTTGTAGATTTCGACATTTTTAGATTTTCACTGAAACGTCGCGGTTACGAAAAGCCTTCCCATAGTTACATCTTTCCAAGTTTCATCGTTAGTATTTTCTTTAAATATTCGGTGACCCCCTGTTTTTATTGACGGGATGTTCAGAATTTTTACATCCGCAGACCAGCTCATATCTTGCCATCACGTTGAAGTTTGCATCATTGGAATGCAACGTTTTTTTTCCTTCATTTTTCATTTCTTAATATTTATCATTATCCTAAGCTTTTTTTGCAAATTAGGGTTGTAAATCTCTAATAAAAGTACGTCAAAACGATTGAGTGATATGCACAAGCTAAATCGGCCGAAAAAAATTGAACAGAGAAAAGAATTAATTTTCGTAGCATTCCAGCATCATAAAGTCCCGTATAAATTATACGTTTTTTGAAGTCGTCATTTTCTGTTAATAGTTCGGTAACTGATATTGAAATTTTACCAGTATACTCGCATCGAAAATTTACGAGTATTGTTACTTCGTTGTAAAAGAAAACCAGTTAATTTTTAGATATTCAGATTCGTAAAAGGAGTGCCTTAAGTAATCAATTGTACATCTCGGCTCACGTTTATGAAATACTTTCAAATAAACTACAAACTCCTAGTACCATCATCAGTATCAATAATAGCCTTGACATGTTGATGTTACCCCTCAATAATACATGACTTCCATGCTCCAAGAGAGTAGACTGATTGTCCGCACTATTTGGGTCGTTCGTTTTCGAAAATCCGAAAGCGGTTTCTTCTTCGTAGACATTTTATTTAAAAAATCTTGTACCTTAGAGTTCAGATCTACAAATTTGATGTTTGTTATGTATCATGTGAGCAAATGCATATTTACCTATATGAAGACGGGCCTTTTCGCTTTGCTCGGTGCGATGAACGTTGCTCAGTGCGCCCAGGCAAAACCGATTTCCGCCGCTTGGATCGACGTAGCCGTCTACCGTGACAGTCGGACAACCGCTGCTAACCTTGAACGTCTCGCCGACTTGGGTGTCGAGTTCGAAGTAACCCACCGAACACCAATATTCCGGTGGTGGCTGAGTCGAGAGTAAACCGCCTATACTTCCGCCAACTTCGCCCCCGTGGCCGCCCCCTGTTAAAAAGAAAAATAATCGTACGATTATGAGCAGAGCAACGAGATCGGAGATCCGTAAGAAGGTTGCTTTATCGTTGCGCTCTACTATTGCAATGATATATTATGTTGGTAAGAAAGTTTTGCGACGCAAGCGACACTTTTTCTAAATAAACGTAACATTTTATGAAAATAAGATTAATTCGTAATATAGTCTCCCTCTCCATCTACAACTCGTGTCCAAGGCTCTGGTGAACTTCAAGTGTCACCGGTTACAAATTCTTCGGTCTTGAATTGAAAAACTCTTCAAGATTATCTTGAAGATCCGTTTGATTATCAAATTGTTCATCAGGTAAATAGTTTTTCAAAGCTTGAAATAAATGATAATCTCCGGTGAATATGGTGGATGTAGTGGTCCTTCCCATTCGAATATTGAAATAGTTTTTCGCGTCATTCTAGCTACGTGGGGCCGAGAGTTGTCGTGGAAAACACGAACTTGTCACGAAGTTGAAGTTTGCATCGTTGAGCTGCAACGAATTCAATTTCTTTTCGCCTTCAAAAGTCCTTCAACAATTTTCAAGATGTTTAGTTAGCGGTCTACATTATAAATCTATGAAAAAAGATCGCCTATAACAAAAATCTAGAAAATCAAATATAAAACGGAACTTTCGTTGCGTTCCAACGATGCAAACTTCAACGCCATAACTCGGCGACATTTACGACATATTCGTTTAATAATTTCAGACGGCTTCCGTAATTGCGTCGATCTCGGCATTTATTGTAGTCTTAGGCGGAAGAAGCTCATAATAAGCTAGGAAAAATATTCAACCGAGCACTTTAGTGTCGCAAGACTATCCTACCAACCTAATATAATAAATAGGCCAATACCAGTGTTACGCAAAATTTAATTGCTAGGGTAACTAAAGATTAACAATTAATTAAATGTAATCGTGAAACCTCACGAGTAACAATTGATCAATCGTTAATCGTGACTTTCCACAATTATAAACTAATAAATTTTCAATCTTTTTAATATATTTGATTAAAAACGAACAATTCAAATTGATTATTGTATAAGGCTCGGAGTCGCGTCAGAACAAATGTATATGTTATTAAAATACGTATATGAGATTGTTTGGGTGTGTTCGGACCCAAAGAAGCTCGAACAAATACGAACTTTGGGTTTGTTTGATTTAGATATTGCTTCACTAATACAATTCAATACTACTCTTTGGGTTTGTTTGATTTCGATATTGCTTCATTAATACAATTCAATACTACTATTTGGGTTCGTTTTGGTTTGGTGGAGTCCAAACAAATCCAAAGAGTAGTATTCAATTGTATTAAGAAAGCAAGAGCTAAATCCTTTTCATCTGGTACCTGCAAAGTTAAATAGGTTAATTGGTAGTTGTAATTGTTTCTTAGAACAATAAAAAAAAGTAATTGCAATTGTTTAAATTACAAGTTGCAATTAACATAGATTAATCCAAATAAATTAATTGCAACATGCAATCAATAGTTAATCGCGATCAAATTAATTGCAGTTACTTTTTGAGTCAATTAATGAACTGATTGAGAATTTAATTGATTAACGCCCAACACTGGCCAATACTAGGATGGATGTCTGCACGGAGAAAAATACGGCCTCAAATTATAACACTCATTGCCAGAATTCTAATATTCAGCGCTAGAAAATATAGCAGTTTACTGCCAGTTCGGAAATTCTAAGACTTATTGTTATAGAAGTGTAAAAATGATTCTCACACCGTATAAGTAAAAATGATGCGTGCATATTACATTTGAAACTATTCTCGCATAGGCGCGAGTCCTATACGCTGTATAGTAAAAATAATGCGTGCTTTGTAAAATACCAACCTTTATTACACGCTATATTTTCATATGGATTTTACTATACGTATAGCATGAATCTTCGTGTATGTATAGACTTTACTATACGCATAGCATTAATCTTTGGCGTATAGCGAAAAATATTACGAAGTTGATTAGTAAAATGTGACTATACCGTGTACTTTTTGTAGAATACTGGAAACTTATTGTTCCAATGACGTGGGCAAAATATTTTTTGAATACTACGAAAAATCACAATATGCCGAATAAAATGTATTATTTGTATCAGTTTACGTGCCATATCGTAGGTTAAAATTTAAATTTCTCCATTATTACTATACCATAATTACAATTTTTATCTTCCATTCAATACTTTTTGATATTTAATGATATTTTTTTTAGAAGCATAGTATTAATTCTTAACTCCGAGGCCCCTGTTTTCTCCGTGTGCTCAACAGTGGACTGGCTCACGCGCCGACTATCGAGCGGGCGGCAGTTGTACCGAGGATGCGGTGACAAATGTGGATTAAAATTGTATTGAGACGGCTCAATAGGCCTCGAGTATTCACGATTACCAAGTGTTGACACTCACAGTAGGAGGTCGCGCGAAGATGGCGATGATCGGGCGGTTGCATGCTCTGCGTATAGGTGAGAGTATTAGCACCGGTCCATTGAGGAGCACCGGTATTGTACGGATTGGTCGCCGCAGCAACGGCGAAGCCATTCTGATGGTGAAGATGTACCGGTGAGACGGGCGAGCTTTGCGTGCCACCGAGCGATGCGGCGAGCGCCTCGACGCTCGTTGCCGGCTGATTGAGATCTTGAGGTGGTGTCGTAGTGCCGTAAAACGGTTCAGTCGTTTGGCCCTGACTAGGACTCAGCAGTTGTCCGCCACCGGGGGTGTTCCCCGCGGCGTTCAACGTCTGCTGTTGATTGCCAACCCCGTGGCCCATCGGATGCACGACAGCTGCGAAATTTACGTCTACGGTTAATACGCGGCGAGTGGGAACCGCAGACTGCAGTAGGAAACGAATGAAGGGTCGTTCAACTGCGGGATCCGGAAGTTTCTTCGAATTACAAACGAAGGAGATCATTGTTCGATCTGCGAGTCAAGATACTCTCGAGATACGATCCCCGATTCAACGTGTATCGTAAAAACGACATCGAGAGAAAAAGACGCCGAACGAACGAGACGATAATTTAAATAAAAAAACAAAGGTACGAGCGCAAAATTGTAAGGGAACAGCCGTCGTTTCTATCTTTTCTTCTCTTTTTATACGTACGATGGTGCATATTACGCGTCGTCGAGTGATGAGGCGTCGGTATCCATGTCTGCCGCGGACAATTATTGTCCTCGAGTTTGGTGTGCGGATTAACAGCGTTACCGCCCCCGCCACCGCCAAACATACTCTCACCACTAGCTGTGCAACATATAACGATAATAGAGGCAAACGAAACGGCAGCAAAAATAAAGTAAAACAATAACGCAACGAGCGCAGCGAAGTGAAAAGAAATAAAAAGTGAAGCACATTTGCAAATGCAAATCGAAAGATCCGTTAGCTTATTTTTAAAGGTTTTTTTAAACCTGTGTCGAAAAATGGCGAATGAATATCAAAGAATTCGCGTCAAATATGGCTCAAGTGTGCATTACAATTGTAGCACGGAATAAATATTGCGCGCTACATTAGACACGAAAAAAGTCATCAAAGCCATCATTTTGCCCGGCGTTATTCGGTTGCCGTAAATTCCGAAAGGTTAGCATCATCTTTTTATTTATTCCTCCGGAATCTCAGAAAAGTTTCATTTCTTTGAATTGACCTCTACGTCCTATACATACATGCTCCAATGCTAGCGTATGAAAATGAAGACCAACGACGACGACAATGCAACGTCAAAGATAACGAGATTCCGTTACGTCGGACACGCAGAAGTTTTTTGCTTTTATCTGTGGGACTCACTCGAGTTTGTGGGCGGGAGGCCAGGTAAGAATGATTGTTGAGCTTGCTGTTGATTGTTCGAGGGTGGTTGTTGAGAGGGAGGATGATGCTGTATCGTCTGATTCATTTCACCGTCGACGTCCATA
Organism: Ophion costatus; assembly: GCA_951751655.1. NCBI lineage: Eukaryota > Metazoa > Arthropoda > Insecta > Hymenoptera > Ichneumonidae > Ophion > Ophion costatus. Next base: position 25,703,196 of record OX632362.1, on the reverse strand, counting down.
CCGGAAGCTACGCCGACCCCGGCTACCGAAGTTCCGCTTCCTCCACCGCCGCCGACCGAATACTCGTCCTTGACTAATCGCCCACCGGGACCTACCCCGACCCCGGACTGTAGCGTCAGGCCCGAGAGGTCTGTAAAAAACGGGTCTGTGCGGGGGAAACCAACCCCATTTCGTCATACACCGATGCAACAATGATAAAACGAGGGAAACGAAATCTGGAGGAAGTTCGGTAAGGTGGTAAATATACGAAATTAAATCAACAAGCGCTTAAACGTTACGATATAAAGTAGACGAACAATAATTATCACGATACGAATTTAACAGCGATAAGCCGCGTAAAAAGCGAATACGTGCGATAATCTCAAACGAAAAAGGAAAAACGTTGACGGGCTACAGCTACCTAGGTACGTCAAAAAATGGCGTTTTCCAAAAATATTTTTATTTCATAGTATCCTCTTTAGCTGTATTTCCTGAATATTTCATTGCAATATTCTAAAACCATACTTCAAATTTAAAACGCGTATTTCTCGAACCACTTTTGTCAAAGTCGATGGACGTGAATGATATTGAAGTTTACATCGTTACGTAACAAAAATTAATTTTTTTAGATTGCCATAGCCCTTTTTGCCGATTTGGGCTACATTTTTTTTCGGCCTTGTGATTAAAAACCTACAAAATAAATTGGCAAGAAAATATTTTCGACAATAATGAAAATAAAAGGAAAAAGTATATTCGTTGGACTTCAACTATGCAAACTTCAACACCGTCATGATGTCGCGAGAACCACTTGATCGATCGTTCCCAAATTTACATGAGATACGATAAGAAAACATTTAAAGGTCGTTGAAGATCTCTTTTTAAAAATAGCTCTCCATTTTTAATAGTTACGTAAAAGTGACGTCTTTTTTCATAGATTTTCTATCCTTGAGATTAAATTCGTCGCCACGTTAGTAAACAAATTTTTTAAATTTTAATCGGCGATCGTCAACGACTCGTATTTATTGTTAACTTGAATAACGCGTTTAGTTTTTGGATTTCGGATGGAACGTTTGAGCTATCCACCACCAAACGTCGCGAAAAAAATGTCATCATCTGGCGGCGGCCATGTTTATGTTGTTTTGCTGTATTTTTTTTTAACTCTATATATGTACCCTTGTGTTAAAAAAAATGCGTTTCTCTTTGCCCAACCATGTCCCAGAACAAAAATTCGGAATTTGGCTTTCTTTTTCGAGCCTATCGGTAGATGTAGCCCCTTGAGGTAAAAATACTTTGTCGACTGGGGAAAAAAAAGTCATATGGAAGAAGAATATTTCTGGGTGTCTGATCAGCGCCGTAGCTCAAGCGATTTTTTTCCTCTATCTCTTTGTTTTCGTATTAATTAACTCTATATACCTATTCCCGGCGACACGACTCTTTCGTAGTGATAAGGATTGACGCAAACCGAGTCGCATTTGAGATCAAAAGCGAATTGGCAGTACTTCACGTGCTTCAGTTCGTTTTTATGGAGATCCGGCCATCTCCATATTCTGGCGTATATTACGTGCGGAAAACCCTTTCTACCGGCGACTTGCAATCTTCCGTCCAAGGTCCTCTGTATCGTCACGCATTTACTGGGATGCGCCCCGTTCGTCGTTATAGCGGTTATCAGACTGTCCAGCTCGTCTCTCTTTTCCTGCGAATACGGACCAACCATAATGTTCGATCGACGAGGCAAACAAATCTACCATCGCCGCTCTTCTACTCACTTTGAGCTTCTTGACCAGAGATTCAATGGCACGTTTGCTAAAACATTCGTTCTCGCCTCCCTGACGATGGCACATGAGCGAATGAACTATACTGAGACAAGCGTCCGCGCTCGTCGGAGCACTCGGGGTGATTCCCGTCATCTCTCTCACTGAAAAAAGAACGGACGTAGAAAATGTGATAGGAGGCCCGAAGGTGCAGGTAGGCGATCGCTTCGACAGTGAAATATTTACGCTCGGTGTTGGGCTGCATTGGGGGCGAGGGATAAAGATGACCTCCCCCGCCCGCCAATCCAACCATCTCCGTGAAAGCCGTGGTTGCGGCGATTTGAAAATCTTCTCCACGGAAGGCTCTCCCCTCGGTTTGCTCCTTTTTCCAGCCCTGTGAAGGTCTGACCTCTTAGGCTCTACCATCTAGCGTGTCTCTTCTGGCCATACGTTGTCGCCAAGTCGCTTGGGAACGTAAAAAAACACGAAAGACGTATGGGTTTTTCCTTCTCCCTCGTCGAATCACTGGGCCACTCGAGACACCGTGAAAATTGAGCCTTACAGCACGTATTTCTCGTTTTCTGCCAGATCACGAGATATCGGCGATTCTTTCTCTCCTTGCAAGAATATAACCTCGCTTCGTTTTATTTTTTCTTCCTTCGTCGGAAGTACGATGAGTTACGATCGGAAAGAGCGAAGAATTTTTGCGTCACCGAGACTCACTTACGCGTGACTCAACGAAGGTAACGAGAGTTTATGCAATTTTGCCGAACGACAAACGAGCAATTGATCATTGGCATTTTGGGGAGATTGGCGGAGCGGAGGGGGGTCCGTCAACTTTTTTTTCTTCTTTTCGTCACCGCGCTTCGCACACACGCGTATGATACGCACACGCGCGAACTTTTATCTTTGCTATCACACGCCAACCGAATAAAGCGACGTTGAATCGACGCAAGTTTTTTTTTCTTCGTCACGGTACACAATTATTACATTCTCACTTCGTTGGAGAATTTTTTTTTTCACCTGCCTCTCTCTCGCGCGCGCGAGCAACTTTGAAAAAGTATCGTTGCTCGGGATTTTTTTGTTCGTTTTGCCCCCGAGACGCCTGGCGTTCGCGGGCAGGCTCTTGTTTGTTGCGATTTTCGTGGAAAAAACAAAGCAGTGTGCTGCAAAAATCCACTTTTCACCCCTCACGGGAACAGCGCAGCGCTATCTATGCGGGGCTTTTTTTTAGCCGATATGCCTAGTGTTGAAGAAAAGCAGCGCAAGTGTAGCAGGATTTTGTATACACAGCAATGATTTCGCGAGACGACTGACCCATTGGCGGATCCTTTTCGCTACGAGCCGCCGGATTGGCCCGCATCTCTCGGCCCCCGACCAATCGCAATGAGATATCGAGAAGCGGGAACTGATGCAGAATTCGTTTAGGTACTTGCGCCAGTCTTCTATTTCAACTGTTACGTAGCGGGCGGCGAGGAACGGGGGTGGGGGATAAAAATAGGAAGCATCCTGAAGGCGCTCGAGATGTTTATTGCTTAGCAGCGTAGTTTTCCGAAGTGAATGTTGATCGTGCTGCTCGCAAGACCCCACGATATTCATTGGAAATTCCCCCAAGAACAGGTCCAGCGAAAATAACGAATGGACTTCGTCTTCTCTTGTGAAAAATTGCCTATTCGACATGTCGATGACGTCAAACAATGCGAATAGCTTCGTAAAAGTCGATATATCCGTTGGGAAAGACAGCCTCGTTTTTCACTTCCTCGATAAACTTCTCCAAGTAGTCCCTAACGAACTCGTGCTTGCCGGAGAATTTTTTCGGCGTTTGCTTCTTCGGAACTGGTACAGTGGGCTTGAATACGACCCCCGTAGGGTCGTACTCGTGATAAAGATCCTGCGGCGAACTAAAGAAGACAACGTCGAGCCATGGTTTATCCGCAAAATATTGCTAAAGAAATCACGATCGTAATGTCTTGAAGGAAATACTCACATTTTCGCAATTTCCGCTGGCAAACTTCCTTCACCGCTCACGGGTACTCCCCAAGCTATGTTCTTCGCGACCTTCTGAACCACACTGTGATAATGCCTCTGCAATGTAGGAGGAAACAAAATAAACGGCATTTTCGCGGTAGTATTCGAAAGATAAAAAATTTTTTTACAAAAAACAAGCTTTTATTGAATGTACTAAAAAGTAGAAAATAATTTTTTTACCAAGCACCTATATATGACTATAGATAAAAGCTCGGGGCGCTCAACTTTTTAAATGTTTAATAAATTTGATCAATTCAGTTTTATTAACCGTATTTAATTTTTCACAATGGTAATTAGAGAAATTATTATCACACGTTTATACTCGGTTACAGGATTTTTATTTAAGAAATCTAAGGTTGTTTTCCAGTAAATTAAATACAGTTGATATGTCTACATTTTTACTGCCCCAAGCTTTTATTTATAGTCACATGTAGATGACTTGGTAAAATATTTTCTACTTTTTGGTACATTAAATCAAAGCTTGTTTTTTTTAAAATATTTTGTAACATATAAATTATTTTCTACTTTTTTGCCTTTAATTGATTTGACTAGTTAGTTATTACTAGTAGTTTATATGTTTACGAGTTTGTACGTTGGGAACATGGAATGCTTGTAATAACATAACAAAAACTGTAATTAGGATTGAACTTACGACTAATTGCTGCATATAAGCTTTTCACATACAAACACAGTCGGCTACGAATTTGTCTGTATGTATTAGTGAGATTTAACTGGATTAGATTAGCGATTAGATATCGCTGATTTTACATGAAAAGTTGAAAAGGTTATAGATATTTTTCTTTCAAGTTAAATTATGCATTGTCACCTTTTAGATGCATATTCGCAAAATGTCAGAGCTCTAAGTAGTCGAGAAGTGGGTGAAAAATCGATTTTCCGTTCTACATATTCCAGAAAGTCGAGTTACATAAAAGCTTGCGAAAAACTAGTTCCGTTATGCATTTTTTAAATTATTCTCGGCTACTTTTTTTTACTCGCTAGTCGCGTGTTATTTTTTGAGCAATGGCAATGTAAACATCTCTGTAAAACGATTTCTGATTTTTTTCCACAACGTTATTCAGCCTTCCGCAAAGTAGTGCAGCTTTCGAAAATGTACTGTAGCTCGAGTGCATTGAGTGAGAATTATGGAATTAAAAGTTAAAGAAAAAAAAGAGGAAAACGTTCGACCAGAAAGAAAAAAGTTCGATTTAGAAAAATTAAAGAAATCAGAATTCGTCAAAACGTTGGATATTTTGTTTCAATGAGCGCTTCGGGCGAAAAAACGCGAGAAGCGTTCGCGAATGTTCCGCCGGTAGCGCAGGTTTCACGGCGTAAAGAAAGGGAGTGCTCATTTCAACGCGCCTACCTGCAAAGCAACGATTTCCCACAGAGCGGTGCAATGGGCGTTACAGTACTCTGGCTCCTCGAGTTCCGGCTGATAAAAACCATCGCCCGTATTTGTATCCGTGTCCAGCAGAATATCCGCACTCTTGCTGAGCTGCATTACCGTTTTAATGATTCCGAGAATGGAAAGGGACCCGTTGTGCTGTAATTGCAATGCCATCGTAGCGATTCTCTTTACGAATGCGATCATACGATTTTGCGTAACGCGCTTTCGCCTCTGAATGAGAACCTCGACGAGGGTCTGTACTATTATCGCGGTATCGGCGTGAGTCTTTCCCGCGTGAACCGTTAGCAGGTTCTTGTACAGATGGGAGTAAAATCTGCAAGAAAAACACAATGCAGTTCGCTCAGTCGTATTAACTAGAGAAGGAAATATGGCCTGCATACATGAGCTAGGGCGTTGACACGAGCATAATTAATATTGTCACGTTGATAACTGGCAAAAATTATCGCCAGTAATTGTTGATAAAATGGTTCCTCAAAATATTTCCAAACACATTGAGATTTTTGTGAATACAAAATTTAGCATTTTAGTTCGATCAAAATACTAAAGCTAAAATACAAAATACCAAATAATCCAAAACTAAAAAACTGCCAACGATTTTTCCCAAATGCTGATAAATCTTTTTCCTTTTAACATAATTGAAAAAAAGTAACGACAAAATACAGAGGTGCGTAATTTCTTCACAAAGCGATGCTTTTGGAAGTTGCGGGCTCCTTTTTTAGTGTTTTATATTTGCATTAAGCAATTATGGGTATGTTATTCCAGGTTTGATCGTCGAAAATGGAAAAGTAGAAAGGGCGTTTATAACGCGCCGCTATTTTATATTGAAACAAATTTAGTACCGATATATTTTGAGGGACCAATCACACAATTTCAACAAAGTTCATTAACTTTCAAAAACCAACATGAAAGTTCCCATATCCGTTTTCAGTCTAAAATCATTATCCCATGGAGTAAACTTACAAGCTAAGGTTTTGGAGCGATGAAGGAGAAAAAATAACAACTGTCGATAACAAATGACAATGAACGAATGCATAGGAATGCAATTGAAAGGATGCAGTAAAATTTGAAGCTTGTCTGACCTGTAAGGGTCGATATTCAACGCCGATCCCTGTCCCGATAATATCGTGAAAACAGTTTGTATGCAGTGCAATTGTTCCCTTTGGCCCAAGTTTCCATCCTCCATCAAGGCGTTTATCACATTGACCAAATCCTGATAGAATTCAAGATTGATGCAATGAGCAAATTTGGCCAGCCCCTCGAGGCAGACCGACAATATTTTGCTGTTCGGTGCTTGTTTCAATATTCTGAAGTATATGGTGAAGACGATGCTCGTTATTTCCGTGAGAACTTTTTGCTTGGCTTGCTTGTTCTCTTCTGCCTTCGTTTCTAACATCTCCTTCTCAACTTCCTCCAATTTTTTGCTTCTCTTGCGTTCGCGCTTGCTCAGCGCGAGAATTCTCTGCTTGTGACTCATGAGTTTCTTCTGCTTCGTGTCCTCCTCCCGCTCTTTGTCGAGATCGACGTCCTTGATACGAAGAGCCAGAAGTATCGACAGTACCTCTGAATGCACGGTGTGACCGCGTAGCTTTATGTACTGATTTATTCTGCGAACGATCTGCAAATTGGCAGTTTTTGAAATTAAACATTCCAAAGTGGTAACGTAGTAATAAGTATTTTGAGATTTATTTCGAAAACTGTTAGAACAGGTCCGAAACCTGCATACGATGTTCGTCGAGGGAGAACATTATTTTTCAATTTCAAATTTGGAAAGTCTTTAATGCGCTACATCTACCTAGGTGGGTGAAAAAATTGCGTTTTCCAAAAAATATTTTTATTCGATGGTATCACCTTTCAGCTATATTCCCGGAAAATTTCATTGAAATATTCCTTTAATCGAATGAGCCACAGCTTGTAATAGTCGGCCGGGTGAGCGGTAGCAGCGCTATACTTCAAACTTTAGCCGCGTTTTTGTCGAAGCTCTGTTTTCAAAGTTCGTGGACATGATAATTCGAGAACCACTTGATGGATTGTTATCAAATTTACAGAAAGTTATTTAAAACATTTAAAGGTCGTTGATGATGTCATTTTTTTAAAATCGATATACATTTTTTAATAGTTACGTAAAAATGACGACTTTTTTCATAGATTTTGTATGCTCGGGTTTCAATTCATCGCCACGTTGTAAAAAAAAAAGTGTTTTTAAACATCGACGATCCAACGACGTTGGCGTTTCGCGCCAACGTCGCGAAAAACATTTCAACATCTGCCGGCGGCCATGTTTTTATTGTTTTTCCGTATTTTTTGGGGCCTTTTTTTAAGGTGTTCGATATGTAAACCTTTATGTAAAAAAAAATCCTTTCTATTGGACCAACCGTCTTCCAGAATTTTTTTTTCGGAGTGTGGCAATTTTTTTCGAGCCTCTAGGTAGGTGTAGCCTTCAATGAGATTATATGTTTGCCGGATAAAAAAGGAAATAAGTGTCTGGATTAGAGGCACAAAAGGGAACTGAACTCAAACAAAGCCAGCTAACTTACAGTCAACGACAATTGGCCTCGTTTGTCTTCTTTGAAAATTTGCGCGAAGCAGGTTGCGATAGTTTCTCTGACGCTAGGTCTCTTGTTGTCCAGCAGCGGCAACAAGAAGTTCGCTATGTTGACGGAGAAATTGAAGTACGTATGGGTGACGAGAAGATCGCACATGCAATTAACAGCGAGCTCTGCGAGTTGAATCTCTCGTTCCCCGATAACGCGCGTGTCGCCTTTCTTCTTTCGCAGCTTGCCGCTCATTTTCTCCAATCTCTGGAGGTACTGCCTGTAGCTTCTGAGCAGCACGGCCTCGTAGTTTTGTAACTTGAACGTTTCTTTTTTGACTGAAAAACGATAAAAAATTCGTCGCTTATAAAATGAAGGGACTAATACGAAACCGAATGGTTTTCATTGCTTCTACACACATTTGACGCCTTCCGGCTGAACCTGCGCTATGTTGTAAGACGGTAAGAGATCTTTGAAGACTTCGAGGAGCGATACAGTCGCAAGCTTCCTCACGGTTATGTAAACCTCAGGATTAGACTCGTCCATCAGTTCCAAAAGTATCTTGAAATTTCCAGACTTTATCTCTGGATTCTCGAGCAAACTGCTGGACAAGAGACCGATTTTGAAACGTCTCGATTTCAAAACTTCTTCCCTACAGGCCAACAATTCAGCTGTCGATACTTGCGTCGCTTCGGATTCTTCGTTCTTCACCTGGCAAATAATGGGAGAGATTTAAAAATTGCTCTTTCTATGCTTACCGAATCAGGAGGGCAAAATCTCACCTCCGAAGTCAACTCTGAGATAACTTCTGTGTCGCTATTTTCCGTCTCTTCGTCCTCTTCTTCTTTCGCAACCCCTTCTTGCTCCTCCTCCTCTTCCTCTTTGACATCTTCCTCCATAACTCTACTCTCGATCACGCCGTCCTTCGTTTTTACCGGGAGCAGCAGGCGAAGCTTCTTCGGACCGGTTTCACCCGTCTCCTTTAGAATGTCCTCTTCGTACTTATCTTCTATCGCAGGTTCCTCCTTCTTCCTCTTCGCCTTCCGACCGCTGTCAGGATGGTGTCTATGTTGGAAAAATTGTTTGATCGTTTCGTACCGACTACAGATCCTCTCGTAACTCCTTCATACTACTCGTTTTCACGAATAAGTAATGGCATCTTTGCGCCATTTGTTTCGGTTTGTCGCTCATAAAATACTGATGCGTTATACGCCATATATTCAATTCGCTTACTCGTTCAATCTAATTTGCTTCAGCAACTGGTAGGATTTATTGGAAACGGCGTTTCGTAGAAATTCCAAGTCGTCTTTCTCAACCATGCCCATCATGTCTTCCCCGTGGTCGCTCTCTTCTTCCTCCATGTGCTCCTCTGGCTTGGGGGCGCTCGGCTTCTGCACTTGCTTCTTTTGCTTTCCATGCCTCTTGGTTTTCAGCTTACCCTGCTTCGCTAGCTTCGTCTTCGTCTGATTGTTCCTCTTTACTTTGCTGATCTTCGGTTTTTTGTTTTTCTGCTAAGAATCGTTGATACATTACAAATTACAAAATAGCCTTCCGCAATAATATATCCGTATTGAATATAACTTCGTATAACTCAATCCCAAAAATTTAAGAAACTGAAAACAGTTTAGCGATCAGATCCAAAATTCACAGCTAATCGAAAATTTGTGAAAAGTAAGTGATAATAATATATTTACGCCGTAAATTCGATGATTAAAAAGCCGGAATAAAAAAAAATCGAAACCGTTCGAATCTGAATCGTTTCGTAAACACAGAACTAGGTTATGTTACGTCGGAGTACGAAAGACGATACGGTTCAAATATTGCTTGACGTTACTCAAAATGAAAGAGTACTTACAGCCATGTTTGTTTAAATTTTATGTTACAACAATTTTATTACAAATATTGTCACGTCTGAGTTATTTTGTCAAAAGCCGCATGTGCGATCACGTGGTCGCGAGCAGTCCCGCGTTCGACTGACGATCGAAATGACACACTAAAAAAATACATGTGCACTCGTATACGTGCTCAGCAGGAGATTTTGTGTGTGTGAGAACATTAAATATAAAAAGCAAGCTAATTTCGTTTTGTTAGTTACCAAAATTGTAAATTGTTATCTTTAATTACTATCAGGAATAACTGCTTCCGCGAGAAAAATTGGAAGCTTTAAATATTAAAGTGGTCAGCTGGAAATTTGTTTGTCCACGTTATTTCAATCGCCCCTACGCTTTCTCAACTCGTGTTTGTTTGGGTTCGATTGGTTTATTTTGTCACAAATACTTTTAAGCCTAGATCCGACAGGATATACATATATTTTTTACAAAAAGTTATACAGGTCTTAACGCGCGAGGGCTTACACAATTGTATATATTATATTACACAAGTCTCCTCTATTTGGAGACAGATTAACCCGGGGTCATTTCTCCAAGTGGCTTTTGGGTGGGAAAAAAATTGACGGTGTTCAGAGAAATGCGTGATTTCCGGTATGGTTTTTCACTCTTGTTAAAATTACTGTACGAGGCCAGTCGAAGGAACACCGACAGAATTCACTCAGATCCTTGTCGTTACGTCGTTCAACGCGTTCTGGGACATCAACTGATGCATCGTCAATTGCACACGGAGCTCCACACAGGCGTCCCTCTCCTCGATTACGCTGCGTATGAGAGTCGTCATTTTTTTCTATAAATACAACGTTAATTAGAGCGTTGCAGTGTTGATTCTCGTTCAATTTTTGATAAAATCACACGATAAAAAGCTGAATATTTTCCTCTCATCGAGTTTCAATCGTCCTACCTCGAGTAGCTGATTCTCTTTGCCCAATTGTATCATCGCGGTGATTTCCGCCTCGTTGGGCGAGTGTACCCTTTCCTTGGGTTTCGGTTTCTCCGGGCCTTTCTCCGCGATCGTCTCCACAAGCCTCCTTATTTCGCTCCTCTCTTGGGCTATTCGAACTCTCAATTGGGATTGCATGTTCAACAATTCCTCGTGGATCAAACTCTCTCGCAGCCTCTCGATCGTATTTTCAGGACTGGGATCGGCTGACACTGCAAAGACAAGCACACATGAAAAAACTCGATCGATACAAATGTAAATAGTTTCGTGGAGTGCCTTTAGCATGCATGGGAAATCGCAGGTAGAAGAAGGAATATTTTCAAATTCCCAACTATCCGTCCTCTATGTAAAATGTAATCGATCAGATTTTTCACTTAAAACTGATTCTTTTCAGTTATTGGTTCACCTGCATTTGTGAATGTTTAATTTTAGGGCAAAATTCTTGCGAGTGAATGTGCTACGCCCCGCGACTATTAAGCCAAACGAGCAAGTAAGCAGAATTGCAGTGCACTGCAATTATCTACACGATAATTATGTTGTGAAAGATACTAAAATTTACCAGAAAGTTTCTGTCAAACGTAAAGTACGCCCATAGAAAATCTAAACTATTCTCATGATGTTGAAATTTGCCTTGTTGGAATGCAACGAAAATTGTTTTTAATTGCACACATTTTTTGGCCAACTTAGCTTGTGACGATCACTCGAACGTTTTTACCTATTTTTATTATAGATTTACGACCTCAATTTGCCAAAAAAAAGTTTTGGACAATGATAAAAGTAGAGAAATTAAAAATGATAAAAAAAAACGTTGCACATTCCAACGATGGAAACTTCAACGTCATATTCTGCCGTTTCTCGCCGTATTAGCGGACCAAATAACGACCTAGAACAATGGGTGCGGAATTACCGCGAATAAAAGTGCTATAATTTTCTTAACCCCTCAGTAACAGGTAAAATCGAGTAAAAGCGGGATCCATTTTTTTTCGTCGAAACACAGCATCATTGAGACCGAGAAATGACCTTTTTCGTCATCCTGAGGCGATTCCAGCGCGTCAGCGCCTTTGGACGATTCGGAAACGAGGGTCGGAGTCTCGGTGGTCCCATCGACTGTATCTTTATCAAGAATCGAGTCCTTTCGTTCGATCTCGTTTCCCTCGACGCTCGTACCCGAGGCTCGTCTTTTCTGGGACTGGTGCTTCTCCCTGGACTCCTCGGAGGTCCATACTTCGGAATCTTTTCTCACCGAGGTTATCGATGCCTGACGCGACTCGAGTTTCACGTGGCTGGCGTCGCTCTCGGACAGTGTCTTGGTTCTCGTCTCCCGTGGTACGCCATCGTGGCTCTTCGACTCTTCGTCCAGACTCTTCTGAGCCGCTCCTTCCAGTTTCTGTACAGTCTTGTATTTTCTCTGAAAGAAAGAAAGATAAGGGTGTGCGAATATGAAGAAGAATCTCGCTAGGCAAGAGGCTGAAAATGCGTGTACCTTTAGCTGTGTTATTATACGTTGAACCTCCCACAATTGTTCCTCGCGCGATTTAGTCACGAATCCGTCGTTCATTTGCATGTGAATTTGGGACAGGAGGGACTCCTGCTTGGCCAATTCGGCGGCGATGCTCTCGGCACCTTCCAGCAAACTTATACTGCCCGAGGGCAAAGGCGGAACGTACTTCGTCAATTTGTTTTCGGGAAACAGAGCCTTGCAATGGAACAACAGTGCCAGCAGCAGCCGATGGCTCATTTGCAAAACCGGACTCAACGTCATCGCGATCGTCTGGGCGTTCATCTTCGTCGTTTTTTCCTACAAGACAAGATACTCGTCATTTTCTTCGACATCAACGATACTTTTCGTCGATCAACAGGATCAATGGGATCAATGAAAAAGCTGCGGAGGAAGGGAGAACCTACTCTGGCCGTTATGTGATCGAGATGGAGCGTGACCCACGCGAGAAGGATTCTATTGCATTCCGGTAGGTGCTTGGTCAATTGGGCGAGTTGGGTTTCTCGCTGGGCGAGGTCTTTCGTCGATGCGGCTTGCTCGAACCGCGATATTACTTCGCTACTCTCGAGAACGGGTTCCGGCAGTTCTCTTGAATATAAAAGTGATCTTCGGTGAAATGGAACGCGCTGATGTATTGAAGCCTTTTGCAGTTTCGCTCGAATATACTTATTCGAAATTTTATGGAGTTTTGTTTTGCAGATTGAAATTATCATTTAAAGCGATCGTATCAATGTCACTAGGAAATACGCACCGGAGAAAAAGTATCAACAAGCTCGCCGCTACTGTAGGCTCAACCTCGGACATATTTACAGGCTCTCTCTGGTTGTACAACTTTTTCAGATGTTGCACTTTCGACTTGACAGCCGGAATTTTGTACAGGCCCTCGGTGTTCATTCCCGATTCTTCCACGCAATCGATCGAGTCTCGAACTACGAGGGGAAGTTCCACGCCGTCGTGACATCGACTTCTTTCCACCGACAGGCGCAAACTCACCCCGAAGATCGGTTGAACCTCTGAGAAAAACGTTCCATGAGGAAAATTACCTTATTGCCCGACGGAGCGTTTCATCTACATAATTGAATTGAGATAGCAGCAAAAACATAAGTTTTCAAGATCGCAACGCATTAACAGGCTACATCTACCTAGGGGGATCGAAAAATTGCATTTTGCGAAAAAATATTTTCATTAGACTATTAGAATCTAATAGTTACGTAGAAAAGACGATTTTTAAATCAGATTTTGTACGCTCGAGTTTCAATTCGTCGCTACGTTGTTAAAAAAATAATAATTTAAGAAATCGACGATCGACTACGGCCCGTATTTATTGTTAACTTGCATAAATTCGTTTATTTTTTGGTGTTTTTTAAAGGCTCTTAATATATGTATCTTTGGGTTAAAAAAATGCATTTCTTTTTCACGAATCGTTTCCCAGAAAAAAAATCAGAATCCGGCCATTTTTTTTCCCCCTAATGAGAAAAAAAAAGATGCGTTACATTACCACCAATATCCAGTCCATCCTCGGCGTGCTTGCTCTTCTTTCGATCTTTCAACTTGTGCTTAGATTTGTCCTTGTCCTTATCTTTGCGCTTTTCCTTTTCTACGTCCTTTTCATCTTTGTCACGTTTCTTCTTATCCTTATCCTTCTCCGTCTCCTTATCCTTGCCATCCTTTTCACGTGATTTCTCGCGCTTCTCCTTCTTCGATGGGAACTTGAAAGCTTTCGTTTTTTTCGACTTCGACGGACTCCTAAAAAATAGGTTATCCTCTTGACAAAGTTCCCTGCTACGGCGAAACTCCCAGTTGGGATAAACATGTCTCGCTCGGCGGGAGAAGGAAGCGTCACAGACACGAATTGCTCGTAATCACTACGAGAACTTTGACGATGAAGTACGAGTTCACTACGCAAGCTGCGATCAATAGAAGCAGGATGAAAAAGTCACCGACGTTTTGGATCAAACGATTCTCAGTCATGGTCACGTTACAGTTGGTCACGTTACAGGACATGGTCACGTTACAGGATTCGCGTGTGCGATAATACTTCGCGTGGATGTGGCAACTCGGAGATGCGAGTGAATCGAATTAATAAGCTCTCGCTAATTTAATTAAAGCGTCAACGTCAAAGTGCGAGGCGATCCGCTAGCAGCTGACTGACCGTCGATAAATAATCGTGGAAATAAATAGGGAGCGAATAATCTGATGCTTTCACTAGCGGAGCAGACATTTTTGGACGTTTGCACGTTTAGTGAAGTCAACTTTTTAGCCTGCTTTTCGTTATTTGTATACTTATACATTTATCATTAGGACTGCATACAAGTCTCGTTGAATCGAATTGTTTCATCACCATTAGTTAATCCTCCCTCTCCTTGTCCGAAATCAAATACAATTATCACTAGGCGTGTGGGCTTCTGCAACATCAGTAAATGCACAGGGTCGCTAGAGACCTTGTTTCGAGTGTAATATTTTTCATTTCGAATTCAAATTGAGGGATGAATATAAAAATTAAAATGGTCCTCACGGTCTGCGATTGGTTGACAAAAAATGATAGCTGATTAAAAAAAAAACATTATTGTCACAGTGACTAAGAAAATATGGGGACCTGCCATCGTGGAAGACCCCATGCGTCTGAGAAAGAGTCAAAAGTCCAATTCCTGTATACTTGTTCTTGAAAACTTCATCTTGAAAACAGGCCTTGGGATTGCAACGAAAAGTGGCGGACCCACGATTTTTCAGTGCAAGAAAGCGGTTCAGCTGGATCTTGACTTTGGGAAAAGTTCTTGAAGGGCTTGAACAACGATATGGTTTACAAAGCGCTAATAATCTACTAATGAAAATGAATGTGTCAATTCATCTTACATTATCAATTTTGATGATTTTGACTCAGTGATACAATCATTGGGAATAAAATAGAAAAACAAAATCTTTTACGTCCATGATCGCCCTTTATCGAGCGTCGCCATCCAGGTACTATGCGTTAAACGAGTAAGAGAACGAGTGAATGAGTAGAGACGAGCGTCGACTCATATGCAAGTTCCGCGTCGATAATAAACAAAGCTGTATTACTTAGTCTCTTGATCCTCGTCCGGCGAACTTTCGCCCTCTAGAGTGGCGTACCCGCGGTCCTTACGATCCTTTTTATCCTTGCGTTTGCCACCCAGCAATTCCTTCTTGGAGTGCTTTTCGTGACTGCCCTCGTCGCTGACTGTTCCAACAGCCAAAAACAAAGAGCTATCGGCATTAAAGTCAATAACTACGCGTCTACAGATCAATCGATCGGAGTTTGATCGCAACTTTATTCGAGCTCAATTTTTTTAGACTAATGGTACGAAAGATCGTTCGGAATTTTAGAATTTGATTCTTGTAAATTGGATGCGTCTTCGGAATATTTTGAGGTTATGTCGTTCTGTCAAACGTCAACCGGGTCGGTACGAACGGTATTGATAACTCAATTGAATTTGTGGGGTTTCTTACAATCGCTCTCGTTACTCTTCCGGGCTGACTCGGATGCGTAGAGCCCCGGAAACTCCTTCTCCACGTCCGGACTCTCAAAGTCCATCCTATGCGAACTATTATCTCTCTTGCTGCCCCACTCTGCTTCCTTCCTCGGTTTGACACTTCGCTGCCGTTTGACGTCCTAATCGAACTTTTTCGCGCTTCTCTTCCACTACGTTGGCCACTCCTCCGATTCCTTATGCCGGTTGTGCTCCATTGATTTTTATTTCACGGGATCTACGGCTCGAAAACAGCTTGTGTATATTGCGTGGGTGTGAATGATCTGTCAAGATCCCGGAGATGCAACGGAGGTGTAGTTGGTGTAGGAGAGCGTGAACAACGTAGATGGCGCTATGAAATTCAAGAATATTAATGATCGAAAACGCGCGAAACTTCCGTAACGAAAAAACAAGCGTTCGAAAATAATGCGTGAAGTTATTTGGTTTTATTGAGGGGGAAAATCCCTTTGGGCTGCCGGAAATAAACAAATTTTCACGATTTTTCTGTGTTGAAATGATTTATTCTACATTATTAAAACTGTATGTACATATTGTGACATATTTTAATTTCCGATGACTCTTTTTTTGTCCTGTTCAAAAATGGCAGCTGTACGGTAATTGCTCAAGAGACAATTTTCAAGACTCACACGCTCTATGCGAACCTACAAAATCCAAAGAAGAGAGAATATATTAAAAAACTACGGTTTTGCCAAAATGTTCTATTTTTTCATCACATTTCTACTGTGGTATTTGTTAATGAAAAAGTCGTTCGATAAAAATACTTTTCAACGACTTTTCTTTAGGTTTACATAAACGACACTAACGTTATCCAGAAGTGTGCAAAAGTTCAAAATGATCGATCATATAGTGTTCGAGTTATTTTGTACGAGGTTCACGAAAAAATGGTTCACAGAAAAACACGTTGAAAGTTTCAAGACTCGAAAATTTTGTGACGAAATGACCTACCGATTAACCTGCGATTCAGTCTCCACAATTCCCTCTCCGAGTGCATTCGTATAGGATGTCTCAAAATGACGTGACATTTAAATTTATTAATAAAACGTATTATTTATTTGAAAAGTACGAATATTTTTATTTTAATATAAGGTACAAACATAGAGGTTATGTATGGAACATAATATCCGATAAATAGCTGCCGCGTCCCTGTTTCCAAACGTTCACTCTTTTGACGAAATTTTTAATAATATTTTGTCATAATTGCGGACTAATTTCATTCATGGTGCGTCCAAATGCTTCCTTCGGCTTTGGAATGGTCTGTCGATCATTGGCATACACTTTTCCTTTCGGAAAATCTCAAAGAAAGAAGTCCAATGGCGTCAAATCGCACGATCGTATTGGCCAATTCACATCGCCGCGGCGCGATATAACACGACCATGAAACTTCGTCTGCAATAACTATGCAGTGCAGCAAATAACAATTTCTATGCGTCGCTCGATCGTGTCATTCTCCATGACTTAACCTCAATACTTTCTGATGCCAGTTGTCAAGGATTAGTACTCTGTGTCGCCCACGAAAAAAAATGGCGCGAAACTTAAAAAGTCAGGTTATTTTAAATTGCGGTCATTTTAAAACCAAAAATCATTACGTTTGAATGTACATCTTTTTCATTGTATACGTGATCCGAGGTCCGATCGAAGAGTGTAACTTAGAAAAAAAAACGAATACAACGATAATCCATTGTCGTCGACGAATGAATCATTATTCACTCGGGATGCGTGAACGCTGCGGGCGGCGATTAAATGCATTTTTATACACGCGCCGCTCGACTACCAACACGGTCTGCTTCGATGAGCCGTTGCTTTGGTTGCGAAATACGTCCACCATACGCGGCCTTTTTCAACGTCGATCGGATAACACGCATTCATTATAACGAGCGCGCGAGACCTTGCCACCGGTCGACCTCGAAAGCACAAACGATTTTTATTTTCTTTCCCTCATTTTTACCACCCATGACGCCTCCCTCTTTCACGAATGGCCCAAACGCCGATCATTCTTTCCCGTCTGTTGCCGCGATGTTTTACGCACGTTTCCCGTGTCCCTCCTCCTAACGGGCCAAGGGACGACGAACGCCTGAATTCGATTCAGTTATCGATCATCATCGATGAGCGCCGGATCAGCCTTCGAAACGAGGATCATTGCGACGGGTGTACATTTTTTTCATGTGAATAATAAGTTGTTCATTATTTTTACGACAGAAGAAGAAAAGAGTCGAAATGTAACGGAGTATAGAGAGAGTGAGTTTGTTTGAGTTTTTTCCCCGTAATTCGAATGCATACAGTAAAATTGTTGAAAAAAGTTAGAAAGAAATGAGAAAAGTGGTTTTTTTTATGGCAATGTGGTATTTACAAATTATTATTATTATTGCTTTTATTAAGTGGTAAAATTCACGAATAAAGGGAGAGCAAACATTTACACTGAAGTAATTACAACCGAATAACAATAATTGTTACTATTGTTTTGCAACAATCCGAATACATGCTTACAGAGCAATTATTGAAAAAGTTAGTATTTCATTATTCGTAGTAAAAATGAGTTTATTATTATATATATCATAGTTTGTTTATATGGAATTATTGGAAAAAGGCAGCTAATTATCAAGTGGCAATATTCATGAATAATCAAATATTTACGTTCGATTTACTACACAATAATAATATTGAACACTATATAATGATAATACAAAATATCGATAATTATCATAATTGTTATTGTTATTATTGTAAAACAATCAGAATACATACAGGGGGCGTCCATAAATTACGTAACACAACATTTCCTAATTTTTGACCCCCCCCCCCCTGTAATGGAACCGTAACGCCTGGCCTAACCCCCCCCCCCCATTCCTTTACGTAACGGGTGCTTTGTCGTCAATAATTGCATGCTATTAATAGAAATAACTAATTATGGAAGGATCGGGTTTATACTCATTTTATGAAGTATATATTCATGTAGTTTTATATCAATTTGTATGAATGAAAAAAATGAACCCTGATTTGGGGGCGAAAAAAAATTCGCTTCATTTTCCCATCGATATCTTTATGGAAGGTTATCTGTAAATAAAAAGTCAACAATCTATCGATATCTATAAAAATGTAGCTATCGTTATGCGTAGCCGTTTTTTTATTTTGGTTTTTTTTTCAAAATGCCGACAGCTTCGACATTTTTGTTCTATCTTCAAGGCCCTTTTTTGTACTCAAGCAATCTTTAAAAATAGTAAAGATCAAAATTTAAAAAATCGGCTACGTACAACCTTAGTCACTGTGGTTGCAAAAAGCTTTTTTTTAATTGAAAATCGGTTGATAAGTTTTTGAGTATTTACTGAGACAAGGTCGAAAAAAGTAGTTTCGAGAAAATCGCGATCAAAGTTTTCGTTCCGTTTTTCTTGGTATAAAGTCATGTTTTTTTCTAGAATATTGATACTTACATTGAAGTATCAAGTCGCGGGTGATATGACGGTTTTTCATCTTCATTATATTTCTGAAAATAATAAGAGCTTGCACTTAATCTATTCTGAACGATGAGTTTTAAATTTAAAAACTCAAACAGAAATTTGGCTATTTCTGACAGTTCTAAAATCGTTACGTAACGCAAAACTCGACCCCCCCCCCCTCCACGTACGTAGACCGTAACGCCAGGTCGAACCGCCCCCCCCCCCCCCCCAATTGCGTTACGAAATTCATGGACGCCCCCACGGGGGAAATCATTTTAAAAAAATGGAATTCGACGGAAAAAAAGTTGGTGGTTTTGTACGTTAGTTTGCCATTGAAAATTTATTATTATTAATTCCATTATTAAATGGCAATAGTAATAATATTTCTATAGTGGGAAAGCAAATATTTACACTCAAGTCACTACACAATAATAATTATTATTATTGGTATGTAATAATAAGACACAATACAAATAATAATAATGATAATTGTTATGCAACAGTAATACACATTGACGATACTAATAATGATGGTTGTTATTATCATGATAAATTCTTATATTAATTGCTATTATATTGTATAATAATAATCCGAAAGCAGGACAAGAATAATCATAATGCACAACCTTCACAGTAACAATTATTAATCTTATAATAATAATAATACACGACGTTCTTCAATAATTGGTATTAATGTTATTATTATTATAATAAATTTGTTTAATCATTATCGTAAATATTGTATGTATGACACACACATTGCTGTACACACGAACGATACAATAATACAACAACCACAGCAACAATAATAACAATAATTATTGCTGTGTAATAATTATGCACAATATCGGGTATAATAATCATTGATGTTATTATCATTATAAATTTGTTTAATAATTGTTATTATATTGTACAATAATAGTTATTATATTGTATAATAATAATGCACAATAACCATCATAATAATTATTGTTCTTACTATAAAAGGCTTATTATTATTATGATTATTATTTTAAAAACTTTTTATAATTGAATAATTTTTTATAATCTTATAGTATAGTATAGTTTTTATTCCAGGTATACCCTTTCAGGGTGTTTACACAGACATCCCCCCGCTACATATTCATTCCCATTTTACATAATGCTCTTAAAAACTACTTATATTCTATTTCTATTTCTATTTATATTTATACATTTCTATTTCCATTTCTATTTGTCTATGTTCATTTTCTCGAATTGTCTTATATATACACATAGTGATGCTACCGGCTCCTTTTTTAATGCCATTTCTATTTTTCTATTCGTCTCTTCTCCTCCCCCGTTGCACATCCATTTTTCAAGATCATCTACTATCTCTTTTTTAATTTTTCCTTTGATTTCCCCGCACCTACATATGTGGACCAGGTTTTCGAATTCTTTTTTGCAGACCCTGCACTTATTGTCGCTATATCCCTTATTACCTTCTTTCCCCACATTCCCACAGCGAAGTCTCGCCCACGTTTCCTTTATTCCTGGCGTTATATCTCTATCTTCCCAGTACCTTTCGGTTTCAAGTGTTTGTTTCCGATTTTTGTATTGCGCACAATACGTTGATCTTTCAATTTTGTTCCAGTCCTGCTGTATTTCCTGATCTATTTTTGTTTTCTTCCCCCTTTCTATTATCTTTTTATTTCCCTTATATCATTCTTCGCAATGGCCTTCCACATGCTTCCTTATAATCTTATAATTTAATTTTTCATAATATAATTATAATATAATAATAAAAATTATTGTTATTATTATTATTATAAATAGTAATCATTTATTTTAGAATACTAATTTTCAATGAATAATAATATTTAATATAATAATAAATAATAATAAATAATATTTATTATTTAAAAATAATAATAATAATAATTATTATTATTCACAGTAACAATTATTAATGTTATAATAATAATAATACACGACGTTCTTCAATAATTGGTATTAATGTTATTATTATTATTATAAATTTGTTTAATCATTATCGTAAATATTGTATGTATGACACACACATTGCTGTACACACGAACAATACAATAATACAACAACAACAGCAACAATAATAACAATAATTATTGCTGTGTAATAATTATGCACAATATCGGGTATAATAATCATTAATGTTATTATCATTATAAATTTGTTTAATAATTGTTATTATATTGTATAATAATAGTTATTATATTGTATAATAATAATGCACAATAACCATCATAATAATTATTGTTGTTACTATAAAAGGGTTATTATTATTATGATTATTATTGTAAAAAAAATTTTATAATTGAATAATTTTTTAGAATTTTAAAGTTTTATTTTTCTTAATACAATTTTAATATAATAATAAAAATAATAATTTTCAATAAATAATAATATTTAATATAATATTTAATAAAATAATAAGTAATAATTTATAATAAATAATATTTATTATTTAAAAATAATAATAATCATAATTATTATTATTATAAGACGGAGAGCGTACGACATAACGCATGAGTAATACGGAAAATCAACTCTCAATAAGTGATAGGATCAGATGGTTCAAAGGAAATAAGTAATAGCAACAACAAACAAAATCACCTCCGTCGACTGTAGTAGTGTAAGAATAGAAATACTATTGAAAAAAAGTTAAATCGAATTTCATTGTAGAACGGTTGAATAATATAGAAATCGAAAACTTTCGATGTTTCGGGAGGATAATTAATTGAATGTAAAGCGTTAGAGAAAAGGTGTTGCGTAAAGAAATGTCGAAAGATGTGGTAGGAGTCGAATCAAAGTATATTTTCTCGGAAGAGGAAAAGATTTGCGCGTTGCGTCACGAGGTAACGGTTACCTGAAGAGAAGGTCGTCAACCTTACATCACAATTAGTAGGCCGGCATTCCGATATAGTTGACTCTGACCCCCTAACATAGATACGGAATTTATCGAGGCGTCTACTACCCAGCCGAAAATCACTGCACGACAAAGTAATTCAATCGTTCAATTCGCGGGGGGCTTTTCGGTAATTATTTTGCAGAGTATCTGGAACTCCAGGAGGGAAACAAAAGTCTGGACTTTGAACGAACGACGATAATGACGAAATGACTGAACGACGACAATGACGAAACGACTGAACGACGACAATGACGAAACGACTGAACGACGACAATGACGAAACGACTGAACGACGATAATGACGAAACGACTGAACGACGATAAAAGTACAGAAGGCAAATGAGAACTTGGCAGCCCAAGTTCAGCCGAAACATCGAAAAAATTATCGAGAAGCGCGACCACCGAAGAATTCTCCAGGGGTGGGTCTGGGGAGAATTTCAATAAGCCAGAAATCTGCATTTGACGAGAAAACGACCTGCGGGAGAACAAAGGGCAATGAGGATGCTTTTGCTAGTCTCGTTGGTTCTTCTAATCGAAGAATCTTCGTGCACTGTGCCGTTGGACATACTGAAGGAGATCCACGAGTATTACGCGGGTTTTCCGCCCGCGCCGAAGGGCCTCCTCGGCGACGTCGACGATCCGATGACGGACTCGTACGATTTCGTGATAATCGGTGCCGGCTCGGGTGGCTCGGTGTTGGCCAATCGACTGACGGAAGTTCCTCGCTGGAAGATATTGCTTCTCGAGGCTGGCAAGGATGAAATTTTTCTCACCGATATTCCCCTTCTCGCGCCGGCGATGCAGATAACCGCTTACAATTGGGGCTACAAAACGGAGCCGAGCCACAACGAGAGCTTGGGTTATTGTCTCGCGATGATCGAGGGCCGTTGCAATTGGCCACGCGGCAAAGCCGTCGGTGGCACCTCGGTCATCAATTACATGATACACTCGCGTGGCTCAAAGCGCGATTACGACGAATGGTCGAGGCTCGGCAATCCTGGCTGGTCGTACGAACACGTTTTGCCGTATTTTCGAAAATTCGAAAAAGTCCGACTCGACGAGACGACACCCGGCTTCGAGGTGAACAATGATTATCGCGGTACGAACGGCTGTCTCGACGTGACGACTTCGCCGTACGTGTCGCAATTGAGGGAACCATTTCTTCGGGCCGGCGAAGAACTCGGCTATCCCGTCAAGGATTACAACAGCGAGGATCCCATGGGCTTCGGCGTCGTTCAGGCCAATCTTCGCAACGGCCGACGTGTCAGCGCGAGCAAAGCCTTCCTCAGGCCCGTCAGGAATCGTCGAAATTTACACCTCTCCAAACACTCGAGAGTCACGAAAATTGTCATCGATCCGAATACGAAAAATACGGTCGGCGTTGAGTTCTTGAAAAACAGAAAAAGGTAAAGTACCACCTACCGGGACGCTTTTTAAGACGTTACATCTAACCCGAACGAAGATTTTGACCGTCTTTTTGCTTGAATGATGCATAAACAGTAATAATGTCGCACGAAGAGAAATACGCGAATTTTTTTTTAGAATTTTTTAGATTTTTCGAACTTTTAGATTTTCTCAGAATTTTTAAAGAATTTTCAGATTTACAAAAGAATTTTTTTGAATTTTTTAAAATTCTTTTAGATTTTTTAAAGAATTTTTTAGATTTTTTTAGAATTTCCTAGATTTATTAGATTTTTAAAGATTTTTTAGCTTTTTTAATTTTTTTCAGATTTTTTTTAGAATTTTCTAGATTTTTTTAGAATTTTCTAGATTTTTTTTAAGTTTTTAAGTTTTTTAAGAATTTTTTAGATTTTTCTAGAATTCTTTAGAACTTTTTAGAATTTTTCAGAATTTTCAAGTTTATTTTTCGAAGTCTTTCCGAGCGCCCTAAAACGCACGAACCGGGCTAGAGAGTGGAAGTAGATGCTTGGAGTCTTTTGGTCCAGTCGTTGTACAAAGATATACAACGACCTGACAACTGAAGACTTACTATCAATAAGCCTCCGTGGGTCCGCGCAGAATTCAAATGAGTGCTCCAATTCCGTCGTGTGGACGATAGCTCCTAAATCAGTTTCGAAATTTTAAGGGGCTACCTCTACTTAGAGTCCCGAAAAAAATGTCCAAATACCGATTTTGTCCCCTGGGAAAATGTTGGTGAAGAAGAAACGCGTTTTTTAAACAGAAAGGTACATATATTGAGAGCCTTCAAATAATCACCATAAAATGCGGAAAAACAACAATAACATGGCCGCCGGTAGATGAATTTTTTTGTCGCGACGTTTGGCGGTGGACATCTGAAATCTAAAAACCAAATGGGTTATTTGAGTTATCATTAAATACGAGTCGTTGACGATCGTCGATTTTGAAGATCATTTTTTTAAACAGTGCCGACGAATTGAAACTCGAGGTATGAAATATACGAAAAAAAGACGTCGGTTTTATGTAACTATTGAAAAATGAAGATCGATTTTCACCACGTAAGATCGTTAACGAACTTTAAATGTTTCTCATCGTATCTCCTGAAATTTTAGTAATCATTCATCAAGTGGTTGATCAAAATATAGCCCCCCGTATCAGCACGAGTTTTCCACAGTTTCCCTGTGCCCTCGTGCAAACGCGATACATACGCGCATTACGAAATAAGTGACTGTGCGTGCAACGCTCTCGAGGGTCTCGGAAGAACGGGAAATAGTGGAGTGTCAAATGTCGAGTAAAAGTGAAAGAGACGGGATCGTAAAATCTCGCAAGGTCATACGCAGCCACCGTGAACCGTATTTAAAAAAAAACCCATAATAAAGTAGAGTAATTAAATATACTTTTTTATTAAAATACTTTTTTTTCCAGTCAAAGCTTTCGGACGGTAGACGAGCAAGGTAAATCATCTTCAAAAGTGATGTACCCTCAAATCATATACTCTCACGGCTACGTGCTTAATGAAAAAAAAAATCACTTTAGTCCACAACACAGCCAAGCGATTCAAGCGCTTAAGCACAGTCATTAACTCATTTTCTTGTCTTAATTACCGTGCTCGTTGCCTTCATGCTACGCAATGGTTACGGACGCGATACAAATGCTCTGTAACCATCGCTATTGTGTAGTGACCACATGTAGTTGGGAATGTTAAAGGCCGCGTTCGCCGAAGAAAAAATAAACGTAAAAAAACTTTTTTCAATGCAACCTACTACTATTAAAAGTACTAAAAGGTAAAAAATAATTTTCAGTGAAATTGAAAATTGAAACAGTGTGACTACAAAAAAGTCCCTCCCTTGATCACTCATCATAGATGCAAGTACTTGAAAGGTACATAAACGTAGATATTTTAAAAACATGAAATATAAATGTTAAAAGCTTGAGGCTTCTCTTCCGAAATTTCAAAGTAATATTAGTACGCATGACGTTTTGACGCCTCAAGCTTTCGAAATGTAAATTCCATATTTAAAAAATATCTACGTTTATGCACCTTTTGAGTGCTTGCACCTACGACGAGTAACCAAGGAAGGCACTTTTTTGTAGTTGTGCTGTTCTGATTTTCAATTCTACTGAACGTTATTTTTTACTTTTTGGTACAGTACCTTTTAAATAAAAGCTTGTTTTTAAAAAGTTTTCCAACGTTTGTTTTATTTTATACTTTTTAGTATTAGAATTTGTTTATTTATTTGCCATGCCAGACCCCCATGCCATTCAGACATCGTCGTAATAAAAAAACCTTGCCTTAGGCTATAAAGGTTACGCGAGAAACTTTATAATAGTGTATTTATAAATAGTGCTCAAGCCAACAAAGATTGATGAGCCCAAACTCGATTATCCTACCATTTGTCATTTGGGAATTTCAGTTCTTACCTCCCACCACCATTATCGGACTCTCGTAATCACGAGTAATGAAAAGTGCTCACGATAACAAAACAAATGAGCACAAACTCGACTGTCCGAGTATGTGCTGTTGAGGAGTTGCATTGCCCACCGCCCACCTCCATCATCAGACCCATGCCGATGGCCCATGATACCATATTATTGCATTGTCATCGAAGTTACATGGGTATGCCAAACTTCAGCTCAATGCCAGCAAGTGCTTGAAAAATGGATTACAAATTGTGAACCGGAAAGACTTACAAATTGTGAAAGATTACAAATTGTGACTTACAAAAAGACTTACAAAAAGACTTACAAATTGTGAAAGATTACAAATTGTGAACGAAGCAAGTTAAACAATAGCTTTTAAAAACTTCTCCGATGAGAGTAACGCTGATCGTCTGCGATAAGAATGAACGTGGAACGATCGTAAAAGTTAAATAAGGTCGTTTCAACGGTACAATTAATTTTACCGGCTCTCGGCGGTGAAGTGTCAGTTTTACGAGGGTTAACCGCATAGGAGGGCAATACGTATGCGAGAATGAGAAAAAGACTTTTGCAATACTAACAGGTACTTCGTCAAAGCGAGGAAAGAAGTTCTCCTGAGTGCCGGAGCTTTGAACTCGCCGCAGTTGTTGATGCTCTCGGGGGTCGGGCCGAGGAAACATCTCGAAGACTTTGGCATCGGGGTCATCGAGGACTTGCCGGTCGGTTACAATCTTCAGGATCACACGAGTATGGGCGTACTGACGTTTCTCGTCAACGACACCGTCACCATTGTCGAGCCTCGGGTCGCCTCCGATCCAGCGAACACACTCGAATACTTGACTTCCGGTCGTGGCCCTCTTACCGTTCCAGGAGGCGCCGAAGGCATCGCGTTCATAAACACCCGAAGACCGTCACCCAAGTCAGGTACCGCAACCCTCCTATCAGCCCAAGGGCAGTCGGGACAAATGTCCAGCTCCAAACACTGCTTGGGCCATCCAGCACATATCAGGCGGGCACTTCTACGGTATTCCGGATCGTATCTTTAAGCCTGCTTGATCAGTGATCCGGCTGCCGGAACAACATTGCCAGTCGGGAACAAGTCTTAGAATTCCGAACTGGCAGTAAACTGCTATACTTTTCTAGCACTGAATATTAGAATTCTGGCAACCAGTGTTAAAATTTGTGGCCGTATTTTTATCCGTGTAGAAATTGACCCATTTTGTCCATTTTTTTTCTCAAGACAAACTGAACAAAAAAAAGAAGACTGTCATCCAGTTTCACGAGTTGATAGAATTTTACTTCTTTTTTTACTTTTTCGAAGCTGAAAGAATATTGTTGTTATCGTACCCGTTGATTACATGGCCTATAATGGCATGCAGTATGAAGGTGAAGACAGAGAAATTTACTTCCGGTTGGCATTTGTGTTTGTAAATGTTCATAACGAAAGGCTTTCTTGAATTACTCAATAAAATTCAATAAAATTATTCTTATGAGAAGTGAAATGGCTATTTCATCCTTAAAAAGCGTTAAGGGGGAGATTGATTTTGGCCGCCCTTTCGGCAGCTGAAAATGAGCGAATTTTCAAGATTTTTTTGTGTCGGAACTATTTATTCTACAAGTATAAGATTTCTGAGACCCACACACTCTATGTGAACCTAAAAAATCCCCAAGAAAGTGAAATTAAAATAAAGAGCACGGTTTTCCCAAAATGTCCCATTTTTCATGAAATTTTTTGCCACCGTATTTGTCAATGAAAAAGTCGCTTTGAAAAATACTTTTCAAGGAACTATGTGTTCACATAGACGGTAATTATGTTATCTAGAAGCGTGCAAGATTTAAAATGATCGATAGGATAGTTTTTTAGTTACACGGTACGAGGTTCACGGAAAAGTGGTTTTCAGGAAAACGCGTTGAAAGTTTCAAGACCCGAAAGTTTTGTCGCCAAATGGCCTACTGATTGCTCTGCGATTCCGGGGCCATAAACCGAGGGACTGAAAACCAGAATTGTCCACAATACGTGAAATTTAACATTTTTTATTTTTCGTATTTTCCAAGCACGCCTTTATTAGCTCCCAAAATATTATAAATCAAACCCGGCCCTAAACATCTGAACATTTGTCAAAAATTGCATTTTCGCTTTAAAAAACAAGTTGTAGGCACAAGAAAAAATAAAATTCAAGACATTGAGGCCATGTGGACAAGTCCGGTTTTATTCGCCAGCTCCTCAAGTAGTCCCTCAGCTTCCCCGTGGAGTTCATTTCCGGCCATATGCTCTCCATGACGTTATAAATAAATCTTTGTCTCTGAACTATGGTGAATCGAGGATTTTCTTCACGTACCGCGTTATTTGCCATCTTAAAAATATAAAGAGCAACGAATTCTCCTATGAAACAGGTAGGGTTGGGAGGGGCGTGTTGAGCAAGTGTGGAATGATCGCCCTGTGATTCCTGAACAGCTTGCCGTATAAAAATGAAACCTACTGTGGTCAATAGGGAAAATAGTGGTCAATATCTGGGAAAAAAAAGTCTCTAGACGAAATTTCTGTTGTCTTTATCGTTTCACAGACAATCGCTATCGAATGACTCTACTTGCTCAACCTGCCCCGATAGTGGGGTAAGTTGAGCGGGGTAACAATTGCGTTGAAAAAGCCGACCTAGGGGAAGGTGCGGTACAGTGTGTCACTTTTTTTTTCTAACGATTTTTTACTCCAATCAAGGCAGTCTGATTAGAAAAAAAGGCCATAACCGATTTTATAGACCTTTGGGCGTATAATGAAGCTTCCATATTATTTATCAGTGGACGCGAAAGCGAACAAAATCACTTTTCCCCAATACGATTTGTGATTTTCAGGAGTCCCTAAGAAAAAGTCTTTTTCAACATCCGGAAATGTTCTGAATAGTTACGAGGGCTTTTTTTCCAAGGAGAGCAAACGACGAGACTCGAGTATTCCGTTTGTCGAAAATAGTAGCGAAGGAATAGCAGAGGACACGGAGATACCGGATATCGAGCTGGTCCTCGGTATCGGCTCCTTGACCGGCGACATATCCGGAAGTATAAGAAGCATCTACGGGCTCTCGGACGACTGGTACGAGCGTGTGTTTCGCGATTACAAGGGAGTCGACGGCTTCAGCATCGTTCCCATCCTGCTTCATCCTAAGAGTCGCGGTCGGGTCAGATTGAGGAATGCCAATCCGCTCTACTGGCCGATACTCGAGCCCAATTATTACGACCACGAGGATGACCTCAAGACAATGGTCCGAGGCATCAGAAAGGTGAGCACTGCGGCACAAAAAAACAAAACAAAAAAGATTTGACGGGCCAGGATTGAAGAGTCCTCGTAAGCTCGCGTGCATTCGTTAATAAAAAAAAATATAAGCATGAAGAATCAACAGTATGCGGCTTTGGGATTACTGGGACGGGTGATCGCGGTTGAACAATTGTATATGCCGGACCACGATCATCGCGTACTAACTTCGGTTGTATTCAAGAATCCTCCTGTGGAATTTCCATGAAATCAACTCACCAGAAACATCACTTAATAACTCATACGCAGAATGTGAACCAAGAAAAAGTGAGAAACGTTGAACATCGATCAAATGGTACGCTTTGAAACAAAAGCATTGCCTTTTCCGAAAAAAGTGGCTACATTTTGCTATTAAAAATACTTCTCGTTTAATTTCCGAAAACATTTAGGGTCATGTTTTAGACAACAAGGTTCAAAAGATTTACACCCAATTTCATCAGAATCGGTAATAGCCAAACGTATTAATAAAACATACCCTAAGTCTCAAAAATGGCGATGAAATATTGCCTTTAAAAAAAAAATTATGTGGATCAGCAATTTTTTTCCTCGCCCAAAGGTATCTCCCCCCTTAAGTGTCTGCTTTCGGCTTTGTTGAGGCTCATATATGTGCTATAGCATTGAAAACTAGTAGACGCGATTTTTTTTATCAGCCGAAAAACTGTTGTAAGGGGGCAATACCATCCCGCAAAGAAAGGCGTGTCACCTCTTAATTTCATTATTTTTTCAATACTTCTACAATAGATTTTCCTTCGCTTTGCATTCAAAGAATTCTGGCTTTCGTTTCATTCAGACCGGTGGACTGCTTGCGGGTGCAAATTGCAAACGCACCCCTCGAGACGAAACAATGATCAGCAAAATTCGTCATCGCCCTAACAATTTCAAAAAACGACACTACCCATTTTTTCTTTCGAAAAAAAAAGAAGCTTCCTATTGCACATATTTGTCTCCAACAATCACCAAAGAGTAGCAGATAATCGTTTCACGCTACTGAAAACATCCGTTTCTTCCCATCAATCAGAGACGTCAAAACCGAGTCCATGACCCACACTGTTTTTCCGTTGCAGGCGATCGAGGTTGCATCGACGGGTGCGTTCGCGCGTTTCAACACGAGTCTGTTGCCCGTGACTTTCCCCGGCTGCGAGGCTAGGCAATTCGATAGCGACGAGTACTGGTCGTGCGCCGCGCGTCAGCTCTCAACGACCTTGGGTCACTTCGTCGGTACGTGCAAAATGAGCCCGCGCGACAAGTCGGGCGTCGTTGACGCCAGGCTCAAAGTTCACGGTATCAAGGGCCTCAGGGTGGTGGACGCGAGTGTCATTCCGTTGCTCGTGTCCGGACACACGAACGCCCCGACTTACATGATCGGCGAGAAAGCCAGCGACATGATCAAGCAAGATTGGCTAACGTTTCACAAATCCTACAAATGATACTCGCTACCTATTGTTGATTTTCTCTTCGTCACTGTATTTTTTCTACGCTCATGACAGACGCGAAGGAATTTACGCAAAGTGCCCGAGGCCGCGGAGACAAACATCGCATCGTCCTACTTCACATTAGTCGTATTTCGAACTTTTTCTCCGATCGTTATGCAACAGTCGTGTTAGTCCCACGGTCTTACATACAGGTCTTGCAACGAACGTGGCGGGGGGTTGTCCGTTCGCGACCAAACGAAAGTACAACTTATGGCCACGAGAGCGGCGCAACGAGTTATTGGAAAGCTTCGTAAGTTTGTAGCACGGATTTGGCGGAATCCAAACCAATCTTTTGATGGTCATACGCAGTCATACATGCGTATATGAATATGTTTACGGCGAAATATAAAAGAGCTTCGAGCGAAATTGATTATTTTGCTTCCTCATGGAGGAAGCTTTGTGATGGTGAATTTTTTCCAGTTTTCGATGTCAATGTGCTTAAAATATCCCAAAACATCGGATAAATTATATCTAGAAAAAATATCCGAATGTGTTGGAACTTTGAACACGGAGCACTTCTCTTTTACTGATTTTCGTCCCGTGTTGCAGGTCGGAGCCGCACAGGAATTAGTCATTATGCATTTATCTCTCTTATTATTAATTTCAATCACGGTATTTATAACCTTGCGTCGAAATGTCACTCATGTGCGTTTCTATGAATAACTGACAGCCAGTGCAGCCAGATCGCGCGTAAAAGTTACCCCCTCTCTAGTCTTTTACGCGCCTGTCACGCAATCGTAGTAGCGCGTGTTCGTGAGCGAGCGACGCTCGGACATCTTCGGAAAGAGCCGAGTGCGGTCGAACTGTCCCGACCGCGATACACCAACACATCGATGCTGAGCACGTTCATGTGCGGCCAAGCCGAACGAAGGCTTCGAGGGAAAAAGCAATCTGACACACGGCTCGCGCGTGACATCAGCCGACGGCTCGCGCGAGGCTTTTAGATGATTTCAATGCTTATTTAGCTCTTGATTCTCTGCGTTATTAATGTATACAAAAAAATGTATCGCGCACTCTGAACGCTTATTTTTTTAGTCTATACGTTAATTTAAATATAATAATATATCTAAATTACAACTTATTTATCTTCTAAAAAATTGTATACGCTTTACTCACACCCGTCCTTATGCCAAATAAATTATAATTCAGAAAAGTAAGCGAAAATATATTTATACCCGTATTATTATATTAATTCTCATACTTTCATCAAGCGATAAAGCATTATCCCCAAAAACAATTCAATCATCCATCCGGCCGCCAATCGTAAGTGCCAGAAAGTGCGATTTTTACACAAGCGATAGGATGGTCCCGCTGGTAGCGTTCCTGGCTTAGGGGCGCAGGATATCGTTCCTTACGCTCGGCGCTTTTCTTTTTATCATGATTACTATTAATTCTTGTTTGATTAGTTATTTGTATTAGTTATCATATTTATTTTAATTAGTTATCTTTTAGTGTCGAAAAATTTATCGCGCACTCCGACCGTTTATTTGATTAGTTTTTACGTTAATTTAAATATAATAATAAATCTAAAATACAACTTATTGATCTTCTAAAAAATTGTTTGCGCTTTACTCACACCCGTCCCTATGCCAAATAAATTGTAATTCATAAAAGTAAGCGGAAATATATTTATCTTCGTATTATTATATTCATTCTCATATACTTTCATCAAGCGATAAAGTATCATCCCCAAAAACAATCATCCATCCGGCCGCGAATCGTAAGTACCAGAAAGTGAAAATACATTGACACAAAAAATTAAGGGAGCAAGAAAAGTTGAACTTCGTCAAAAATGGTCGTACAAAAAAAAAAAGGATTTTGAAACTCCAAGTTTCTGGTTTTAGTTCCGACAATGATTTTTTTTTTGAGAATCACTGATTGCGCGGTCGGGAGAAATATCACGGCAAAAAAAAATTTGCAAATTTTTACGTTTTTCAAAGTTCTGCACGGGTTTTGGAGACTTTTTTCGGACTTGACCAATATCAAGGTCATTGAGCCCGTTCAATTCACTTCAATTTGCTTTTTTTTATCTCCTTACGACCATTTTTCGCTGAGATCGAGAACTAATGGTCGCACGGGAATTCGACCGGCAGTTTTGGAAACGTGAATACATACTCTACAACCTCTGATTATTATTGTAGGGTAAAAAAAAATTATTTTTGCCATCAGTTTTAAAAAAGTACAAAAAAACGATATTTTCTTGGTTTTTATAAAATCCACCGCTACTTTGCAAATATTGCGATAAACACTAATGTTTATGGACGGTCATTTAGCTCAATATGTCCCCAAGAGCCATGCAAAATTCCAAATTGATCCGTTCATCGGTCTTTCTTGCCCGATTGACCAAAATATAAAAAAAAATTAAAGGAGCAAGTTTCCTCCTTCTCAGACATCATTTCATGATTATTAAGAGGAAAAAAAACTTTTCACTACTTTTCGTACAATTGGGTATTGAGTACGCATTAAATGTTGGAAAAGAACCTTGAAAATCATATTGACTAGAAATTTTCGAATTTTTTTTTTTAATAACAAAAATGTTGAAATTTTTTTTTTTATAAAAAAATCTATTACGATTTAAAATTTTTTTTTAATGTTGACATTTTTTTTCGATTCAACATTGTACCGCCAGCATTAGAATTACCCAAAGCGTACGTAGAATTACCCAAAGCGTACCTCCCCGTGGTACGCTTTGGGTAATTCTAATGCTGGCGGTATAATGTTGATTTGAAAAAAATGTCAACATTTAAAAAAAATCGAAATTGATTTTTTGATAAAAAAAAAAATTTCAACATTTTTTTTTATTAAAAAAATTTTTTTTATAAAATTTTTGGTCAATATGATTTTCAAGATTTTTTTCCAACATTTAATGCGTACTCAATACCCAATTGTACGAAAAGTAGTGAAAAGTTTGTTTTCCTCTTAATCATGAAATGATGTCTGAGAAGGAGGAAACTTGCTCCTTTAATTTTTTTTCATATTTTGGTCAATCGGGCAAGAAAGACCGATGAACGGATCAATTTGGAATTTTGCATGGCTCTTGTGGACATATTGAGCCGAATGACCGTCCATTAACATTAGTGTTTATCGCAATATTTGCAAAGTAGCGGTGGATTTTATAAAAACCAAGAAAATATCGTTTTTTGTACTTTTTTAAAACTGATGGCAACAATAATTTTTTTTTTAACCTACAATAATAATCAGAGCTTGTAGAGTATGTATTCACGTTTCCAAAAATGCCGGTCGAATTCCCGTACGACCATTAGTTCTCGATCTCAGCGAAAAATGGTCGTAAGGAGATAAAAAAAAAGCAAATTGAAGTGAATTAACGGGCTCAATGACCTTGATATCGGTCAAGTCCGAAAAAAATCTCCAAAACCCGTGCAGAACTTTGAAAAACGTAAAAATTTGCAAATTTTTTTTTGCCGTGTTACTTCTCCCGACCCCGTGATCCCTCAAAAAAAAAAATCATTGTCGGAACTAAAACTAGAAACTTGAAGTTTCAAAATCCTTTTTTTTTGTACGACCATTTTAGACGAAGTTCAACTTTTCTTGCTCCCTTAATTTTTTGTGTCAATATATGTTCACTTTCTGGTACTTACGATTCGCGGCCGGATGGATGATTGTTTTTGAGGATGTTACTTTATCGCTTGATGAAAGTATGTGAGAATGAATATAATAATACGAAGATAAATATATTTCCGCTTACTTTTATGAATTACAATTTATTTGGCATAGGGACGGGTGTGAGTAAAGCGCAAACAATTTTTTAGAAGATCAATAAGTTGTATTTTAGATTTATTATTATATTTAAATTAACGTAAAAACTAATAAAATGAGCGGTCGGAGTGCGCGATAAATTTTTCGACACTAAAAGATAACTAACTAAAGTAAATATGATAACGAATAAAAATAACTAATCAAATAAGAATTAATAGTAATCACGATAAAAAAAAGCGCCGAGCGTGAGGAACGATATCCTGCGCCCCTAAGCCAGGAACGCTACCAACGGGACCATCCTATCGCTTGTGTCAAAATCGCACTTTCTGGCACTTACGATTGGCGGCCGGATGGATGAGTGACTCGTTTTTGGGGATAATGCTTTATCGCTTGATGAAAGTATGAGAATTAATATAATAATACAAGTATAAATATATTTTGGCTTACTTCTCTGAATTATAATTTATTTGGCATAAGGACGGGTGTGAGTAAAGCGTAAACAATTTTTTAGAAGATAAATAAGTTGTAATTTAGATTTATTATTATATTTAAATTAACGTATAGACTAAAAAAATAAGCGTTCAGAGTGCGCGATACATTTTTTGTATACATTAATAACGCAGAGAATCAAGAGCTAAATAAGCATTGAAATCATCTAAAATCCTCGCGCGTGCCGTCGGGTGACGTCACGCGCGAGCCGTGCTCAGATTGCTTTTTCCCTCGAAGCCTTCATTCGGCTTGGCCGCACATGAACGTGCTCAGCATCGATGGACTGTTGTAGCTGCCGAAGGCGCGGTAGGGACAGTTCGACCGCACTCGGCTCTTTCCGGAGATGTCGGAGCGTCGCTCGCTCACGGACACGCGCTACTATGATTGTGTGATGGGTGCGTAAGAGCCTAGAGCGGAGGTAACTTTTACGCGCGATCTGGCTGCACTGATCGGCAGTCTCTACGCTTTGGGGTCGTCCCATTAATCACGTGAGGTTTTTTAGGCCACTTTTTGAACCTCCACCCTATGGTGATATGTGGTGAGGTTCTAGGGTACTCCCCCACGCCCCGCGCCGGCAACATCGCGTGTATTTTTTTTGTTACGAAATGTCAGCCACAAGCTATAGAGAGTACGGTATTTTATTGTGAAAAACGAAGTAATATATGTTTTCAGTATGTGCCAATGGCATTGTCCGCGCAGTTACCAAAAAAAATATACGTGATTGTCCCAGCAATCCCCCTCCCCAGTGTCATCAATCGTGATGTTATCCGAAACCCACCCCACCACCCCCCTCCAATTTGAGCCGCACGTGATTAATGGACGACCCCTTTATGCGGATGTTCGTCGAGCTAGAGCGATCGAAACCGGTGCTGCTCTTGTCCACCGCGCTGCTAGTATATCTATAGCGGTCGGGCTCGACTCTGGCTATACCTATATATGTTATCGCGCTCCCCGCTTTGTGCGGATTTTCGTCGACCTTGGACGATAGAAACACAGTGCTACTTTTCTTTACCGCGCTCCTACTATATCTATAGCTGACGGGCTCGACTCTGGCTATACCTATATATGTTATCGCGCTCTCCGCTTTGTGCGGATTTTCGTCGAGCTAGCGCGATCGTAACCGTTGCGGCTTTTCTTCACCGCGCTTCTAGTATATCTATAGCGGACAGGCTCGACTCTGGCTATACCTATATATGTTATTACGCTCTACGCTTTGGGGTCGTCCATTAATCACGTGAGGTTTTTTAGGCCACTTTTTGAACCCCCCACCCTATGGTGATATGTGGCGAGGTTCTAGGGTACCCCCACCCGCCTGCAACATCGCGTTAATTTTTTTTCTTACGAAATGTCAGCCACAAGCTATAGAGAGTACGGTATTTTATTGTGAAAAACGAAGTTATATATGTTTTCAGTATATTTCAATGGCATTGTCCGCGCAGTTACCAAAAAAAATATACGTGATTGTCCCAACAATCCCCCTCCCCAGTGTGATCAATCGTGATGTTATCCCAAACCACCACCCCCCCCAATTTGAGCCGCACCTGATTAATGGACGACCCCTTTGTGCGGATCTTCGTCGAGCTAGAGCGATCGAAACCGTTGCTGCTCTTGTCCACCGCGCTTCTAGTATATCTATAGCGGTCGGGCTCGACTCTGGCTATACCTATATATGTTATCGCGCTCCCCGCTTTGTGCGGATTTTCGTCGACCTTGGACGATAGAAACACAGTGCTACTTTTCTTTACCGCGCTCCTACTATATCTATAGCTGACGGTCTCAACTCTGGCTATACCTATATATATTATCGCGCTCTCCGCTTTGTGCGGATTTTCGTCGAGCTAGGGCGATCGTAACCGTAACGGCTTTTCTTCACCGCGCTTCTAGTATATCTATAGCGGACAGGCTCGACTCTGGCTATACCTATATATGTTATCACGCTCTGCGCTTTGGGGTCGTCCATTAATCACGTGAAGTTTTTAGGCCACTTTTTGAACCCCCCACCCTATGGTGATATGTGGTGAGGTTCTAGGGTACTCCCCCACCCCGCGCATGCAACATCGCGTGTCTTTTTTTTGTTACGAAATGTCAGCCACAAGCTATAGAGAGTACGGTATTTTATTGTGAAAAACGAAGTAATATATGTTTTCAGTATATTTCAATGGCATTGTCCGCGCAGCTACCAAAAAAAATATACGTGATATGTCCCAGCAATCCCCCTCCCCAGTGTGATCAATCGTGATGTTATCCGTAACCCACCCCACCCCCCCCCCCCCCTCCAATTTGAGCCGCACGTGATTAAAGGACGACCCCTTTGTGCGGATCTTCGTCGAACTAGAGCGATTAAAACCGTTGCTGCTCTTGTCCACCGAGCTTCTAGTATATCTATAGCGGTCGGGCTCGACTCTGGCTATACCTATATATGTTATCGCGCTCTCCGCTTTGTGCGGATTTTCGTCGACCTTGGAAGATAGAAACACAGTGCTACTTTTCTTTACCGCGCTCCTACTATATCTATAGCTGACGGGCTCGACTCTGGCTATACCTATATATATTATCGCGCTCTCCGCTTTGTGCGGATTTTCGTCGAGCTAGGGCGATCGTAACCGTTGCGGCTTTTCTTCACCGCGCTGCTAGTATATCTATAGCGGACAGGCTCGACTCTGGCTATACCTATATATGTTATCACGCTCTACCCTTTGGGGTCGTCCATTAATCACGTGAGGTTTTTTAGACCACATTTTGAACCCCCCACCCTATGGTGATATGTGGGGAGGTTCTAGGGTACCCCCCCGCCAGCAACATCGCGTTAATTTTCTTTCTTACGAAATGTCAGCCACAAGCTATAGAGAGTACGGTATTTTATTGTGAAAAACGAAGTAATATATGTTTTCAGTATATTTCAATGGCATTGTCCGCGCAGTTACCAAAAAAAATATACGTGATTGTCCCAACAATCCCCCTCCCCAGTGCGATCAATCGTGATGTTATCCGAAACCAGCCCCCCCCCCCCCAATTTGAGCCGCACCTAATTAATGGACGACCCCTTTGTCCGGATCTTCGTCGAGCTAGAGCGATCGAAACCGATGCTGCTCTTGTCCACCGCGCTTCTAGTATATCTATAGCGGTCGGGCTCGACTCTGGCTATACCTATATATGTTATCGCGCGCCCCGCTTTGTGCGGATTTTCGTCGACCTTGGACGATAGAAACACAGTGCTACTTTTCTTTACCGCGCTCCTACTATATCTATAGCTGACGGTCTCAACTCTGGCTATACCTATATATATTGTCGCGTTCTCCGCTTTGTGCGGATTTTCGTCGAGCTAGGGCGATCGTAACCGTTGCGGCTTTTCTTCACCGCGCTTCTAGTATATCTATAGCGGACAGGCTCGACTCTGGCTATACCTTTATATGTTATCACGTTCTGCGCTTTGGGGTCGTCCATTAATCACGTGAGGTTTTTAGGCCACTTTGAACCCCCCACCCTATGGTGATATTCGGTGAGGTTCTAGGGTACTCCCCCCCCCCGCCGCCGCGCCGGCAACATCGCGTGGATTTTTTTGATACGAAATGTCAGCCATAAGCTATAGAGAGTACGGTATTTTATTGTGAAGAACGAAGTAATGTATGTTTTCAGTATATTTCAATGGCATTGTCCGCGCAGTTACCAAAAAAAATATACGTGATATGTCCCAGCAATCCCCCTCCCCAGTGTGATCAATCGTGATGTTATCCGAAACCACCCCACCCCGCCCAATTTGAGCCGCACCTGATTAATGG
This sequence comes from Ophion costatus, assembly GCA_951751655.1. NCBI lineage: Eukaryota > Metazoa > Arthropoda > Insecta > Hymenoptera > Ichneumonidae > Ophion > Ophion costatus. The sequence continues at coordinate 25,664,729 of OX632362.1, read as the reverse complement.
ACGACCCCTTTGTGCGGATCTTCGTCGAGCTAGAGCGATCGAAACCGTTGCTGCTCTTGTCACCGCGCTCCTACTATATCTATAGCTGACGGACTCAACTCTGGGGCTATACCTATACAGTGCAGCCAGATCGCGCGCGAAAGTTACCTTCTCTCTAGTCCCTCGCGCGCCCATCACACAACCATAGTAGCGTGTGTCCGTGAGCGAGCGACGCTCGGACATCTTCGGAAAGAGCCGAGTGCCGTCGAACTGTCCCGACCGCGCCTTCGGCAGCTACACCAACACATAGACACGCTGAGCACGTTCATGTGCGGCCGAGCCGAACGAAGGCTTCGAGGGAAAAAGCAATCTGAGCACGGCCCGCGCGTGACGTCACGCGACGGCACGCGCGAGACTTTTAGATGATTTCAATGCTTATTTAGCTCTTAATTCTCTGCGTTATTAATGTATACAAAAAAATGTATCGCGCACTCTGAACGCTTATTTTTTTATTTTATACGTTAATTTAAATATAATAATAAATCTAAATTACAACTTATTTATCTTCTAAAAAATTGTTTACGCTTTACTCACACCCGTCCTTATGCCAAATAAATTATAATTCAGTATAATTCAGTAAGTGAAAATATATTTATATTCGTATTATTATATTAATTCTCATACTTTCATCAAGCGATAAAGTATTATCTCGAAAAACAAGTCAATAATCCATCCGGCCGCCAATCGTAAGTGCCAGAAAGTGCATCTTTAACACAAGCGCTAGGATGGCCCCGCTTGTAGCGTTCCTGGGATCGTTCCTCACGCTCAGCGCTTTTTTTTTAAATCATGGTTACTATTAATTTTTATTTGATTAGTTATTTTTATTAGTTATCATATTTATTTTAATTAGTTATCTTTTAGTACCGAAAAATTTATCGCGCACTCTGACCGCTTATTTTATTAGTTTTTACGTTAATTTAAATATAATAAATCTAAAATACAACTTATTTATCTTCTAGCAAAATGTTTGCGTTTTACTCACACCTGACCCTATCCCAAATAAATTGTAATCCATAAAAGTAAGCGGAAATATATTTATCTTCGTATTATTATATTCATTCTCATATACTTTCATCAAGCGATAAAGTATTATCCCCAAAAACAACCATCCATCCGACCGCGAATCGTAAGTACCAGAAAGTGAACATACATTGACACAAAAAATTAAAGGAGCAAGAAAAGTTGAAATTCGTCGAAAGTGGTCGTATAAAAAAAAGGATGTTAAAGCTTCAATATTCTAGTTTTAGTTCCGATAATGATTTTTTTTTGAGAATCACTGATTGCGCGGTCGGAAGAAATATCACGGCAAAAAAAATTTTGCAAATTTTTACGTTTTTCAAAGTTCTGCACGTGTTTTGGAGATTTTTTTCGGACTTGACCAATATCAAGGTCATTGAGCCCATTCAAATCAGTTCAATTTGATTTTTTTTATCTCCTTACGGCCATTTTTCGCTGAGATATCGGCCTCTGAATGAAAAAACGTCCGTTTGTCTTCAGTCATCGATATCTCGGGAACTAATGGTCGTACGGAAATTCGACCGGCAATTTTGGAAACGTACTCTACAAGCTCTGATTATTATTGTAGGTTAAAAAAAAATTATCTTTGCCATCAGTTTTAAAAAAGTAGGAAAAAACGATGTTTTCTTGGTTTTTATAAAATCCACCGCTACTTTGCAAATATTGCGATAAACACTAATGTTTATGGACGGTCATTCGGCTCAATATGTCCCCAAGAGCTATGCAAAATTCCAAATTGATCCGTTCATCGGTCTTTCTTGCCCGATTGACCAAAATATGAAAAAAAATTGAAGGAACAAGTCTCCTCCTTCTCAGACATTTCATGATTATTAAGAGGAAAAACAACTTTTCACTACTTTTCGTACAATTGGGTATTGAGTACGCATTAAATGTTGGAAAAGAACCCTGAAAGTCATATTGACTAAAAATTTTCGAATTTTTTTTTTAATAACAAAAATGTTGAAATTTTTTTGTTTATAAAAAAATCTATTTCGATTTTTTTTATTTTTTTAATGTTGACATTTTTTTTCCATTCAACATTGTACCGCCAGCATTAGAATTACCCAAAGCGTACGTAGAATTACCCAAAGCGTACCTCCCCGTGGTATGCTTTGGGTAATTCTAATGCTGGCGGTACAATGTTGATTTGAAAAAAATTTTAACATTTAAAAAAAAAAATATTCAATATTTTTTTTTATTAAAAAATTTTTTTTTCGAAAATTTTTAGTCAATATGATTTTCACAGTTTTTTTCCAACATTTAATGCGTACTCAATACCCAATTGAACGAAAGTAATGAAAAGTTTTTTTTCCTCTTAAGAATCATGAAATGATGTCCGAAAAGGAGGAAACTTGCTCCTTTAATTTTTTTTCAAATTTTGGTTAATCGGGCAAGAAAGACCGATAATCGGATCAACTTGGAATTTTGCATGGCTCTTGGGGACATATTGAGCTGAATGACCGTCCATAAACATTAGTCTTTATCGCAATATTTGCAAAGTAATGGTGGTTTTCATAAAAACGAAGAAGACATCGTTTTTTTGTACTTTTCTAAAACTAAAGGCCAAAATAAAAAATAAAAGTTTCACTACAATAATAATCGGAGCATGTAGAGTATTCACGTTTCCAAAATTACCGATCGAATTCCCGTACGACCATTAGTTCCTGAGATATCTCAGCGAAAAATGGTCGTAGGGAGAAAAAAAGCAAATTGAAGTGAATTGAATGGGCTCAATGACCTTGATATTGGTCAAGTCAGAAAAAAATCTCCAAAACACGTGCAGAACTTTGAAAAACGTAAAAATTTGCAACATTTCTTTTGCCGTGATATTTCTTCGGACCGCGCAATCAGTGATTCGCAAAAAAAAATCATTGTCGGAACTAAAACTAGAAACTTGAAACTTTAAAATTTTTTTTTTTTGTACGACCACTTTCGACGAAGTTCAACTTTTCGTGCTCCTTTAATTTTTTGTGTCAATGTATGTTCACTTTCTGGCACTTACGATTCGCGGTCGGATGGATGATTGTTTTTGGGGATAATACTTTATCGCTTGATGAAAGTATATGAGAATGAATATAATAATACGAAGATAAATATATTTCCGCTTACTTTTATGAATTACAATTTATTTGGCATTGGGTCGGGTGTGAGTAAAGCGCAAACATTTTTCTAGAAGATAAATAAGTGGTATTTTAGATTTATTATATTTAAATTAACGTAAAAACTAATAAAATAAGCGGTCAGAGTGCGCGATAAATTTTTCGGTACTCAAAGATAACTAATTAAAATAAATATGATAACTAATAAAAATACCTAATCAAATAAGAATTAAGGATGTTGCGTCCCAAATCGCAAATGATGATTAAATTCTGAAAATTCGGTATGTTTTTGTATGAAGTATTACAGAGGTTGTGTTAAAATTTCACGACAATTAGGAAGCTCGTTATCGAACAATTAACATTCACAAATTAAATGCTGTCTTATGGAAACTGATGTAACTTTGCAATCAGTTTTTTTTTTGACCTCTCAATTTTGTAATATCTACAATATACTGAAAGCAACGGAAACAAAACAAAGTTTATTGATAAATTTTTTTTAATTTCTTTTAAAAATTGTTCTTAACAAAATGTTAATTTTTTAATAACGAGCTTCCTAATTGTCGTGAAATTTTAACATGACCTTTTAAATACTTCATACAAAAACACACCAAATTTTCAGAATTTTCTCATCATTTTTTATTTCAACCCTTAAGGAGGTTGAAGTAATGATGATAGAATTCTGAAAATGTTGTATGTTTTTACATGAAGTATTCAGCAGGTCGTATAAAAATTGCATGACGATTAAGAAGCTATTTATTGGACAATTAACATTAACATGTTTTATAGGGACTCAACATCCTTAATAGTAACCATGATTAAAAAAGAAAGGCGCTGAGCGTGAGGAACGATCCTGCGCCCCTACGGACCGAAGCCAGGATCGCTACCAACCGGACCATCTTATCGCTTGTATCAAAAATTCACTTTTTGGCACTTACAATGGGCGGCCGGATGGATGATTGACTTATTTTTGCGGATAATGCTTTATCGCTTGATGAAAATATGAGAATTAATATAATAATACGAATATAAATATATTTCCGCTAACTTTTATGAATTATAATTTATTTGGCATAAGGACGGGTGTGAGTAAAGCGTAAACAATTTTTTAGAAGATAAATAAGTTGTAATTTAGATTTATTATTATATTTAAATTAACGTTTAAACTAAAAAAATAAGCGTTCAGAGTACGCGGTACATTTTTTCGTATACATTAATTACGCAGAGAATCAAGAGCTAAATAAGCATTGAAATTATCTAAAAGCCTCGCGCGTGCCGTCACGTGACGTCACGGGCGAGCCGTGCTCAGATTGCTTTTTCCCTTTCGGCTTGCACATGAACGTGCTCAGCGTGGCCACGGGCTGGTGTAGCTGTCAAAGGCGCGGTCGGGACAGTTCGACCGTACTCGGCTCTTTCCGAAGATGTCCGAGCGTCGCTCGCTCACGTACACGCGCTACTATGATTGTGTTATTGGCGTGTAAGAGACTAGAGAGGGGGTAACTTTTACTCGCGATCTGGCTGCAGCCAGATCGCGCGCGAAAGTTACCCTCTCTCTAGTCCCTCGCGCGCCCATCACACAATCATAGTAGCGCGTGTCCGTGAGCGAGCGACGCTGGACATCTTCGGAAAGAGCCGAGTGCCGTCGAACTGTCCCGACCGCGCCTTCGGCAGCTACACCAACACATAGACACGCTGAGCACGTTCTTGTGCGGCCAAGCCGAACGAAGGCTTCGAGGGAAATAGCAATCTGAGCACGGCGCGCGCGTGACGTCACGCGACGGCACGCGCGAGACTTTTAGATGATTTCAATGCTTATTTAGCTCTTGATTCTCTGCGTTATTAATGTATACAAAAAAATGTATCGCGCACTTTGAACGCTTATTTTTTAGTTTATACGTTAATTTAAATATAATAATAAACCTAAATTACAACTTATTTATCTTCTAAAAAATTGTTTACGCTTTACTCACATCCGTCCTTATGCCAAATAAATTATAATTCAGAAAAGTAAGTGAAAATATATTTATATTCGTATCATTATATTAATTCTCATACTTTCATCAAGCGATAAAGTATTATCTCCAAAAACAAGTCAATCATCAATCGGGCCGCCAATCGTAACTGCCAGAAAGTGCATCTTTAACACAAGTGATAAGATGGTCCCGTTGGTAGCGTTCCTGGCTTCGGTCCGTAGGGGCGCAGGATCGTTCCTCACGCTCAGCGCTTTTTTTTTTTAATCATGGTTACTATTAATTTTTATTCGATTCGTTATTTTTATTAGTTATCATATTTATTTTAATTAGTTATCTTTTAGTACCGAAAAATTTATCGCGCACTCTGACCGCTTAATTTATTAGTTTTTACGTTAATTTAAATATAATAAACCTAAAATACAACTTATTTATCTTCTAGCAAAATGTTTGCGCTTTACTCACACCCGACCCTATGCCAAATAAATTGTAATTCATAAAAGTAAGCGAAAATATATTTATCTTCGTATTATTATATTCATTCTCATATACTTTCATCAAGCAAAAAAGTATTATCCCCAAAAACAACCATCCATCCGACCGCGAATCGTAAGTACCAGAAAGTGAACATACATTGACACAAAAAATTAAAGGAGCAAGAAAAGTTGAACTTCGTCAAAAGTGTTCGTACAAAAAAAAAGGATGTTTAAGCTTCAAGTTTCTAGTTTTAGTTCCGACAATGATTTTTTTTTGAGAATCACTGATTGCGCGGTAGGAAGAAATATCACGGCAAAGAAAATGCTGCAAATTTTTACGTTTTTCAAAGTTCTGCACGTGTTTTGGAGATTTTTTTCGGACTTGACCAATATCAATGTCATTGAGCCCATTCAATTCAGTTCAATTTGCTTCTTTTTTTATCTCCTTACGACCATTTTTCGCTGATATCGGCCTCCTCGTCGGCCTCTGAATGAAAAAACGTCCTTTTGTCTTCAGTCATCGATATCTCGGGAACTAATGGTCGTACGGGAATTCGACCGGCAATTTTGGAAACGTGAATGCATACTCTACAAGCTCTGATTATTATTGTAGCTTTAAAAAAAATTATTTTTGCCATCAGTTTTAAAAAAGTACAAAAAATCGATGTTTTTTTGTTTTTTATAAAATCCACCGCTACTTTGCAAATATTGCGATAAACACTATTGTTTATGGACGGTCATTCGGCTCAATATGTCCCCAAGAGATATGCAAAATTCCAAATTGATCCGTTCATCGGTCTTTCTTGCCCGATTGACCAAAATATGAAAAAAAATTAAAGGAACAAGTTTCCTCCTTCTCAGAAATCATTTCATGATTATTAAGAGGAAAAACAACTTTTCACTACTTTTCGTACAATTGGGTATTGAGTACGCATCAAATGTTGGAAAAGAACCCTGAAAATCATATTGACTAAAAATTTTCGATTTTTTTTTTTTTTTAATAACGAAAATGTTGAAATTTTTTTGTTTATAAAAAAATCTATTTCGATTTTTTTAATTTTTTTAATGTTGACATTTTTTTTCGATTCAACATTGTACCGCCAGCATTAGAATTACCCAAAGTGTACGTAGAATTACCCAAAGCGTACCTCCCCGTGGTATGCTTTGGGTAATTCTGATGCTGGCGGTACAATGTTGATTTAAAAAACAATTTCAACATTAAAAAAAAAAAATCGAAACTGATTTCTTTATAAAAAAAAAAAATTTTCAATATTTTTTTTATGAAAAATGTTTTTTTTCGAAAATTTTTCGTCAATATTATTTTCACGGTTTTTTTCCAACATTCAATGCGTACTCAATACCCAATTGTACGAAAAGTAATGAAAAGTTTTTTTTCCTCTTAGTAATCATGAAATGATGTCCGAAAAGGAGGAAACTTGCTCCTTTAATTTTTTTTCAAATTTTGGTTAATCGGGCAAGAAAGACCGATAATCGGATCAACTTGGAATTTTGCATGGCTCTTGGGAACATATTGAGCTGAATGACCGTCCATAAACATTAGTCTTTATCGCAATATTTGCAAAGTAGCGGTGGATTTCATAAAAACCAAGAAGACATCGTTTTTTTGTACTGTTCTAAAACGAATGGCAAAAATAAAAAATAAAAGTTTCACCACAATAATAATCGGAGCTTGTAGAGTATTCACGTTTCCAAAACTACCGATCGAATTCCCGTACGACCATTAGTTCCTGAGATATCTCAGCGAAAAATGGTCGTACGGAGAGAAAAAAGCAAATTGAAGTGCATTGAATGGGCTCAATGACCTTGATATTGGTCAAGTCAGAAAAAAATCTCCAAAACACGTGCAGAACTTTGAAAAACGTAAAAATTTGCAAAATTTTTTTTGCCGTAATATTTCTTCCGACCGCGCAATCAGTGATTCTCAAAAAAAAAATCATTGTCGGATCTAAAACTAGAAACCTGAAGCTTTAAAATCCTTTTTTTTTGTACGACCACTTTTGACAAAGTTCAACTTTTCTTGCTCCTTTAATTTTTTGCGTCAATGTATGTTCACTTTCTGATACTGACGATTCGCGGTCGGATGGATGATTGTTTTTGGGGATAATACTTTATCGCTTGATGAAAGTATATGAGAATGAATATAATAATACGAAGATAAATATATTTCCGCTTACTTTTATGAATTACAATTTATTTGGCATAGGGTCGGGTGTGAGTAAAGCGCAAACATTTTGCTAGAAGATAAATAAGTTGTATTTTAGATTTATTATATTGAAATTAACGTAAAAACTAATAAAATAAGCGGTCAGAGTGCGCGATAAATTTTTCGGTACTAAAAGATAACTAATTAAAATAAATATGATAACTAATAAAAGTAACTAATCAAATAAGAATTAAGGATGTTGGGTCCCAAATCGCAAATGATGATAAAATTCTGAAAATTTGGTATGTTTTTGTATGAAGTATTCCAGAGGTCGTGTAAAAATTTCACGACAATTAGGAAGCTCGTTATTGAACAATTAACATTCACAAATTAAATGCTGTCTTATGGAAACTGATGTAACTTTGCAATAAGTTTTTCTTTTGACCTCTCAATTTTGTAATATCTACAATATACTGAAAGCAACGGAAACAAAACGAAGTTTATTGATACATTTTTTTTATTTCTTTTAAAAATTGTTCTTAACAAAATGTTAATTTTTCAATAACGAGCTTCCTAATCGTCGTGAAATTTTAACACGACCTCTTAAATACTTCATACAAAAACATACCAAATTTTCAGAATTTTCTGATCATTTTTTATTTCAACCCTTAAGGAGGTTGAAGTAATGATGATAGAATTCTGAAAATTTGGCATGTTTTTACATGAAGTATTCAGGAGGTCGTGTAAAAATTTTATGACGATTAAGAAGCTATTTATTGAACAATTAACATTAACATGTTTTATAGGGACTCAACATCCTTAATAGTAACCATGATTAAAAAAAAAAAAAGCGCTGAGCGTGAGGAACGATACTGCGCCCCTACGGACCGAAGCCAGGAACGCTACCAACGGGACCATCCTATCGCTTGTGTTAAAGATGCATTTTCTGGCACTTACGATTGGCGGCCAGATGGATGATTGATTTGTTATTGGAGATAATACTTTATCGCTTGATGAAAGTATGAGAATTAATATAATAATACGAATATAAATATATTTTCATTTACTTTTCTGAATTATAATTTATTTGGCATAAGGACGGGTGTGAGTAAAGCGTAAACAATTTTTTAGAAGATAAATGAGTTGTAATTTAGATTTATTATTATATTTAAATTAACGTAAAAACTAAAAAAATAAGCGTTCAGAGTGCGCGATACAATTCTTTTGTATACATTAATAACGCAGAGAATCAAGAGCTAAATAAGCATTGAAATCATCTAAAAGCCTCACGCGTGCCGTCGCGTGACGTCACGCGCGGGCCGTGCTCAGATTGCCCTTTCCCTCGAAGCCTTCGTTCGGATTGGCCGCACATGAACGTGCTCAGCGTGCCTATGCGTCAGTGTAGCTGCCGAAGGCGAGGTCGGGACAGTTCGACGGCACTCGGCTCTTTCCGAAGATGTCCGAGCGTCGCTCGCTCACTGACACGCGCTACTATGATTGTGTGATGGGCGCGCGAGGGATAGAGAGAGGGTAACTTTCGCGCGCGATCTGGCTGCACCGCTGACAGCGCCGCGTAGTGGCAAAAAAATCGGGACGACAACGGGGCTACCCCCACCACTCAAATTTGCCTTGGTTGCAAGACCTGTATGTAAGATCGTGGTTAGTCCATGACTGCTCAATCCAATGAGAACAACTTGATCAATGTTTACTCACTTCGCATCTACTATTCAGCATTGCGTGCAATTATTCCAGCCTGTTTCTCCACTCTCCTTTGCGCCTTTGGAGAAATGGAAATCTGGCGCAACCCAGCTACGGATTTTGACATTCGGTTCGACGGATTGTGCCTTGTTTGTAAGAGTCGGAAAGATTGTTTTTGGGGATAAGCCTCAAAAGCAGTGTGGGGAGTATGGAAAAGAGCAGGAAGGGATGTGATGGAAGAAAGATTGTGACTATTAGAATCGATTGTTAAGGAGGTCGATCACTTTCACGAGGTCAAAAAAGAGTCCAAATGTGTTTTATCCACAGCTGCTCGGATTGATGTTTACTTATGTTGATTATTCGTATTATCGATTAAGTATAGTGTGGTAAATGATGAATTCATTGCACGTGAACAAATAAAAACGGAAAAATTAGATTGTCGACGACTCGGTAGTAATCTTCGTGATAATATTAACGTAATAAACAGGGAGACTAGAGAGGAGTGAACAAGGAGTGCGGTGTATAATATTAGTGAGAAGAATGGGAAGTAACCGATGGCCGAATATTTGTTTGAGAGAGGAAATAAGAGGAATCTTAAAAAGGAAGCCGTTGAAATGGGAAAGAAACTTTGGCGAAACTAGATGGGGAACTAGAAATTGAGGAAATAATAGATATAATAAAAGAGGGGGAAGAAATAAAAATAATAGAGAATTTGGCAGACACGAGATTGAAAAACTTAAAAACAAAGACCATGGAGGGAGAAAAAGAACAGATCCAACAATCGCCGTATAATAGTTTATCCAAGGTAATAATAGAAAACGACATAGCGAGAAACATGCGTGAAGATAAGATGTCGAAATATAGGGAGGGATGGAAAAGAGGGGCAAGTGGAATGGTCTTGTAGGATATGTAAATGAGAAAGAGAAACAATGGTGGGCCTGGATGGCGAGGAATATATTCTACAAACATGCCAAATTTCATCGAAATCGGAGGGGGACACCTTTCCTTGTTAGTGATTTTCTATGATTTTTTTACAAGGCATGAATACACTTTATTCAAACTTTGAGAATATTATATACATATTTGCAAACAAATATTTCAATTTTCTTGAAGCATTTCCTCTGAAAATATGGAACATATAACCTGCCGTCCATCGAATCTCGCCATCAGACTTTGCCGTTTGTATACACTCTAGACACCGCAGTTTTTACCGGAAATCAATACGGTATAAAGATTACTTTAAGAACATGTTTACTTTCTATATGAACCTAACTCCGACCAAAATTGAACATTGCATTTTTTTGAGGTGTTTAAAGGAACGGGTATAATTTTTGCCATTATTTTATACGGAGTGTCTCTCCGTCCGGTTATCGGACGAATAAGCGTATGTTATTCGTCCGGATAGCGACTCAGCTCGCGCCGTATGTCCAATAGGCGTACATATTATTGTGATTCGTGTAAGCTAGTATCTGGACGAATAACATAGCTATATATACAATTGTCCGGATAGAATGTGTTAAATTGTTAAACAAACTATTCGGAAGAATAATTTACACGTAGTCATCGGAAGAAAATCTTTATAATTTTGTTTGGGTTTGGGCCAGTTGGTTGGGTTTGGGTCGGTTAGTTGTGTTTGGATTTGTTGGTTTTTTGGATGTGTTTATTTGGTTTGGGTTGGTTGGTTTTGTTTATTTGGGTTTGTTTTTTGGGGTGGTTTGTTTGCGTTTGTCATTTTGGGTTTGGGTCGATTTGTTTGGGTTTGTGTGTTCGGAGCGTTGTACAGCGTGAACCGCGTGAAATTAGCCGCCGTCCGGACGAATAACATACGCTTATTCGTCCGATAACCGGATGGCTAGCCTCAGCCTATTTTATAACCTTTTTGGCTATAAACAATGGACTTGAAACAACGATATTATCCCAAATTTAGGTTCATGTAGAGCGCAATTATATAAAGAAACTGTCACTTTATAAAATTATAGTTTAGAAATTTTTTGAGCTAGTGTACACAAATTGAAAAAATTCGTCTCGAGAAAAACGCGTTTGAAAAAAAGTTACCGAATACATAAAATTCAAGGCAGTAACAAGTTATTTATACTGCTCACCGGTTAATCAGCGATTAGATTAACAATTTATAGGATTTAAGAAAATCAATTTTTTGAATCACCTAAACTGATTTCCCGCCTTAAGCCTCCACGATAACACGGTTTTTGTCGGTACAATATGTTCGTAAGAGGCATTCTGGTCGCAATGGTTGGCAGTGCGTTATCCGTTAGCAATCGAAACCACAGGTGTTGTGCGTTACTTCTTTTTTTTTTTTAATGCGATGAATTCATTTTTTCAACGTTGAAAAAGAAGCTTACGATTTAATCGTAATTTTTGCTACAAGAACAATTCTTAAAAATGGCTTTTACGTGCGCTGCGCGCGATATTGCTCGTTGACTTAATTATTACGTATTACGTATTTGTATATAGCCTCGTTAATCTCGTTCTACATGTGTATATATATATATATATATTGAAATTTGTACTTCAAGCCATATGTAGTTGCGTTAAGAGTACGGACTGGCAAAAATGTTTCTTTCGTATGTAAATACTCTCTATATAATACATAATAAATAGTGTAAATATAATTTATGTATAATATTTGTGTGTGTACGTGTAAATATATATATGAGGTGTTCCAGCTCAACACAGACAACAATTTTCTTCACCATCGTTGGTCATTGATTTCTACAGTGAAAAATCTTAATCCTGGTGCCAAAAAACACGTCATTTTTTTCATCCCTCCCCCCCCCTTGCTCTTCAGCAGCTGCAAGAAATCTAAGTGCTTCCGTGCCGATTTTTTAATTCTGAAAAAAATTACAGACATTTTAGACCTGTTTTGTCCATTTTCACCAAAGCCCAACTTGTGCATACGATATTTACCTTTTTGTGAAATTTTTATTTCGCGGATGATTATTCGACAGTTTGGCGGTCAGCAAAATACTTTTTCGGTCTTGCAAGTAAAAAAAAACTTCAAACATGGCGAAAAAGATGTGTTTCCGTAGTAGTATGAAAGTAAGTAACATTTGTAATGGTCGGGAGAGGATTGGGATCAGTTCGGAAGTGAATCGAAGCCTTTCCTGTTCAGGTAAATACAAATTACTAGAATAACGAAGAAGGAGAGATTGATTAATTGATTGGTTTTATATGGTATTCGGTAGTACCTTGAGGCAGAGAGAGGGAGGTAAGTAGATAACGCAGCATATATAACATAGCAAAAATAGGATTTGGGATAATCAAAGTCGAATCCAGAATTAAATACATCCCACCCAAATTGAATTTCATCTAAAAGCATATTTTTCAAGTTTTTTTCACTTGCAAACAAAAATATGTGTTTCTTACTTCCAAACTATCGAATAATCATCCCCGAAATCAAAATTTCGTAAACATCGGAAGCACAAGCTGAGTTTAGGTGAAAAATGCACAAAACAGGTCTAAAACGTATTTCTATTTTGTCAGAATTAAAAAATGACGCGAGTGGACTCTGCGATTATTGCAGCGGCAAGTGGGGGGAAATTTCGAAAAAAAATTGACATTATTTTGAAACCGGAAGTGACGTTTTCCACTGTGGAAATTTATAATCAACGATGGTGAGGGAAATAATCGCCTGAATTGAGGTGAATTACTCCTTATATATATATATATATATATATATATATATATATATATATATATATATATATATATATATATATATATATATATCATAACAGTGCGCAATTCGCTGAGTTGCTCCACCCCGGAACGTCCAATTGGAAAATTCACACGAACAGTCGCGTAATCGTGAAGATAATCGTCGCAGGCAGTAAAGACATTTGCCATCTCGTCGAAGCTGCAAAATTACGTAAAATTCCTCAGCAAAAGTCCGTCATCGAAATTTCAATGTAGTAATATAAAGAACGTTGTTTCCACAAGTTTACCGTTGATCTCGCTGTATCTTATGCAATCTCTCCCATCGTCGGTCAATTCGTAGTCCTTTGGGCAGGAACAAATTCCTGAATAATCATACAAAGATTGCTTTCGTATACATCGTTCTTGAATGCGTGATTTTGTCAATTGTCAATTTTGCCAAATGAAAATTAATGTGTACAAAAATATTTTAAAAAGCAAGCTTTCGTTGCTACTAAGCTATCAACTACTAATTTCTACTCAACCAAAAACAGAAAATTTTTTTTTTTACGAAGTCACCTATATATGACTGTAAATAAAAACTTGGGTCGCCAAAATTTTCAAATGTTTAATAAATTCGATCAATTCAGCTTCATTGACCGCATTTAATTTGGCACAATAGTGAGTAGAGAAATTATTATCACACGTTTATATGCAGTTTCAGGATTTTCGTTTAAGGAATCCAAGAAATCTAAGGTTGTTTTACAGTCATTTAAATAAAGTTGATATGTTAACGGAGTAAATTAAAGATTATAACGGAGTAAATTAAATATGTTAACGGAGTAAATTAAATATGTTAACGGAATAAATTAAATATGTTAACGGAGTAAATTAAAGATTATAACGGAGTAAATTAAAGATTATATGCCTAAATTTTTCAGCGCCCCAAGCATGTATTTCATCACATATAGTTGACCTTGTAAAACAAATTATTCTCTTCTTTTTAGTACATTAAATAAAAGCTACTGTAAAACAATGTTACCAATAAATATATTTTATACTTTTTAATACATTAAATAAGAGCTTGTTTATTTGAAAAAAAATTTGACATGAAAAGTTAAAAATCTTATGGTTTTTTTTCTTCTTAAAGTTGAATCATGCATTGTCACCTTTTAGATGCACGTTTCTAAAATTTCAGAGGCTCTAAGTAGTCGGGAAATGGATGAAATATCAATTTTCCATTTTGCGTCTCACAGAGAGTCAAGTTAAAGTTAAAAGCTTGTAAAAATGGCGGGGCGGCACGTTTTTACTGACCTTCTATGCAATCGACCCTCGTCACTTCCGTTGTACTGAAGTCCGCGTCGAACAATCCTTCCACACAATCGGTAAAAGCGTTGCAACGTTTTCCCAGCATACGAGTGTCTGAAGTCGATGGTAGATAAGGAAATGAAATGAGGTTGACGAGAATGAGAGTTTAATGAATTAAGGAGGTACGATCATTACTAGGAATTCAACTTTAGGATTTGAAATTTTTATATGATTTTAACGAATACTTTATGCGCCTATTGCCAGAATTTGAGCTATTCTGACCGTTTAGGTTTTTCGCAATAAAACTGCAAAATCGACCACTGAGTTACCGAAGCACGTCGTCTTATGGAGTCCAACTCACGTATCCAACTAAACCCGTTGGAAAACTGAAATTCGATAGATTAGATATAATAGATATTGTAAAAAATAAGAAAAACAATCTTCACCGTGTAGTTAAAGCACTACATTACAAGAATGTTTCAATTTTCGGTTGAAAATTGTCAGAACGACGAAATAGCAGCCACAGACTTAGCAACGTCGCGAGTAACAGCTGATGCGTTTGGCGAACATAAACCAGCTTTGTTTTTAAATTTGGATAGATGCCGCCACAAAATTTGCAAACAACAATTTATAGAGATTTATCATTTATCACGTATCAATAATATGTACAATTATATTCTGCCTATCGTGTAAATTCCACTGAGGTAATTCAAGCCTATTTTAATAGGTTTCCGGCTGATTTTTCTTGTTGTCTTTTTAGTCCGTTTTTCTGGTGGATATGTTAATATTATCCCGAGTAAAAATGAATATATATGAACATATATAATTGTATATTAATTGATCATATACAATTGTATACAAAAATTGGCCCGATAGAATTTTCTATATTAGTGTATAAACGGATACAAGTGTATATACTAATATACAGTTATGTACAATAGTATATGAATATATACAACAATACTTTATATATATATATATATATATATAACAATATACAATAATATTTTATATATAATAATATACGATTGTATATTATTATCATTTATAGGATTTTATATTTGTTATGCATAGATAAATCTGTATATAATATGGTAGATATTAAAATCACATGAACAAAATAATGAATTCTAGTTAGTGCTGTATATGAGTACTTTTATTTTCTTTTGAAATTTCAAATGAAAATAAAAGTACTTTAAGGGGTTACCCCCACTTGCGATTTTGCACAAATCGATTTTTTTATTGCATTTTTTTGAAGTATACGTATCTGAGAATATGTCCTGAAAATTTCAAGTCGATCCGAACAAAATTGACTGAGATATGAGCGTTGAAAGAGAATAATCCGTTGTGTACACGACCGACTAATTGAAACTTTAAACGCGTTTTTCTCAAAATGGCATTTCTGAAGTCGGTGACCAAGATTACTCGAACACTAATAAACCGATCTTCTTGAAATTTTGCAGGCTTATTTAATACATAAAAATGTAGTCTTTAATCGTTCGATTTTTTTTTCGAAAAAAAATGGCCGTTTTATAGCCAAAAAACGGCCGTTTTTTTTCGTTAAAATCGAGCCATTAACTTTGACTGTCGGCCGTTTTGTGAAAAATGAATAGTTTTTAAAATCCTTCGATTAAAGACTAGTTTATACTTATATTTGACTAAATCCATCCGCATTTTTTTTTCAGATGATCCACTTCGCCGCAATGTTGGTCACCGCAAACCGTGTATATAAAAACATTATTTCATTGACGGCCATTTGCCACTAAACAATGTAATATTTTTCAATAAAAAAATTACTGAAAGTTCTTCAAGATGTGTTCTTTAAGATGGTATATTGATCGATTAAAAAAGTTTTGTAGTTTTCTTTAAAAAAATCATGAAAAAGGCCTTTTTTTGCGCTACAAGTAGGGGTAACGCCATAATATGTGTACTTTTATTTTCTTTTGAAATTTCAAATTAAAATAAAAGTACTCATATACAGTCTACTTTACAGTGAGTACTTTTATTTTCTTTTGACATTTCAAAAGAAAATAAAAGTACTCATATACGGTCATATGGAATTTTATATAGCGCAAATAAAATTTTCACGTATATATATAATTATATACAACACTATATTGAATTATATATAACTGTATATAATATTATATCTAATTATATAAACCGTAAATAGAGGTTCACGTATATATATAATTATATACAACACTATATTGAATTGTATATAACTGTATATGATATTACATCTAATTATATAAACTCCCTATAAAAATAGTATCTCCGTATATCATTATATACAGAACTATGTATAATTTTATCAAATCAAATTTGATGTAAGTACATTTATATCGGATTATACATACGAATGTATAGAGTTATATACAATTATATGTAAACCTATGTATAAATACATATGATTGTATATCATTTTTATATAATTGTATCTAAGTATATACAATCATTTTTACTCGGGATTATTACGAAGATTACTACCGATCCGTTGACAATCTAATTTTTTCAGTTTTTTATTTGTTCACGTGCAATAAATTCACCATTTACCACACATTTGGCACACTGTAATCGATAATACGAATAATCAACATAAGCAAACAGCAATCAGAGCAGCTGTGGGTAAAATAAATGTAAATTCTTTTTGGACCCCGCGGAAGTGATCGTACCTCCTTAAGATCAGCGAAAGAGGTGGTTGCGGTGGGTGGGGTAAATAAAAGCTTGCAAAAAGCGAATAAAATTGGAACGTACAAAGATCTTTGCGACAAACGGATCCTCGATGCTTAAAGTCCATGTTGCACCTGCACTTTCCTTCCTCGCCGCAGCGTGCGTTTTTCAAGAATTCGCGACACTGCGAGTCCTCCTCGCAGGAATCGCCTATAACGTTGGCAGCCTTCAGGCATCGTTTCCCGTCCATCGAGAGCACGTAGTCGACCTTACAACCGCAAATGTCGAAGCATCTCGCGTGCATCGCCGTGCACTCCTCGTCGATCGTGCATTCTTCTCCCAGGGCTATATCGACGAATAGGCAGTAAAGAAAAAACGGAAACCATATCAAACGAAATAAATTGCCATAAGCCTGTATCGCTCGATAAATAGATTTGCCACTCTTCGCTTTTTCCATACTTCGGCAATGGCGAAAAATTATGATCCTCGTCAAGACATTATTCGGGAATATTTATATTTTTCTTAAATCAATTTTCGTATCGCAATTCTCGTGTTGCATACGCACAGGCACTCTTCAAGCACCGCGTCCCTTCGGAATTTGGATGATGCTGCAGCGGGCACGAGCAATATCCATCGACGCAAAAACTCGCCGATCCTTCGACGTAACAATTGTGCGAGGTTTGGCAAACGTGACCGATTCCTGCGAACGAGCAAAGACGTTAAAATCTCGTTGACGTTGACGAAAAAAGTCGTTGACGATAGTCGCCTTTTCGAGCGGAATGGCAGTTTTGGGCAAAAAATAAAAATTCAATTTGACGTAACGTGGACAAGTTCGGTTGGATGGCGGTTAAAAATAAATCTTTATAACTGTAGCGAACATCGGTCTTGCCGTTCGTGGCCATCGAATTCTTTTTTCACCACCTCTCTTATGCATCGAGCATAATAAAAATGTATATTCTTATTACGAAACGGCAAGAACGAGTCAACTTTCTTTTTTTTTCTCGAATACTGAGAGTAGGTATTGTTTGGAGAATGGCTTTTTTTTCCGTGACTGACAAAGGGCTGAGTGAGTAGTATGACGACGAGACGACCTCACCTACGGACTCGTAACACCTATGAGCCTCGAAGTGAGAGCCTGAAGAACACCCACACACGTTGTTCCGGCACTCCGCTTGGGCGGTGAAGGTCATACGGCACTGTACGTCCTCGGTGCATGGATCTCCGATGTTCTTCGCGACTGAAAGTGATGAAAAAACAAAACAATTATATTTACACTCTCCGTCACAAAACATTCATGTTATTCTTCTTATCACGATCTAGCGTTCTACAGTTCCATCTCGATCTTCTCTCACGCTTGGTCCTCTCTACAATTTCCACAATTTCACGTTTCATAACTATTCGCCTGGAACTTCGCTTTTACCCCAAATGTCACTAACAAAAAAAACGAGATTCGCAAATAAAAGAAAACTGTTATCAAAAAATGACAATCCTTTTCTTGTATCGCTTCCGTGCGATGAATCGATTCAAAGTTCGCCTCTGTTTTCTGAGTTCGACTTGGTGGAAGAAGAGAGCATGAAAAAAAACGAGACGGGTGTTCCGAGCGAATATATATGTATACACATATGACCCGTGTGTAATTTTGAACAAGACTCATAATAGCAATAATAGTTAAGATTTTCCACGAGGCTTTCCGTCATTGCGGAGCTTCGTATGGTACTTTTCTCTTTACCTCTATTTCTTTTTCTTTTCTTTTTTATATCTCAGGACACAGAATTTGACGCGGCTCGACGAGCACACCGAGAGCTCTCTTGACACGCTCGAGAGAAACTCACGGGGCTATAAGAGTTACACGCCGACTAGAATTTCTATAGAAGCACCAAAGTGTACTGCTATGCAGACACGTATTATAATACGAGATAGGACGAGTAGCGTGAGATAGATTCTCGATTTGGAATAATTCCCCCATGGTTATATTTATGAATTATATATATATATATATATGGTTCCACACTATAAATAGTTATCAAGCCTTTGGAGACTTCCGCCGAGCTCCATGCTCCACTCCTCCCTAAGAAATAATACTTTTTTCCCCCAAAGAGGGCGTTGAACAATCCCACAAGTTGCAATTTCCCGCTCCATTTCTCAAGACATCCGATATTGCTCGTCGTTTTAAAAAAAAGCCCCGTATTAACAGGTTACACTTAGCTCGTGGTCGGAAAAAAAAGGTTTCGTGACCTCTTTCTGAGAAAACGTGTGCGAAAAACAGAATCAAAAAAGCATTCTGTTTTTGCATGAAATTATCTAGCGCTTGAACGAGGGATTTAATAAAATATTACTTTTTTGAAAAAATGGCCACCGTCCAAAGTGAAAGTATCGATTTTTTGTGAAAAAAACCCGATCTATTTACGTTAGTAAGAAAAATGCATGGAAAAAAAACTTCCGTCCTTCAAAGCACTGTTTATTGATATGTAAAAGAAACTTGTCGAATTTGGAGTTGGTCGGTGCAGTGATTTTTTTAGATACGGTGGTCGCCGCTTTTGAAAGCCATTTTGAGAAAAATGCGTTTAAAGTTCGCCTGTTTGAGGATCCTACCTATCGACGCCCATAACTCCCTCGATTCTGAACCAAACGACTTTAAATTTTCAGAGAATAATTTTGAAATGTTATATTTTGAGAATTCGAAAACCAAAAATCGATACTTCAAAGCGGGATGTACATTTGAAACGATAGAAAAATCGATTGTCTTTTTTTCCTTTAAACGATAGAACTATATACGTAGAATATTTTCCCACAGTTTCGAAGCGAAATTCGAAGAACTCTAAACCGTCACCCTTGTCCCTCACCGCAGTCTTACTTAAAAATGATTGGGCTGATTGAGTTGAAACTTCATAATATTGCTTGGAAATGATAATAATAAATAACAATAAATAGTAATAAATAATAATAAATAATAATAATAAATAATAATAAATAATAATAAATAATAATAAATAATAATAAATAACAATAAATAATAATAAATAATGATAAATAATGGTAAATAATGGTAAATAATGATAAATAATAATAAATAATAATAAATAAATAAATAAAATAATAAACTTCGAAATATTGATAATATTGCTATCTTCTACATGACGAGAAGTAGTTGTGAAAATAAAAAAAAACTACTTGTTAAATTCAAAATTGACAGAAATGTTGCGTGAAATAATGATTTTTTTTTTGTAAATGCGTGCCATTCTCTCAAGTTTGCATTTTTTTCATTTTAATTACTGTCAAATGGAAACTATACACGTGCTGACCGAAATTTTTGTTTGAATTTTTTTGAAAATCAAAGTCCACGGGAAGCTCGACTGCAGGTACCTTAGTTGCTGTAATACTCTACTACAGGTCCGCCATTTTGTTGATAAACGAATTTGAAAAATCAGTTTTGTGTACTTAAATGAACTATTAAAACAAACCGACAGTTTGATAAATGTAAAATAATAATGTCCTAGTTTAAAAAATTCCTCAAAATTGCTTAGAGATGCGAACTTTCGGCGATTTCTCAACTTTCCGAAGTTTTTTCTTTTCGTTATTCTGCGATTTTTTGCGGCTTCGTGGTCTCGTTTGAATTTTTAGTTCGGGTAGAGAGTAAGATGACAAGAACGAACGAATAACTATTACCGACTCACTCACTTTTAAGACACTGCACGTGTGTGCGATTCCTATCGACGAGATAATCGGCCATGCAGACACAGGTCTTCTGATTCTTGCAGTAAGCGTTGTCCATGCAGTCTCTGTCGTATGTGCAGAGTGCCAGAGTTTCTGCGATGGGAAGAACATACGATCATTAATCCATCGGCTCCAAGATGCGACGAAGACAATTTAAGAGAGTATGGGATACTGCAGCTGTGATGAGCAAGTACTATTGTTGCAAGTACATATATTTATAGTATATTTATAGAGCAATAGCAATATATTTATAGAGCAATTTATTTAGCAATATATTTATAGCAATAGCAATATATTTATAGAGCAAGTACTATTGTTGCAAGTACATATATTTATATATACCCGTTATTATTTTTCAACGATAACTTTGTCATGATAAAATAGATTAAATTTAACGAACAATTGCTGCTGCATATCTTTAGATATATATCCGTTGCTATTATTATGTTTATATACATATCCATTGTTATTATTATTCTTGTTGTTATTATTATTATTATTATTATTATTATTATTATTATATAATCATATATAAAATAATTATTGTTATTCATGTTACAAAAATAACGTAATATGTATTTTCATTTGATTGGTTTTTTAATGACTACATTTTCCTCCGCGCCGAATTGCTTCCGAAAATTTCTGCTGATTCCGAACGTCACGAAATTATTTTCGAACGTCCAAAATTACATCGGGCATAAACGCAACAAAAGTGTTTCCCGACCCTTCCGACGATCCTTTACGCAAATTATAGATTTGTGGGTAAATAAACGGTGAATTCGTATTCGGGGGTAAAAATACATCGACATAGAATTAGAATAAAAAGAAACGTATCGAAAAGATTTTCTCATCTCGGCCAAAAATAAGTGGCTTTACCGAGTTGTCGATAATTTATTTTTGGCTTAGATCTGCAACTTCAGTTTGCGCGCAGTCTCTTCGTAATCGTTTTCTCTTCAAAATGCCGTTTGATTCGAGGAGTTTCGATGTTTTTTTTCGATTTTTGGGAAAATTTCACTTTTTATGATTTTTAAATAAAAATTAAAGGTTTTAGAGACAACTCATGGTGAATTCGTGTTCAGGGGGTGAAAGTACGTAAAAATAGTCCTTCGAAACGAAATATTAAAATTCCAACATTTTTTCGCACTTCGGCAAAAAAAAAGTTTCTTCACTCAAACGTCGCTCATTTATTTTATATTTCGGATTGAAACTCCGCTCTGCGCGCATTCTTTTTGTTTTCGTTTCCTCTTTAAAATGCCTTAGATTCGTCCAGCTGCGATTATTTTTAATTTTTGACAGAATTTCGAAGTTTTTGTACCCCTCGCCTCTTTTTCCGCCATTATTCGAGTGCCTTTCTCGAAAAAAAAACTAATTGAGATATCGGGAAATTTCAGCATTTTGATGATATTTAGAAAGTGGCCGGAGCGCAAATATTTTTTTTCGCCTTTTAATATACTTTTACGACCTATTCTAGGGATATTTTACGCTTATTACGAATATCTCGGAGTTTTATCGAAGGGTCATCAGGTTTAAGGCGTTACTTCGGGTGGGGATCGGAAATTCGAACGATCAATATTCAGAAGGACCTAAATGTCGAATTCAGTAATGACGAACGTTCCAATATAAATAGATCAATCTTATGATAGCCTGTAAAATAGTTAATCGAAATTGTTATAACAAAAATCTCGAAGTTTATTTATAGCGAGACGTTAAATCGTCGAATTGTAAATATTACCACAGTTTACAATTTCGAATTCATTAAAGGGGAGGGCCAAAAAATCGATCAGTTAAAATGGAGAGGGGTCAAAAATGCGAACGGTCCGAACAGCGAAAACAATGGAACAATGGATCGAGAAGTACGTTACTTGCGCTTCAAAGTGAAGTTGGCAGATGACGCAGGCGGTCAGTCGGGTCGGGCAGCCATGCCATTTTCGCTATTTAAGTATTCGCCATTTAGGCATTCGCCATTGCGGACCATCGATCATTTGCGTTTCTGAGATCTACACATTCGAAGTTCGTAGTCTCGATCTATGGCTTTTCGCTATAGACGGTATTACGAATATTAGATACTCGCTTTTTTCTATTTCAGAGATATGAATTTTGTAGATTGTTCGAATCTGTATTTGTATGACTCAAATTGCAGACTATCTGAATATATGTTCTCGAATAAATAATCCTTTGGCCTAATAGTTATTCGATTTTGTCATCGGTCAACGGATAATATTTCGAATAATTAAACTTTCGTTATTTTGGGAGTTCATAATTCTGTCGTTTCAAAATTTTTGGTCATTCGACATTTTGACCCCCACCCGTTACTTCTAAACAAAAATAGAAAGGTTAACGTTTTTTCATTGCCTTAAATGATGTATAAACATCACAATAATGATACACAAAAGAATATACACGCGAAAAGTTTCGAAAAAATGTTACAGCTCAATTCCCGAAGCCCCTTCGAACGTTTCGAAAGGAACGAGGCAGCCTAGACGGTGTAACTAGCAATTTGGAGTCGTTTAGTACAGCCGTTGTACAAAAAATATACAACGACCCAACAACTGAAGACCTTCCATCAAAATGCCTCCGTGGGTATATGCGGAATTTAAAAGAGAGCTTCAATTTCGTCGTGTGAACGATAGCTCTTAAGTCAGTTTTGAAATTTCAAACGCGTTTCTCTCGAGACTGCGCTTTTGAAATCGGGAGGACGCATAATTCCGGCAGTTTTCATCCGATTGCCTTAAAACTGCAACTGCAGCTACTCAGAAAGATTGCAAAAGTACACAGACTCTTATGATTCATCAATAATTCTCGTTTTCATAAACAAATTGTGGCCGACTATCGAGCAAAAAGGATAAATTATTCAAAATGACGCCATTCGGCGCAAAAACCACATTTTCTAATGATCGTGTGTACTTTTCTACCAAAACTAATGTAGGTGACGAAGTTCGTTTTGTTCTAGGTGCTATTCCATAAAAGTTCTGCATCCCCCGCAGAGGTGATATTGAAGTTGGCATCGTTGGAACGCAACGAAAATGTATTTTTTTCGTGTTCCCGTATTTTTCCGGCAATATATCAATATAAGGTACAAACATGGAGGTTATGCGTGTAACACACTATCCCATACGAGGCCGCCTCGTTCCTGTTTGCAAACGTTCACTTTTTTGACAAAATTTTCAATAACATTTTGCCATAATTGCGGACTAATTTCATTAATGATGCGTCCATTGGTCCCTTGAGCTCCGGAATGGTCTGTGGATCATTGACATACACTTTTTCTTTCAGAAACCCCCAAAGAAAGAAGTCCAATGGCGTCAAATCGCACGATCTTGGTGGCCACTTCACATCGCCAAGGCGCGAGATAACACGACCGTGAAACTTCGTCTGCAACAACTATGCAGTAACAATGCAGCAAATAACAATTTCCATGCGTCGCTCGAGCGTGTAATTCTCCACGACTAAACCTCAAAACTTCCTCATGCCAGTTGTGAAAAATTAGTACTCTATGTTCGCCGCAAAAAAAATGGCGCGCAATTTAAAATGTCAAGTCATTTCGAGACGGCCTTTGTCTCGATTCTCGCCATTGTAGGGCATCGAAGATGTCTCCCGACACTTTTAGTCCACGTCCCTCAACGTTCCCTCATTTTTTTCAACCCCAACGTGTAGCCAATGTTTGCAGATGCGTCAATATCAACGCGAACATATACGTACGAGCCTGCGAGTTTTGTTCGGAACCACAGCGAGGATCGTCGATCGCGTGAGCTACCGCGAGAGGGCAGCACCACGCGGCAACGAGGAGGCAATCGATGAGAAATTGTCGAGCTTTTACGCGCGGCGAGTGGCACCTGTGCTTCCGGTAGTTCCTCATGG
Source organism: Ophion costatus (assembly GCA_951751655.1). Classification (NCBI taxonomy): domain Eukaryota; kingdom Metazoa; phylum Arthropoda; class Insecta; order Hymenoptera; family Ichneumonidae; genus Ophion; species Ophion costatus. The sequence continues at coordinate 25,640,065 of OX632362.1, read as the reverse complement.
AATTTTCGCGACTCTACGAATCGATATCCGGTCATTTCTGGACCGCTGACGAGTGCTCGCAACAACGACGAGAACGATGCCGACGACGACGATTGCAACTTAGCAGTCCGCCGAAATAGCCGACCTTCCACACTCGGAAGTGAATCCCATTGTCGATGACAATTTGCACTAGACGGAGGCGATAAACAATTGCGAAGAACGATTCGACCTTGGTCGATTGTTTTTCCCCCGATGCCGCGCACTGTGCAGTCGATGATTTAACGAGAAGGAAACGAAGAATGAAAAAAAAAAGCGTTTAGCACCGGAGGATCGACGACGCACCTCGTCGTACCGAGGATGATCGTATCGTTACGCAAGTGGATCGCGCGGGCTCTATTGTACTTCGTTTATCGACTGTACGCACGCGTGTTTATATATCGTCACAGACCGTGGCCTCTTTTTTCCATGTCTTTTTTTTATCTCCACTTTTTCGACTCGGTGGCGGGGAAACGCGAGACAAATTTTCGCTCGAGACAGCTCTCGACGGTCTTAAGAAATCTTTGTGTGCTTCGTAAGCGGCTGCTCGCGCTTGTCCTTATTGTGCAGCGAGCAATAAAACAATATTACGCAACGTTACAGAGGACTGTATCTCGTACGTTCCATATTTCTAAAAAAATCCCGACGAAACGTCAATTGGGTGATCGAAGGTGTGTGCGACCTGAATTTTACTTCGAATTTATTTCGAACCCCAACTCGCTGATAATGAAAAGCAACCGGCGCATACCAGGTGTGGAAGTATGAAACCAGAATTTTTTGTAAAAATTACGTCTGTTTGAAAATGATTTAAAAAACGCATGGAGACGGCTTGCTCCGTCACATTCAATCGATTCGCGAGTTCTTGATGACTTTGAGTATCATCTTCATCCAATGAGGCTTGCAATTCGTTGTCTGCGAACTTTTTCGGTGGTTTCCCACGCTCTTCGTTTCTCACGTAAAAATCACCACTTTTGAATTTTTTGAACCACTCGAAACACTGTGTTTTGCCAAGAGCATGTTCACCGTAAGCTTCGACAAGCATTCGATGCGATTCTGCAGCAGTTTTCTTCAAATGATAACAGGAAACGAATACTGTCCGCAAGGCGTAGTTGGTAGGCACAAAACTCGACATGTTTGAGGTTATAGAAAAATATACCGGTGTAGGGAACTTGGGTTGTGTGTGTTGAAAATCTTCGTCAGCTGTTAGAGGGAGATGATGGCGCTGCAGAAGCGGTCTTACGGTCCCTAAACTGATCGCTAGCACCATCTATAGGGAAATTCCAGTTTCATACTTCTACACCTGGTACGTGATCGCTCGTAACAGGAGGCTTACGAAAGGCCGAAAAGTCGTTTCCTCGATCGTCATAGGCCTCTCGAGTTTTATTTTCGCCTGACCAAAGCCGGAACCACAAATCGAGACAAGTCAATGGGGAGTTCGATTACGCGGACTCGCAAGGTTCGTATTACGATTGATCGAGGCAACTGGAAATAGACACGGTTTATCGTCGCGTGCTCTATGGCGATACGGAGCCCCGGTGCTTGGAAACGCTTCTAAGCCGCAACTCTTTTTCTGCGGCCCGGCAGTCTTGGAAAAAGAACAACATTCGACATGGAGAACGGCTTTGATCGATCGAGAATAGGAAAAATCGGAAAATATTGAGACACAGAGTTACGGAAGTCCGAGGGCGCAAAGGGACGTTCGAAGAAGTTTAGTTTTGTAGAGGGCACATTGGAGATTGATCTCGGGACGCTATGAAATTCCTATTGACGTTTGTTCGAGAGTTGACACGTGGGTTTGGGCGAGGAGAAAATTCGCGAAAGAAGGATCATGTTTGGGGGGTTAGGCTACCGGGAAAATGACGAACGCTCGTTCGTCGCTTCAGGCAACTCAAGTTGAAGAGCCAGATCCAATATATGGTGCAAGAATCGTTGATTGAAAGTAAACTTATGATTACAGCCATATAACTGCCAGTAAAAGTTTAAGGGGGAGATCCCTTCAAACGAGAAAAAAATTACTGATGTTCGTGTTTTTGTTTTTTAAGAAAGATTTCTTCGCTGTTTTTGAGTTTTAGGGTATTACTCATTACTACTTTGTCTGTTACGTGGTATTCTTTTTTGTTAACATTTAAAAATGTCGGAGGTATGGCACGGTGTCCTAAACTGCATTTTCAAAACTGGCGTGACGTATAGCGAAAAAAAAACTTGTCGACCGATTGTGATGGAACTTGGTAGAAATCTTTCTCACCCTCTTGTCTAAAACATGCCCCTAAAAGTTTTTGAAAATAAGAAAAGTAGTTTTTATTGTAAAATGTAACCATTTTTTTGGAAAATTCGATCTTTTTGTTTCAAAGCGTAACATTTCATCGATTTTCCGCATTTCTCACTTTTTCTTGGTTTATATTCTGCGTGTGAGTGCTAATTAAAGAAAAACCTTTGATTTTTTTGCAGATTAATCCCGCCGACGCTACATGTGACGTCGTCCGACAAAATCCGCCATTGTTAAAGAATAATAGGCTGCGTGACCTCTGACCCGACGACAAAATATCCTTATGATAAAAACATGCGCGAGACAAAATCCTAAATCTCGTCCACCACATCAACGTGGTCGCGCGCAAAAAACCTTGGGTGTTTTGCGCGCCAAAACACCAAAAACAAACAAAACACTAAACAACACCAAACAAACAAACAAAACGGCAAGAAAACCCAAACAAACCCAAACATTTAATTGCCGACAGCGGCTATACCATCGGCAACCAACCCAGACAAACCTAAACAACGCCAAAAACACCATACAAACAAACAAGACGCCAAACAAACCCAAACAAACACCTCAACATTTAATTACCGACAGCGGATATAATATCGGCAGATATTTTGTCTTGCGGATATTTTGTCATGCGGATACTTTGTCCTGCGGATATTGTGTCGTCGAATATTTGGTCGCGGATATTTTCTCGTCGGCTCAAAACGCGTGTTACCGAATAATAATTAGTTTTTTTTAAATGTAATAGCCAAAAGTAGTAATAAAATATACCCTAAGTCTCAAAAATTGCGAAGAAACATTTTCATTCATTCATTTTTTCCTCGCCCAAAAGGATCTCCCCCTTAAACGCGTTCTCCTCGAAACTATGTTTTCGAAACGGTGTACACGATTTCTCGGGATCTCATGAACGTGCCGACTTAATATTTGGTTACTTATTCAGTGTAACATTAGTGTAGTTTGACCGACGTTTTTCTTCTCAACATTTTTTTCATGATTTATTAACAAAAATGTAATTTTTTCTAAAAAAAAGAATTATTGAAGAATATTTTTTTGCATTCCGTACTTTTTACTCGGTCGTCAAATATGGTCGTCTTTTTTTCACGACTTTCCTAAACGCACAAACTCACGTGTCATCTTTTGGGCACATGTCAATAGGAATTTCTTAGAGGGCCGAAAGTGACCTCCAGCGTGCCTCTAAAAAGTTGTTGTTCTGGTAACCTTTAGCCAGATTTCGTAAAAATATCGCAGTTTTCGAAAAAGCGCTGTAACACAAAAACTACGGCGTCTAAGAATATCAAGAGGGTAAAGAGGTCGATGTCAAAAAATTTAACAGATTAGGGTTTAACAAAGAAAAAATCGATTCAGTAAATTTATTTTACTACGAGAGTTCACCCTGTGGGCCGGTAGCGTAAAGATACCAAGAGCTTTCGTCCTTTTCTTCAAACTTTGCCGAAATTGACCAAACTTCCGAAACACTGCAGTAAACGTGGAAGAAATCACTCTACGATTCTCCGATCAAACTAAAAAGCCTCCGTCTAATCTGTCTGCCCAATTTCCGGTCGCCCAGCCCGATCGCGCGCATTAAAAAAAACCGATAGAATGAGCGAAAAAAGCAGATGGCGATTGTCCTCTCCGAAACGAGCACACGAGTTACGATCGAAAGGCACGCGTTAGTCTTTTCGAGCGATAAAACAATAACGAAGGTGGTCGAAACGAGGGGAGCGACGACGAGGTGGATCCTCGTAGTCGAGTTGCGCGGCAACGACTGCGGCCACCGAAGAAGGCGAAAGGGAAGAAGCGGAGACGATCGTGGGATCCGAACGCGATTCTCTAGAGTAGTAGATTCTCCAGAGTGCATGCGTGTGTACATAGATGTAGCGCGTGTAGTGGCACACAACAGTGCCGCGCGTATAATATGCATATATGGGTCACCTCACCCCGCACCAACTTATCACTTCGTCTTTAAACGTTTTTTCCGGTACCTTCCGTCTCTAAATCTGGATATTTCAAGCCCTGCCGTTTTTTTCACCCAGTTAATACATCCGAGAAATTTGGAAAAAAATCATGCTAGTGTTCGTAACATTCAATTTAATATATCAATCATAAAATTGGAGGAAAATTGATTTTTATATTTTAAAATATATTTAATATGTTTTTCGTTAAATAAATGAAGCGACTCGGGTGAAAAGGCGTTTTTGGCTCGGACACGAAATACCCACGTTTATAGACGAAGTGTTAAACATCGGGATTATTTCGCGCTCGCACCCTCAAGTATATTAACGGGTTACAGCTCGTGGCCGCCAGAGAGAATTTGCGTAATTTTTTTTCTGGGAAAACGTGTGCAGGCTTTCGAATGATTGTTTTTATATTAAAAAAGTATGGTTCTAAGTATCTTTTACGATTATTGTATTGCACAATATTTATTAATGTTCGGAAACAAGTCATCCGAAAAAAAAAACAATATCGAACGCATTTAGTTTTTGCACGAAATTTCCTAGTGCTCGGACGAAGGATTTAATAAACATTCCGATTTTTCAAAAAAACAAGCGCAGTCCAATGTCAAAATAATCGATTCTCGGTGAAAAATATTTTCTATTTTCGTTAAGAAAAACTATGCATCGAAAAAAAAATCTTTTTTCCAAGCACTGTTTTTCGGCATGTAAAATTTGAAGTTGATCGGTGCAGTGATTTTTAAATCATCGTGGTCACCGATTTTGAAAAAAGTCATTTTGCGAAAAACGCTCCTAAAATTTGCCGGTTCGCGAAACCTACCCATAAACGCCAACAACTCCCTCAATCTTGAACAAATAGAGATAACATTTCACATAATATTTATGAAATGTTATGTTTTGACAATCCGGCGAAAACAAAAATTCGATATTTCCAAAAAATTCAGTTGGGCGCGAGCCCTTAATCCTGTAAAATCCCTATCCGTCAAATCGGAAACGACGCGTTAATCATAATTACCTAAAACACATTTCCGGCCAATCTTCAAAATGGCGGTACTCGAAGCGACATCGCGATCTCGAAAAACTCGGCACAGACAAAAACAAGAGCGGAAAAATGCTTAAGAGTGAAAAAAGTGTGCGGCGAAAATAATCTGTGAAAAACACTTGTTTCGGAGTTGTTTTATCACGCCGCTTTCGTTTTTTTTTCCGCGTTCGTAATTCGAGCAAACTTTTCGCTGGATGAGTTAGTGGTGTGGGTCGAGTTGCGCGGCGAACCTATACGCAAAGAGAGAAAGAGAGAAAGAGAGAAAGAGAGAGAGAGAGAGAGAGAGAGAGAACCTACAAAGCAGCCATGTTGCCTCGAGAACAAAACGACGTAAACCTACAACTTTAAAAGGGAAATTGCCGAGAGTTAAGCCGTTCTGATTGGCAGTGCTCGATATAGATATACAGGCGTGGCTGTACGTTAAGAAGCATCGTGCTAAGCCGGGACGTCCCCGGAAGAAGAATGCTACGAGGATCTCTCGTGTTTGGTTCTCCCGGCGCGGCCAGCGCAGCCAAAGGGAAGGACGCGGAGAAGCGCGGAGGAAACTTTCGTGTGTATACAATGTAGAGGAGCCTAGGAGGAATGGGGTGGGGAAGGGGGCCGCGCAACAACACAACGATATCGAACCTGTTCGAAGGAGGCACTTCACGAAATGATCGTTAGGGCCTCTTCACTACCACCAACGCTACCGCCCTCCCAACGGCCCCGCTCGCAACTTCGGCCCCTGGCATTATTTTTTCTCCTTTCGGACTCGCGCTCTCACTCCCACGGTTCGTGCATCATGCGATCCTCGTATGTAACGAAATCGAGGTAATAATAGCTGCTGCGTATGCTCGGACCTCGAAGCAGAAACTTTTCGGAATTAATCGCTCGAAATTTAAGGGTTAGAAAAAAGGGTTGGTTGATCGATGAGAAGAAATTTGAGAGATTCGTCGAGGCGCCGTTTCACATTGGTTAGTTCGTGTGCATTTTTCTCGCTTTCTTTAGATCGGTAAGATCCGTCATAAAGCCATTTGGGTTTTTCCTTCGATATTTACTTCGCTGGGGTTTTTTTTTTTGTATATTTGTTAGGTTCGGGCGATTTTAACATTTAGGGTCTTAACATTTGGGGTCTTTGAATATTTGGGCAGGTTTCGATTTTTTGGATATTTAGTTACGTTTGGGGATTTTGAATACTTAGGTAGGTTTGGGTTTTTGAAAAATATTTAGTTAGGTTTTGTTTTCTTTTTTAATATTTAGTTAGGTTCGGGTAAAAAAAAATATTTCGCTAGGTTTGCGTTTTTTTTTTTAAATATTTAGACAGATTTGAGTTTTTTGGATATTTAGTGAGGTTTGGGTTTGTTTGGATATTCAGTTAGGTTTGGGTTTTTGGATATTTAGGTAGGATTGGGGTTTTATAATATTTAGTTAGGTTTGGGTTTTTGGATACGGAGTTAGGTTTGGGTTTTTTGAATATTGGGTTACGTTTGGGTTTTTTTGAATATTTAGTTAGATTTGGGTTTTTTGATGTTTAGTTAGGTTTTGGGTTTTTAGATAGTGAATGAGGTTTGGGTTAAGGGGGAGATCTTATTGCCGAAAATGAACTCCACGAGGAAGCTGAGGGACGAGTTTGCGGCCCCGCAATCGCAAATAAACAATATTGTTGAGTCTTGAAACGTTAAGGGGGAGATACCTTTAGGCAGGAAAAAAATGTGCTGATTTTCATATTTTTTTAAAGGTAAGATTTCTTTATCATTTTCGTCACTTAGGGTATAATTTAGTACCACTTTTGGCTGTTGCATGGTATTTTTAAAATTAATATTCAAAAATGGCGGCGGTATGGCACGGTCTTCTGCATCTAAACTGCATTTTCAAACCTGGCGTGACGCATAGCTAAAAAACTAAGCGACCGCTTCTGATGAAATTTTGTGTAAATCATGCTCACCTTATTGTCTAAAACATAACCCTAAAAGTTTTTGAAAAAAAAAACATTTTTTTAATTGCAAAATGTAGCCACTTTTTTTGAAAATTCAATATTTTCGCTTCAAAGCGTACAATTTCATCGATTTTCAACATTACTCACTATTTCTTGGTTCATATTCTGCGTATGAGTGATTTTTAAAGATTAATCAAGAAAAATACCATGTAACAGTCAAAAGTAGCTAAAAAAAAGGTAAAGAAATGTTTCCGTCAAAAAAATCATCAAAATCAGCTATAATTCCTCGCCTAAAGGTGTCTCCCCCCTTAAAGTTTCAAGACTCAACAATTTCCCGCGTTTTCCTGAAGACCACTTTTTAGTGAACCTCGTACAAGATAACTCAAAAACGATCATTTAAAAATTTCGCACACTTCGGGCTAACATAATACCTAAAGTTCCTTGAAAGTTATTTTTAACAAACGACTTTTTCGTTTATAAATACTATAGTAAAAATCTCACGAAAAATAGGACATTTTTCAAACCCGTAGCATTTTCAAAATTTTCACTTTTCTTTGGGTTTTTTAGCTTCAGATAGAGCGCGTGGGTCTTGGGAATCTAAAACTTCTTGGCCTCGATGTTTCAGATGAATTGACCGGATGCTAGGTTGTACGCCGTGGATCAACTCAGGCGGCAACCGTTTCTGAAGCGAGTGTCGTACAGACGCCATTTTGAAAATATTTTTTAAAAAATTGAAAAATCATAAGATGCAATATGTACATGAAACCTTGTGTGGAATAAATACTTTCGACACAAAAATATCTCGATAATTCGCTTATTTTCGGTTGCCTAAGGAAATCTCGCCCCTTAAGTTTGTTCGGGGTTGTATTGGTCACCGGACGCGCACTTTTGACACTTTTGCGATCGACGCTGTAAATTTGTCACCGGACGTGCATTTTTCCAGTCTGCTTGGTTTTAACACCGTGAATTTATCAGGCGACGCAGTCCGAGCAAGTTATTTTCAAGCGGACACGTTTTCACTTTCTAAATTCGAATTTCCATTATTTGCGCTTCGATTTCCGCGTGTAATTGCGAAATTCCGTGCGGCGTCGGAAATTCCTCGGCATTCTGTGCAAAGCCTTCGACCATGACGCTGGCGAAGGCGCCGGAAGTAAAATTGATAGATCGACGAACAAAAACACCGATCCTTCATTCGCCTTCGTACTAGCCGAAGGAATTTGCTCGTAAAAACGCCGCGGGGGTGTGCGTCTCGAAGACTGCGACGAATAGCCGATGGATTTTTTTCCAACCGGAAGTGCACGAAGAAAAAAAAACAATAAGGTACTCACGTCTGAGAAGAGGCGGGTCGTTGAATGCTTCGTCGCTGAAAATTGCTTGTCCTCGAGTGTCCTTGGGGGAAAGAACGGCGAGCGAGAGCACGAGAAGCGAGTACGCGAAGTTTTTCGGCGAGGCGGAGCGAAAAAGTGCGTCTTCGTAGACCGGCGTTGGTCCGGTGAGTAGCGACATCGCCGCGCGAGATCGCCGAGCCGTCAGCGTGCGAAGCACACACTGCGCGCGTTGCACTATAGCGACGAAAAGTTTGCTCGAACCGCACACAGCAGAGAAACTCCCCCCCCCCCCTCTGTGTGTGTATGCGATGTACAAGGTATCCGAAAAGTTTGAAGATTTCGCGCGACTTCTCTCTCTTTCTCTCTGTTCCTATCCGTATTTCTCCCTTTCTATCGCTCCCTCTCCTATGTCCCTTTCTTGGGTCAGACGCGAAAGGGGTAACCGGCGCGCGGCTTGTCCACCCGCGCATCAGCAACGGACCGAAGAGAGAACGTCGCGATACCGAGGGCTCTCGGTTTCGTCGTCGCGGGTCTTCTCTCTCTCCCTCTCTCTCTCTCTCTCTGTCTCTCTCTTCTTCTCCTCTTTCCCACTTTTTTCTCGTCTTTTCTCTTATTATTCTTACCCGTGCACGTTTCGTTGTGCCTCGTTGTTTTCACGGAGCGAACCCGCGCGGAAAGGATACTACGTCGGTCCCGACGAGATGAATACTCCTCTCGCGTAACTACAGTGCTGCGGAGCACTCGACGATCTAGAGAAAGAGGCGCATTGTCTTTTTTGTACACTTTTTCTCGTTCGCTTCGACGTTACGCGCTTCGAATTTCGGTAATTGAGTGGAGCGCGCTCTGTGGGTCTTCCGCGATATCGTTTTAATCTTCTAGGTTACTCTACTCGTCGCGAGGGCCCACAACGGACAGTCGCTACGAGCGCGAGGGGCACGGCTGTAATGCGAGAACCAAACTGTTCCTCTGTCAAGGAAATTCTACTTGCCAAAGTTGGAAACGCATTTTTTTTTTCAAAACCGGAATATTTCGAGAGTATTGTCTTATAAATGTTCCCGGAAAATTTCGTGGTGATCGGATCAACATTGGCGGGTTTATAGGCTGTATGGTACGGCGGAACGCTCGCAGCGTCGATCGAAACTAGACCTTTTTTGCTCGAACGTACACTTTCGGACGGTGAGCAAAATATCTCGAAAACTACTGCGTCGATCTTTCGGAAATTTTTAGGGCTTTTTTTAGATGTAACGAGATAGTATTTGGTTGGAGGATTTTTTCCGATGTATACAGGAAGACCCCGATTAACTGGGGTGCTCGGGACCGAACGATCTACGGATAAGTGGATACACGATTGATCCGATATAAATTTTATACAACTTTTGATAATTGTTGATCCGAGATAAATTATAATGCAACGTACACGTGACTTTTTATATTTAATGATAATCATTTACGCAATGTTGCGTCATATTTCACTCTTGTTTCTAAAAAAAGCTAGTTGATTTCGTTCGTTTTCGACTGTTACAACTAGGCTTAACCCCTTAAAAGGCAGAGGCCTAAAATTAAAAAAATACTACCTTTTTCGTATAGTTTTGAAACCTAGGGTTTCAATTTCATTTTTCAACGGAGACAGTAAAAATTTCAACAATTGACCGAATTACGATGAGTTTAGTAAAGCAATAGATTTACTTTTTTTGTGATGTTGAATGCAACATAAATTAATTCTTTTTAACTAATCAACTTTTTTCGGCCGATTTAGCCTGAAGATGAAGTGAAGATCACTCGAATATTTATACGTACTTTCATTAGAGATTCACGACCTTAATTTTCAAGAAAAAGGCTTTGGATAATTATCAAAACAAAGAAATAAAAAAGTCGTTGCATTCCAAGGATGCATACTCCTAGGTTGTTTTTTTTTGCGTCTTTCTCGAAACGGTGTGCGTCGTATCTGGAAGTATATTCGTCCAATTCACTTTACATCATAACATTTTCCATCGTGTGACAGAATGATTTTTTCAAAGTGTTCATCCGTTTCATAATCAATTATTATATTTGTTTTTTTTCGGTCGCAAATCAAACTTGTTTTTTTACAGCTTTCTATTTTCGTAATTTGCAAAACTTCAACAAAGTTTCTGGGCATACGTATTGTTTCTTATTACACCAAAAGTACAGGCCTTGATTTTTCCTTCCCGATATGACCCTAGTTGCCAGAGCTACCTATATCGATGAGCTATGTAGCAACGGCGGCACTTTATTTCAATAATAACTTCATTGTTTATCAATATTTTTTAACAAAAACCCAAACTTGGCAGGACTATGTATTCATAGTGCAACCAAAAAATAATTTTTTTGAATTTTAACGAACGTTCTTGAATTTCGACAAAGTTTCAACGGATGTTTCAAATTTCAACGAATTTTCCTAAAGTTTAATGAATTTTCTTGAATTTCAACGGATTTTCTGAAATTTCAACTATTTTTTTTTAAATTTTAACTAAGATCCTTGAATTACAAAGATTTTTCTTAAATTTCAACGAACTTTCTCGAATTTGAACTAATTTTCTTAAATTTGAAGCAATTTGCTCGAATTTTAACTAATTTTGTCTAATTTCAACGAACTTTCTTGAATTTCAATGATTTTTCAACAAAAACCCAACCTTGGCAAGACTATGTATTAATTGTTTAACCAAAAAATAATTTTCTTGAATTTCAACGAACTTTCTTGAATTTCAAGAAATTTTGTTGAATTTCAACGAATTCATCAAATTTCAACAAATTTTGTTGAATTTCAACGAATTCGTCAAATTTCAACAAATTTTGTTGAATTTCAACGAATTTGTCAAATTTTCACGAATTTTCTAGAATTTTAACGAATTTTCCCGAAGTGCAATGAATTTTCTTTAAGTTCAACGAATTTTCTTGAATTTCAACGAATTTTCTAAAATTTCAACTAGTTTTTTTAAATTGCAACTAAGTTCCTTGAATTTCACCGGTTTTTTTAATTTTCACGATCTTTTTCGAATTAAAACTAATTTTCTTTAATTTCATCTAATTTTCTTGAATTCCAACGAGTTGTCTTGAATACCAACGAGTTTTCTTGAATTTCAACTAACTTTCGTGAATTTCAACCACTTTTCTTGGATTTCGTCGAATTTTCTTGAATTTCACCGAATTTTCTTGAATTTCAACGAATTTCCGTGAGGAAATTTGTTGAACGCACTTTCTCGAATTTCAACGATTTCAACATCATAAAGACGTATCCCGTTCTCACGATGAACAGATTCCGTCTTTACCTCGAAACGTGACCTACCCAGAAGAAAGCTTTGTCGTTCATGTGGCGAGGTTTTCAAGGCGTAAAATTCGCATAATCCAAAAAGAGGATAATAATTTTCGAAAAGCTTGATTATGCACAAAGGACTAGGCCTGCGTTCAACAATTATCAACTGCAAAATCCTCTCCGTCCATTCGAAACGCGTACTTCAACTACTCGAGGTGAAAAGTGGATTATGCTGACCACTTTGCCGCGTGGTTCCAACGATGTTACGCACCGTGCAGCGCGTTGACACTTTTGCACATTACCGGAAGTACCGCGCGATGCCTGTCGCCCGAAAAAGTGACAACAGCGAAAGGATCGTTCGTGAAATATGGCGCGAGCACGAACGCCGATCGGCGAGGAAAAAATCAATACAACGATCTATCGCCGCGGAAGCGCACAATGAAATGGCAAGGGGGATTCGAATGGGAAAAAAATCGAACGATACCTCGTAAAGTAAAAGTAGGTCTTCACCTCTCACCGCCGCGGTTACAATCTCATTCTACGCTCGAGTACACTCGAACATTGTTGAAAAAAGAAAAACAAAAACGTCAATGAAATAAAACTCCCGCGAGCAATTCCAATATCCCGCTCTCTCTCGCCCTTTTCTCGAGGACGCGTTCGCTCTCCGCTTTCTAGCGAAAATTCGAGTTTCTCTTCGATCACCGTGAACTTGTTTTTTTTCCCGTGCACCCAAGAGCGAAATCGCGACGAATTGAGCGAACAGCTCGCGCGGTTTGTCTTTCTCCCACAATAGGAATGTCTACCGGTACACAGGCGTCCCGACTTTTTATCATTAATGACAACGCTCTTTATCTAATCTGAGGGCGAGACGAGAAAAGCGGCGAGACGCGGGTACCCGGTGAAGTCACCTAAAACCCGAGGCACGACTATCGTCGGCACGTACGTGAGACGCGATAACGTGCATTTAAAAGCCGGGAAAAAAAATTAACGAAACGTATTCTTTCACTCAAGATATACACAATTCCTCCGTTTAATCAATCGACGACTACACGAGTACACGAGAGCCAACGAAAAGTTTCAAACTCTCAAGGCAAGTGGACAAAGCAAGTCTCGTTGCTCGAAATACCGCAAACGCATATAACAACAATGGTAACGATAATTGTACAGGAATAATTTCTTTGTGGTTGGCGCATTAAAACGTTACGAGTTAAGTGTGGCAATGGTTTCCGATAGTTATACAATAGTAATATTCTTTTTTCGAAAAGCTCGAGTTCCTTCGGTAGCCGCGTATGGAGTCCCAACCCGAACGTATCGTTGAAATCTCACGTGGCTACGTTTATTTACACTTTACGAGTCTTTTTTTTGCGAGCCTCGCTCGTTGCGACGAAAATAAAAATTATACGAAATAATCGGCATTCTGTCCTCCAACCCTTCTTCGCTTTTCCTCCCCCTTCTTCTCTAAAGATAATTCGCCTCGAGTGTACCGGGCGAGGCAACAACTATTAGCGATAGAAATATATTTCAACCTATCAGACTTGGGAGACAACTAGAGGCTCCTCGGAGATTACGTCACATTCATTTTTGAAATGCGTCCACTAACGTATTTTTCCGAATTTTATTAAGTAAAGATAAGTTCACAGACCAAATTTCGAGATGAGCGATCGAGATTTAGTTTTAAAAATCGATAAATAAGACACCATGTTTTAACCTTGAATTGATTAAAAAAACGGTGCAAACACTTTCTCCGAAAAAAGGTGCTCAAAGTGATGGTCGCCACTCTCAACGCACCCTTGCAATCTGATTCGCATTAATCTTATTAATCACGTCAGTCTGTATTAACACTCGAACCAAACACTTTTCCTCCAGCCAGCAAGCCCTGAAGATCTGTCGAAGACGCAAACGACCCATGTGTTCCGGAAACGTTTTCTCTCTATAAATCTGTTTTTTACCCTAAATATATATTTTCACGGCGGTATTGAGTAAATAAAAGCGAAAAAGGACGTGAGAACCAGCAAGGAGGTCAAGGCGTCACTTCGTCCTTGCAAACAAGTCGAATATTTCGGCAGAGAAGATTCCGAGGATAAAGATTGTATCGAAGATCATCAGGAAGAGAAAAAGGAGTGCGATGAGGTTTCGTATTCGAAAGTTCTTCAGTTTATCCATAAATATTTTACATTCATTATCAATTTTATCTTCTATACGTGTCCACACTAAATAGCGATATTCAACCCTTAATATAAATACTCTTTTTTCATTCCCGAAGCCTCCCGTATTTTTTTCCGAAAGTAACTCATCTTAAGTAAAAATAACGCAAAGGATTTTTCGAAAGAAGTTACTTGACAATAATGATGTATTTTTCAACATTACGGTGAATTTCCTGCATTTTTTTTCAACGACTTAATCAACCATCCAAAATGATTGTTATGTTATTATAATCGATTACACTTATAGTTAAACTACAAAGACCGCTCATGAATTTTTTAACGAATTTTTCGTAACACTCGAAGTTGCTAAAAATGTTGCGGACGCCAATGACCCATGTGTTCCGTTGGAAGGTGCCGAAAAAAAGTGTTCGGTTCGAGGGTTAAACTGAGGTTTTTCAACATTTTCAACGGTGCGGACCCAAAATATGCAAGGAAAATTAATTAGAGCCTGTTCGTTAATACAGCCTAGAGTGATCAATAAGACTAGAATACAATCAATGCGAATCCGATTGCAAGTGTGCATTAAAAGTAGTGGTCATCACTTTGAGCACCTTTTATACGAGTAAGTGTCCGCATCGTTTTTTAAATCGATGTTAGGCTAACGTTGAAAATTCTTTTCGTAAATATTCGAAAGTGGGGCTCCTGCTATCAGGCTAATTTTTGTTTGGCTTTTGCGGTTGTTTGGGTTTGTTTCAGCCCTTGAAGAAATTTATCCGGATTCTAGCAAGAGCCCCACTTCCGAATATTCACCATTTTTTTAATTTGATTTTTTATACTAAACCTTGAAATTTTATCCATGAACTTATTTTTGGTTTCTTAAAATTCCGAAAAAAATAGTGGTCCGACAAAAAAATATGAAGGTGACTTTGAAATCTCGGAAGCCCCTCCACCAGAACCTCGTAGCCACCGCTCTATGGTCTCTTTCGAACTAAGCAACTTTTAAAGGTAACGTTTCTTCCTAATTCTGATGGGTTGGAGAATATTTCTACTTCTAATGGTTGTTGCTTCACCCGGAATGTGTGTGTATATATATATATATAGTTATACTGTAAATATACGTGTATATATGTATATATTAAAGCACCGACGGTACGACGATTAAATGGGCTCACGATCTGTAGAACACGAGGATGGCGGGAAGAGCGATCAGCATTCCGGAAACGAGAGATGATGCGCCTGAAAAAGAAAACAAAAACGTCAAAAATGACATTTAGTCGAGTCTCTCGATTGTCTGGGCACGCGATACGAAATCTCTCGTTACACGTGCCATAGTTTAGTTTCAATGTTTCTTCGTACGCCTCTGCAGGCGTTCGCGATCTCGTGCCTTTCACCCCGCAGGGGTGTGAACCGGAACGCGAGAGCCGATACGCGGCTGAGCAGGTTACTCGCGTCGTAGTCGTAACTCGTTGTATATCGGAGGACACTTACCATCCATTGCCTCACGGTAAACGCATTTGTCCCCATCGACCTTGAAATCGTCCTTACAGGCGCAAATATTGTTGGCGCAGATCATCGGTTGAATCGCATTCTCTTCAGACCCCTGGTCCTGGAAACATTCGCGGTCGGCCGAACAGCTGTCCCCGAGACCTACAAGGATGGGACGAACACGTTATTGGCTTGTGAACGTGATCACTTTATTTACCATTATAAACGGAAGGGACGGGGATGATTTACCTCGGCTCGTAACGCATCTGGCCAGCTCCCGATCGTAGCGATTGTTCTTCAGACATTGGCATTTCTTGTCGATACAATCCGAGTCCACGAACTTCTTCGTGCACTGCGCACTCTCGAGGCAAGCGTCGAACATCGCCGTCGCGACGACCAGACACTTGTCACCGTTCGCGTTCACGACGGATTCCCCGGAACAGCCGCACAGCCATGATTGACGGTCGCACACGGCGTTCTCGTTGTGAGAGCATTCTTGGTCATTGACGCAATGTTCACCGAAGCCTACGAGAGCCGAACGAAGATTCAATGCGATTATTTTCGCGTCGATTAGCAAGTCGTCATCTGATGTGCGCAGAAGATAAGTTCTTCGCGATTGATTGATAAAACGTATTATTCATTTGAAAAGTACGAATATTCTTATTTCAATATGAGGTACAAACATGGAGGTTATGTGTGGAACACAATATCCGATAAATGGCCGCCTCGTCCCTGTTTGCAAACGTTCACTCTTTTGACGAAATTTTCAATAACATTTTGGCATAATTGCGGACTAATTTCATCAATGGTGCGTTCAATTGCTTCCTTGAGCTCCGGAATGGTCTGTGGATCATTGGCGTGCACTTTTCCTTTCGGAAAACCCCAAAGCAAGAAGTTCAATGGCGTCAGATCGCACGATCTTGGTGGCCAATTCGCATCGCACGAAACCGCCCGAAATGCGGCAGGTCGCGCCATCTTGTGGAAAGAATATGTCTTCCAAGCCTCATGCCGTTTACGCCATTTATCGGATATTGTTTTCCACACGTAACCTCCAATGTTTGTACCTTACGTTAAAATAAAAATATTCGTACTTTCCAAATGAATAATACGTTTCATTGATAAATAAAAATGTCAGGTCATTTTGAGGCACCCTTTACGAGAAATATATCTTCATCGTTGTCATCACATATGCAGGGCGAGGCAACAACTGTTAGCAGTGGAAATATTTTTTAACCTATCAGACTTAGGAGAAAACTTTTCTTGCCAAATAAGTTGCATAGTTCGAGTAGTGGCTACGAGGCTCAGACAAGGTCCCCACCTCTATTTTTTTTCAAATGGGACCGCTATTTTTTGTCAGAATGTTATCAACGAACTAAAAATAAGTTCACACATGAACCTTCAAGATGATCGATATTGGGTATGAAAAATCGATTCGAAAGAAATTTCAACGTTTTTAGACTAGAATCGATTGAAGGTGGTCATCCCATGTGACAGAAAGAAATTCCATGATAGTACTTTCCATCGAAGAGAACTCACATTTATTATGAAAATCACAAACTTCGCACTGCTTTCCAAAACAAGTTACTCGGATAGTACTTCATCTATCTGCCATTAACAAGCCTTCGGTCGATTTTTATTTTAAAAAATCAGGGATACACTTTAAACATTTCTCATATCTCTGCATAATGGAAATTTAGAAAGTATAAAATTGAATTGTAAATAATTATTGAAAACTTCCAATTTTGGGTGAGTATTTCATTTGAAATTCGATGGGGTTAAAATGACCCAATGGGGCCACGCAGACTTAAACAATTAAAACCTCAGTTGGAGCCTGTTCGTTAATGCAGACTGACATGATTGATCATTAATCATCATCATCGTCATCATCATACATCTAAAAATTAATATTTGTGTCTTCTATGCGTTCGCACATCGTTTATCCGATTGAGTTGAAACTTTGTACAGTTCGTGTCAGTACTTGCGTGAAAGTTTCCGATAGTGCCATCAACGTACAATAGGTGGCGCGCGAGTCGTATCGGATAATTGTTCGTCTTTGATAATTCAAAGAGGCAGTGCAACGCATGTCGCGCATTAGCTTGTAAAACAATAAAATCAATGCGAATCAATGTAGAAGTAAGTAAATCAATTGTGTAAATGTAAAAGTAAGTAAATCAAGTAAATCAATGCGAATCAATGTAGAAGTAAGTGTTTGTACCGTTTTTTTCGCGCGATTCTAACCTAAAAACATAAAAATTTCTTTTACATCGATTTTTTGTACTAAATCTTGATCGATTATCTTGAAATGCGGTCCATGAACGTATTTTTCGTTACTTGATAAATTCTGAACAAAATAGTTGTACGATTTTTAAAAAACCGGAGGTGGCAGCGCAACCTCCGAAGCACCTCCACCACTCGACGGCTCCCTTCGAACTATGCAACTTTTGTGGGAAAAGTTATCTCCTAATCTGATAGGTAAGAAAACATTTCCACTGCTAATAGCTGTTGCCTCACCCGGGTAACGGCACTGCCGCACGAACCTAAGATTTTCGAACAGGTGTTGTTCCCGGTGAAGTGAAAACCGACACTGCAAACGCACTGCTTGTCGGTGCACGATGTGTTACCCATGATTTTTTGGCACTGCTGGTCCTCCTCGCACAACGATCCCAGGGTCTGCGCGACTGCGAATCATCACGACACGTAAGAATGCAAGTAAGAATTAAAGTCAAGATTATTTTAAATAACTTTTCTTTAACCACGGTTTTAAAATAGACTGAAAGGTATAAAATAATTTCTCCTACCTTCATACGGATTTATAACCCCGTACAGATTGTCCTGAAAATGTGTGGTTGTGAATTTTCAATAGCTATGAAAATACTTGTAAGATTTAGAACAAAAAAACGTAACGATAGTGAGGAGTGTAGGGAGTAGCCGTCATTGAGAAAACTCACGCAACTGTTCATATCATCTGCGGTGCGATAAAATTCGCAGTGAATTAGGTGAACTATTCATGCATCAATTATCTATTGCATGCGCCACACGTTTTTCGGTTTTAATTTTGCAAGTATTTTCATAGCTATTGAAGTTTCACCATCGCTGATTTTCAGGAAAATCTTTATGGGGCTAAGAATCTGTAGAGGGTTATAAATCTGTATGAGGCTAGGAGAAATTATTTTATACTCTTTAGTCTGTTTTAAAAACGTGGATAGAAAAAATTTACTCGAATAATTTTATTGTCTGCTTTTTAGTCTTGTGCGTATGAAGTTTTCCAATCGAGTTTAAACATCTTGATGAAATTCCAACAGAGACATGCGGCAAATTTTAGGTTTATGAAAACCTGAAATTTGAAATCCCTAGTCAGTAATGCATTATTCAGCATTAATATTTCTTTATTTACTTTTTTCACATTTTCTTTTCAAGAAAGTGAGTTAATAAGCATTGCCATCCAGTTCTGAGCTATGTGTAAGTTTCTCAAGTCTCCAGCTCATCCGGAAGTTAGTTTAAAATCGATTGCAAAATTTGCACCGAGCAGACAAATACACAAACAAGAAAGCGAGTTAATCAAAATGTGGCAATAAAATAAACGACATAGATATTGGTGCAGTTTTTTCTTCAGAATATTATACGATACATTCAATGTATAGAAAATAAAGTGAAAAATTCACAAATAGAGAAAATATTGAAGGCGAAATTGAAAATACAAAAGTAAACATTGAAAATGAAATATTTGCGCTAAAATAAAGCATTCAATATAAAAAGAAGTACGCAGAATAAAAAATTAAAAATCAAACGTTCAAAATAGAATGAAGAGAAAACCATGAAGTGGATATTCACCGAGTAGACATTTCCGAATTTGGCTGGCCATGACGAAACCCTCCATGCAGGCACACTGCGATCTCGTGGTGTTGCAAACTTCATTGGGAAGATTGCAATCCTGCGGATTTTTGCACGCTTGAAGTACTGCCGGAATCCCACTTGTTGAATTCGCCGTTTCTAAATAACAATGCCGGATTGTGAGCGCATAATCATCGCACGTGAAAGTAAACGAATTCCAATAACGTTCTACATTCTTCGAATCATTTTTTTCCCTTCCAACTCAATGCGATACAGCGATTAAAAAACGCGATAGCGATTTTAGAAACTTTTTGTTTTTCGTACGTCGGAAAATACGAACGATATCGAAGTTTGCATCGTTGGAGTGCGACGAAAATTCTTTTATTTTTCTTAGTTCCTTCATTTTCGTTATCATCGTAAATCTTTCCGTAAATATTTGGACTGCGGATTTCCGATAAGGATTTTAAAGAACGTTCGAGTGATTGCCATTGCCCAAATTTGCCGAAAAAAAAGTCATTTAGCTTCGACATTTTTTCAATAAAAGTGACGAATTGTATCGCCAAAATAAGCATCGTTTTGGAAGCAATTTTTCGGTTCTTCAATTATAACGCTTGATCGAATGTCAAGAATGTAACGTTTTTTATCCATAATCAAATTTGAGCGTTACTCGATGTACAAAATTACCTGCGGATCTGGCCTCCGAGTTGCGGATCGTGCAGTTTTTCGGTAGGCCATTCTGGTCCAAGCAAACGCAGAATCCCGATTGGCAGCGCGCGTGCGCTGGTAAGCGTGGATCTTCGCAGCCCGTGTCAGCGTTGCAAGGCACACTGGTATCTGCGACAAATTAATTTGATTTCAATCGTCAAAAATGCATCTCATATTTCGTATCTTTTTTTAATTCATTTTTCTTTTTCGGGTAGTACATGCAAGCGAGCAATGAATCAACCTGCTTCCAAACTGCACACGTAGAATATCTGACCATTTAAAAGTTGAAAAAATGACCTAGTAAATCAATTGACAATACATTTTAGAGCAGTCTTCTTGTCTGTGGTAGAAAACTTTTAAGGGGAGGGTAGTGGTTTCAGCGTGAAAAAAAAACACTTTTTTGCAATTTTTTCTTATCTACACGGATAGAGCAAATTTACTGAAACCTTTCCACAAACAATTTATTGAAAAATATCCACAAACAAGCCGGTGACAAAGCTTTTCCAAGAACGCCTTTGGAAAAACACGATTTGCGGTGTTCACTGTATCTCAGCTAGAAATCATCTGAAATCAAGTACCATTAAAATTCAGTCAAAGTATCATCGAATCCTCCCCCCAACGGTCTTGGATAATTTTTTTTTTCATTTCTAAACTTTTGGTGGTCATGTAAAGTGAAAAGTGCTATTTTTCATGAAAAATTCCGCCATTTTGGGACTGGAAAACCCCCTCAATGTAAAAAAAAAAGTCTCAAACTAACCGTTGGGGGGAGGTATTTTATATGTAGAAAGTGTGTACCAAGTTTGAAATAAATCGGTCGTGTAGTTTTCAAATGGCAGTGAACACGGTCTTTGAAAAAGTAGTTTCGAGAAAAACGTGTTTGAAGTGTTAGCTATAGGACAGTGTTAGAGGAGCGGGACTAAATAGTCAATAACTTCGAGAGTTTTGGTCTGATTGACTTGAAATTTTGGGATTATATTCTTGAAATGTTTAACTGTAAGAAAAGACACGAAAATTGATTGATCAAAAGTGCAAACCCCTACCTCCCCTCAACAGGGCTTGCCCGAGGCATATGCCAACACTTGGAAAGTTTGTGTATACGCATGCTCGCATACATTTGGCAACGTCGCTTACGAGTACAATCGATGGATAAAGTTCCGAGAAAGCCTATACCGCCGATTAACTCGGAATTTCGTGTACCCATGTATTTTGACTCGCTGATCACGAATATGACAGTAAAAATATCCGCAATTTTAATTTTCGAGGGCAAAACTCACAAAAACTGATATTTAAAAACTTTTTCTATTTTATTTTAATAAATGTTGATCTTGGAGAAACATACTTCCTACACAAGTTGTAGCCTATAAAAAGATCGATCTTGTATGTTCTATACTGGTTTTGTCTAGAACCATTCTGTTTCGAGAATAATGGGATAATGCTCCAATGAGTATGTTATGTCAAACTCCATTAGTTTCGTTATTAAGGGGACGTCTATTAATTACGTAACGCAAAATTCCCCAATCTTTGAACTCCCCTCCCCCCCACGTAACAGAACCGTAACGCCTATTCCGTTACGTAACGGGTGCTTTGTCGTCAATAATTGCATTTTTTTCAAAGAAATAACTAATTATGCAAGGATCGGGTTTATACTCATTTTATGAAGTATATATTCATCTAGTTTTATATCAATTTTTATGAATTTTTAAAAAATGACCTCTGATTCGGCGTAGAAAAAAATTCTCTTCATTGTCCCATCGATATCTTTATGAAAGGTTATATGCAAATAAAAAGTCAACAATTTATCGATATCTATAAAAATGTAGCTATCGTTATGCGTAGCCGTTTTTTTATTTTGGTTTTTTTTACAAAACGCCGACAGTTTGGACATTTTTTCTATCTTCGAGGCCCTTTTTTGCACTCAAGCAATCTTTAAAAACAGTAATGATCAAAATTTAAAAAATCGTCTACGTAGAACCTTAGGCACTGCGATTACAAAAATGTTTTTAAAAAATTGAAAATCGGTTGATAGGTTTTTCAGTATTCACTGAGACAAGGTCAAAAAAGTAGTTTCGAGAAAATCGCGACCAAAGATTTCGTTCCGTTTTTTCTTGATATAAAGTTATGTTTTTTTTTCTAGAATATTGATACTTACATTAAAGTATCAAGTCGCGGGCGCTTTGACGGTTTTTCATCTTCATTATATTTCTCAAAATACTGAGAGCTTGCAATTCATCTATTCTGAACGATGAGTTTAAAATTTAAAGACTTGAACATGCAGAAATTTTGCTATTGCTGACAATTCTAAAATCGTGACGTAACGCAAACCTCGACCCCCCCCCCCCGCACGTAGACCGTAACGCCAGGCCGAACCCCCCTCTAATTGTGTTACGTAATTTATGGACGCCCCCTTATCTCTTGCACATTTTACCGTGGAAAGGTTGGGGTTTAGTCTCTAAACCCAAACAAACCCAAGCAAATAAGAAAAAAATGAAATATCCGGTGCGATGGACTAGTGGTTAGCGTGCTTGCCACTAGATCTGCGGACTGGGAGGTCCCTGCTAGAATCAGGCTAATTTTCTTCAAGGGTTCAAACAACCCCAAACAAAAATTGGCCTGATTCTAGCAGGAGCCCTACTTCCGAATATTTACCCAAACGCGAACAGCGGATACCTCAGCGGAAGAAAATGAAATAAAATACAAAAAAGAGAAATAATTAAATAAAATAGAAAAAAACGCAAAAAAATTGAATAAAAGACAAAAAAGCAAAAATCGAATAAAACACAAAAAAGCAAAAATCCAATAAAACACAAAAAAGCAAAAATCGAATAAAATACAAAAAAGCAAAAAATAAACATGCACTTCAAAGACGTCAACTCATTTGGCCGATTATGTTTCATCGCGTATTTCATACTTTGGACACTCATAAATTGGAAAGTTTATGGTCAAATATGCCTTTTTCCCATAATAACCTTCAAACTCCCATCCATCGTTCCACCATTTTTTATGAACTTTTCTCTCGACGTTTTTTCATTATAAGCAGAAATATGTTCTCCGAGACTTGTTGTCTCATGCAGCGCGTGTTGGAAATATCAATTTCAAGAGTGAATATCTCGATAACGGCATGGTCAATGTGTTTCAAATTTGGTAAACGTATGCGAGGCCCTCTTGACAACATTACTATTAAATTACAAAACTCTCCGTCTCGCATTATTGTTTACACATACACCACCTTAAAGCGAGGTATCTGATTCGCAGGTTCGCAGATTCGAGTCCAATATTGGTTTTTCAATATTGGATTTTCGGTCCGATATTTCGGTTTTTCAATATTGGATTTCCGGTCCGATATTTCGGTTTTTCGATATTATCGGAAAACCAGTATCCATGCTCTAGTTGGAACGTTAACCACAATCCAAGATTTGAAAAATTGTGTGTGTGTGTGTGTGTATGTGGGCTCGCGCTTGTGTCAGTATTTAGACTATATCGAACCGTTACGAATTAAAAAAAATGTTTTCACCACAAAACTCCATTGATAAAAAGTAGTTAAATGTATGTAATTTTACGTGCGGTTAAATGGGAGAGACATTCACCAGTGATGTAATTCTTTTGGCTAGATAAACCATTTCTAATAACGAAAACTTTGTAAACCTTTTTTAAATAAAACCTCCACTTGCCCATCGTAAACCATATATAATCAACATTGAACCACCCAGGTTTGATGAAAGATTACGAATTTTGGTTGGCGAATGAAGGCCATTGCTGCCACCTTCAATGACCGCGACGTTGCCGTATTCTGGCAACACTTAATATTAATTCATGATGATAATAAATAATCCCGTGACAAATATAAATAGGCATAATTATAAATGACTCAAAATTTCATCCTGAATTGTATAAATACATTCGCGGACTTAGTTTTTTCCCATAATAGTCATCGATAATGTTATACTATATAAAATTGGTAGTAACACAAACGTTTTTCTTATTCACGTAATTGAAACATAAAAATACATAAGTTTGATGTTATTATTGCAAATTTTATAAAAAATTAGTATCTACAGAATGAGTCTATACCTCGTAGGCATTTTTGCGGTTTATGGAGAAAAAAATTCATAAACCGTCTTGACTCAACTGCACCGTTTCAACGTTCTCAATTTACGAAACTGTCCGAGCTTTATGCAGCAACGGTATCGACAATCGTTACAACCCGCGATCGTGCTCGGTCGATAACTCTGTTCGCGACGTTCTCGACGTTGGCCGGTGAGCGAGGTGACGTGTAGGAAAATTTATAGCGAAGCCGATAGGAGTAAGCTAAATCTCGATGCGTGCCGAATTCTCATTGACGCTTGGCATATTTATTTCGTAAATAATTACACGATGAAATACGTCTTTCCGCGATAAGAGTTCACAATACAAAAGAATCGTTGCCCTTTTGTTTAAAAAAAAATTTTATTGCGGTTTCATTCAAACTGTATACGAAAGTGAAACTGCAACTGTTTTTTTCCTTGTTCGGCAACAATCGCGCCCTCTGTATCCGCTTCTCGTATTTTCGCGTACTGGCGCGATAGCAGCACGTGCACCGCCCGTCCCCGCGGTGTGACGGCGATCGCGTTCCTAGAACCCCGTTAGGGCATGTACTCGAAAACGTCTCGAGTTACCCAGGACGAAGATTTTTATGATTGCGTCGAAAGCTTGCTCTCGCATAACACGTTCAATGCGAATTCCACGTATCGAAATACGTTTCCGTGTAACGTATATATATTTTTTTTAACGAAAGGAAGAACAAACAGAATTGTACGCGATACGAGATCTTCGAGCCGAGGGAGATTTCGCCGGACCGTTTGGCGAAATGATATTTTAGCTAGCGAATGTACGATTAGCGCAATCGCGACACAGTAGGTTTTACTTGAATTCTACCGTACGAAAATCCGGCAATTGGCGAGTGTCAATATGAATATCACAGAAAAGCGAAAAAATAAAAATTATTTTACTATTTATGCGAGAACGTGAAAATTGATGTGGTAAACAAATTGGTAAAAATATTGGTAACCGTTAAGGAGTTTGGAGCGGTCCAATTGAGTCAAATGACGGTTTATGATTTTTTTTTTCAATGAACGTGTAAAAAGGCCTACGAGGTTTAGATACATCCTGTAAAAGCTGATTTTTCATACAACACACTACCGGCGAAAAGTTTCCGGACAAAACCTTAAAACAGTGGCGAAACGGTTTTCTATTCCATTTCGCCGGTAGTTTACCTAGGCCAATGTAATCAAGAGCATTTTAAAGAAAAGGGATTTACCTTCATTTTGGCTTTAAAAAAAAAATATTACGATTTTTTTACAATTAGCACCCGGTTTTGAACACGACCACTTTTCGTCGTCTTTTTGTTCCTTTTTTAGAGGACCCCGTTTGCAGTAAAAAAATATGTAAGTAAAAAATTTAATTATATTATTGTTATGGTATTCAGATCAATCAAGCTTTGACCGAAAATAGGGGAAAAAAATTCGAAAAACAAATCTGAAAAAATTCTCGTGAACTCACAAAAAGCAATGCAACGTTCTTGCTATCTTGAGGTTTTCTTGTAAAACTCATCGTTTTCGTACTACGGAGCGATTTTCAAATTATCTATTTTTTCACAAAAAACGAAATATTGTTGAAAAAAAAATCGAAAAAAATTTAAAAAAAAAACGAAATTAAAGTTTAGGCCCCCTTTATGATTTTGGTCAAAGAAATGCGTAAACTTTGGTCTCGTCGAAGAAAGCTCCTCTCGCCGACAGCACGCTCTCCACCACACGCGGCATCCTCTCTACAAGTTTTTGGAAAATCTCTCGGGGTGTTTCTTTCCAAGATTTTTTGCAGGAAATCCCATAGATTTTCGACGGATGAATAAGTGACTTTGAGCACATGCCTCTCCATTTCATCCCACATCAGTTCTATGGGATTGAGATCGGGAGATTGAGGCCATTGAATAATTCGAAGCTCGCCACTTATTTTGCTTCGATTGACGATACATTGAGCACAGTTTTGAAGTATGCTTTGAGTGTGGGGGTGTTTTTCGTATGCTGGTGCAGGGGACCTCCACCGAATCAAGGGAATCCTGAACCAAAAGGGATATCACGCCATTTTAAAACACCACGCTGTGCCTTCTGGAAAGCGACTGATCAGAAAGGGGTTCGTTTTCCAAAAAGACAGCGACCCAAAACATACTTCAAAACTCTGCTTGAAGTATCTTGAATCGAAGCGAAAAAGTGGCGAGCTTTGAATTATGCAATGACCTCCTCAATCTCCCGAAATCAATCCCATAGAACTGATGTGGGATGAAATGGATCGGCAAGTGAGCAAAGTCACTCATTCATCCGCCGAAAATCTATGGGATTTCCTACAAAAATCTTGGAAAGAAACACCCCGAGAGATTTTCAAAAAACTTGTGGAGAGGATGCCGCGTGTGGTGAAGAGCGTGCTGTCGGCGAAAAAGAGTCAACGTTTGCAAACAGGGGTGAGGTGGCTATTCATCGGATACTGTGTTCCACACATAACCTCCATGCTTGTATCTTATATTAAAATGAAAATATTCGTACTTTTTAAATAAATAATACGTTTTGTTAACGAATAAAAATGTCAGGACATTTTGAGACACGCTATAGCTCACAAGAGTATGTTGAACAATAGCAAAAAGTAAGCACACATTCTAATATTTTGCTATGGCGTGCAGCTACAGCGTATAACGATCCACGCATGCGCACATCGGATTTCGAAGAAAAAAAAGAATTGTGTTGAGTCGTCTCACGTGAACGATCTCACATTTTCACCCGCTTCGATTCTCCGTATTAGGGTGAGCTTCTCACTTTCTTCATTTTCACTCAAACTGAGAACCACAATAGCCCTGCCTCGGACTACGGATTCCGTGCTGAAAATACGTAACGTAGACGCAACAGAGACTTACGGTCTGGAGCCCGGACAAAAAGATGAATTACGACAATTTTTTGTGGATGCCCAGTTAGAATGAAACTTCCGTTTCGTGGACTTGGTTCTACGCTTGTTTAAGTTTCTTTACAAATATTTTCACAAGATTTTGTAGTAAAATGGCGGCGCTGAAACTGGATGAAACGAATCAGACAGATGGTGTCTTGTGGCAACATTGCATCGCGCATACATCACCGCTTGACTTGATTTTTTTTCTCACAATCTTATAACATTTTATATCCAAGTCCCTAGAAAAATGTTTATATGTTAACATTTTTTTTCGTAAAGTCTTTTTGACGACTTTTTTTTACCGACAACAATTTTTATTTCAAACCAGCGCAATTTTCTTCAAAATTCGACGTTTTCCGTTTTACTTGTGCACTTTGGGGGCAAATCTTATCTAGAACTCGAATTCTTTCGCATTTCCGTTCAAGATAAACAAATTGGAAAAAAATTCCCGCCGACCACGGCCACACTATACGACAAAGATGACTCACTTCACCCGCTTCAGCGCCGCCATTTTGTAACGAGATTTTATGAAAAAAATTGGTAAATATACTTAAAGATGTGTAAAACGAAGCCCACCAAACGGAATTCACATTCTATCAACTGGCTATCCATAAGAAATTTTCGAATGTCCCCCTTTTTCCTGTCTGGCAGTGTCCCCCTACGAATCAGAGATCGGCCATTTTGTTGCGGTGATGGGCCCGCGTCCATTTAGTGTCGACCGCACTGAAGTTTGCGCAATATCAGTCTACTTTTTACTTCCCTACGAAGATTTGCAACATCTCGGGGTCATGGCGAAAAAAAATACGTTTATGCGGCAGCGTAAATATTGGAAGTACAAATAAGTCTCCGCCGTTCGACAACAGATGGCCCCATCAGGAGGTTATGGTTGAAATCGTCAGATGTGAAACGTCATATCGTAAAGTTGGTCACCTAGCAAGACCATAACCTTGAAATATCAGCGATTTTGTATCAACATCACATAATCTTTTTGTGCAAAAATGTCGAGTTTTCAGCCGAATAAGCGTCATTTGCAGGAACTTTTGATTTGCTTCTTTAATTTGGAGAAATCTGCAGCTAAGGCGTATCGATTGCTTGTAGAAGCATATGCTGAGGCTGCTTTAAGGTAGTCCTATCGCTTCACACTAGTCATACCACTGAAAATACTCGAGACCTGTACAATTTATATTTTTAACATATGCAAAAAAATCATTTGTAATAACTACAATTTTCCATTTGTAAACTGTATAATGAATGTTCACATTTCATTAGACAAATGAAAAAATAGGTATTCCAACGAATCGTGCAGTATTTCTAGGTTTGATATTTGGCAACATTGGTTCTATCTCCGTCTCTTTTTACTCATTCAGGCGAGTTTAACCTCCATGCTTTTCAACGTCGATCTGTCAAAACAATGTCAGGTGCGGAAAATGTAAAGCGTTGTACTCGGGCCACGAGTGGTAAAAAAGCGTGGAAAGTTTGTGTCGGCGAAATATGTCGGTTAAAAATTAAATATGTGTGGAAAATCGAACGAGTGAGACGAGGTTACCACTACAGTCAGCTGTTGCCTTGCTGTCACGTCTCTTTATCGTAGCAATAGTGGTAATAAATCCAATACCGGAAGTTCAAATTAAACTTGACATTACATGAAAGTTAGGTCAATAAGCGTATTTTTTCTGAGAGCATTGGATTACTACAGGTGTTAAGTATGTAAATTTGATTATTTTTGAGAATCTGACGGATAATCACTGTTGTATACACTTTTGTAGCGGCCGGAAATTGAGATTTCGTATGTCGTCTCGGGATTGCTTCATCAAAGTACATAATTTTTTTTTCTCTGCAACAAGGTCGATAACCGACCCTGAATTTTTACAGGGACGATTGTTAATATATTTAGTGAAGCTCAAAAAAAATTATGAAAATCCGATGAATTGAAGCCTGTCGATAAGTGAGAGAAGTTGTCGAGAGTGGTTTCAAAAGTTTAAGGACGGTGAGGTTGACGTCGAAGACAAAGAACGTAGCGGAAGGCCGAAAGTGTACGAAGACGCGGAATTGGAAGCATTGTTGGAAGGACATTCGTGACAAACGCAAGAAGAACTTACACTTACATTAGAAGGAGTGACGCGATAATCAATTTCAATCTGAACAAAACATTAAGTACCGTTCTTTCACAGTAAATGCCCAATTTTTTATTTAAAAAAACGGCGTAGACTTATTTTTACTCCTAATAGCTGACGAGATGGTAACGATCAGCCATTTTCATTCGGCTCAACCAACCCAATTTGAATGCCTTCTTCGCATGTTTTCTCATTATTTCGTTGCGTCATATATCGCGATGGAAAAATCTCGTTCTCAGATGAAACCAGCTGGAACGAGGATCGCGTTAATACGCACAGGAAAATTGCTCGTTACGTGGTGTACGGTATAAAAAAAAGCACTACATAACAAAACTAACATAAAATGCGAGAAGGCCGGCATCGCGCTCGCATCGTAGTCTCGTTACGCTAGGCTAGTGTCCGAGCATTCGCCGCCACGTATTCTTCGCGTATTGCCCTCCTACACTGTATAGCGTGTGTGATGCATTATCGGTATGCGCGCTATTCTCGTGTATATCAACGTCATAACTCTACGAAACGCGCGCATGTGTATGCATGTATACATATACAGGGTGATCCATTGGAAGTTAGTCAGTCGAAAATATTGATCAACCTATAAATATTGATTATGGACGAGAATATGGGTCACCCTATAAATATTGATTTTGGACGAAAGAATCAGTGACAAAATTTGAATTATTCGTCAATGTCTACAGCTTCGTATGCTCACATTTTTTTTCGAGTGGAGGCATCAACCCCTTTTCCAGGTCATCTCCACTTTAGCGGTTAGGCTACGGTAAAAATGACGAACGCTCGTTCGTCGCTTGAAGCAACTGAAATTGAAGAGGAAGGTCCAACGTATGCTGCAGGTTCGCAGATATTGAATGTGAACTTATGATTACGATAGAACTGCTAGTAAAACTTTAAACGCGTTTTTCTCGAAACTGTTTTTCAAAATCGCCTATACGATTTCTCGTCATCTAATCAACTTATTGACTTGAAATTTCGCACACTCATTTAGTGTAATGAATAAGAAACTATTACTCGGTAGTTTAGTCTTTCTTTCTTTTTAACATTTTTCTTCATTAGTTATTAACAATGATGTCATTTTCTTCGAAACATCGAAAAAAAACCATTCAAATTTGTTTTGACACTTGAAATACGATAGCAAAACAAGCTTGGTCAAGTCTTGGCCAATGTTATCTGCTTTAAGGATGTTGAGTCCCAAATCGCGAATGATGATAAAATTCTGAAAATTTAGTATGTTTTTGTATGAAGTATTTCAGAGGTCGTGTAAAAATTTCACGACAATTAGGAAGCTCGTTATTGAACGATTAACATTCACAAATTAAATGTTGTTTTATGGAAACTGATGTAACTTTGCAATAAGTTTTTTTTTGACCTCTCAATTTTATAATATCTACAATATACTGAAAGCAACGGAAACAAAACGAAGTTTATTGATAAATTTTTTTTTATTTCTTTTAAAAATTGTTCTTAACGAAATGTTAATTTTTTAATAACGAGCTTCCTAATCGTCGTGAAATTTTAACACGACCTCTTAAATACTTCATACAAAAACATACCAAATTTTCAGAAGATTTTTATCATTTTTTATTTCAACCCTTAAGGAGGTTGAAGTAATGATGATAGAATTCTGAAAATTTGGTATGTTTTTACATGAAGTGTTCAGGAGGTCGTGTAAAAATTTCATGACGATTCAGAAGCTATTTATTGAACAATTAACATTAACATGTTTCATAGGGACTCAACATCCTTGAGAAAAAAAAACTCGTTTTTTTCATGTTAGATGAACCGGTCGCCCAAAACCTCGTACACTGTTGAACATCTCACGTTCAGAGGTCCTTCACGAGATTGTTTATTATTTCTTCAATTGATAATATATTTTTGTGAATTTGGCACACAATTTTGTTAACGCACATACAAAGAAAATATCGAAACGATTTTTCAATCATCTTACTTATTGCTTCAAAATTAATTTTCCTGAATTTTGGGTCCTCACAGTAGTCTAACCTGTTAAAGGGAAACCCCCTTTTTATTGACCACAAAGGTAGAGGACGAAAAACAAAACCAATCACCTACAATATTATACAATATGACCTTGGGACGACCTTAAAATTTTAAAAAACTGCAAAACAGCGATTAAAGCAAGGCGTACAAAAAAGCGATGGTTTCAGACGCAAATGATGTTTTTATTGCAAACATGTATAAACATTTGTTCATTAACCACGATACATTTTACGATAAGATTTCTGCGTGAATAATTCTCCAGCATTCCTTCGTTTTCGTACCCCACTTTCGTGCTTACCATTTTCATGTATGGCCTGTTGGTGATGACTCTCAATTACCCTTAAGGCCTTGGGCCACAGTAACGGGTATACAATCATGTGCGAATTTAACCATTTTTTTCGTATAAAAGTGATTCACTCATAAAATTAATTACACATCTATTTAGTATGAATATCAAGCTGTTGAAAAATATATATATTTTTCTTCGATGTACAAAATGGCCGACTATTACTTTCTTTTGTTATCTTTTTTTTAGGCGCTCCGCGACGTGACACTTAGCATCCACAATTTTTTACCTAGAACAAAAAACAAAAATTCTCGTCAATCTACATTAGAATACCTAGAGAAGTACGTACGGAATTTAAAAAATATTTGGTATGTGAACTTAAGAAATGAATTTTCCGTGAAAAATTTTGTTATAACTGCTCGTAAAATGAAAAGTTTTCGATTAATCAGAAATTCCGTACGTACTTCTCTGCGAAATGCAATTAGGAACATAACTTTTGAATTTGAAGTAAATCGAGTGAAAATTGTCGAAGTTATTTGACACGCCAATTGGAAAAAAGCTGTTTCGAGAAGTTTCGAGTAGTCGGCCATTTTGTACATCGAAAAAAAAATATATATATTTTTTCTAACAGCTTGATATTCATACTAAATAGATGTGTAATAAATGTTATGAGTGAAGCATTTTTTCATACGAAAAAAATGGTTAAATTCGCGGACGATTTTATACCCGTTACTGTGGCCTAAGGCCCTGAACGTAGTAAGAAAAGCAAGCAAAGGGAACGTAAATGAAAATAATGTAAATGTCTAGAATAAAGTAAATGTCTAGACTATAAACAACAATTGTTTTTTAGACTATGAACAACAATCTTGTGAAAGATCCGCCGACGTAATATCATT
Organism: Ophion costatus; assembly: GCA_951751655.1. Lineage (NCBI taxonomy): Eukaryota > Metazoa > Arthropoda > Insecta > Hymenoptera > Ichneumonidae > Ophion > Ophion costatus. The sequence goes on along the minus strand of OX632362.1, from coordinate 25,607,842 downwards.
AGTGGAGACCATTTGAAGCTCGTGGCAAAAAAAAATTTGTTCACGTTTTTAATCAGGAGCCCCGATTCTAGACATTTACCAAAAATAATAATAATTTTATTGTTTCAACCTCGATATCGAAATATCGGTATTATTCGAGTCCAATGTCGCATGTTTGGTCCGATATTCCGGTTTTTTCGATGTCATCGAAAACCGGTATCCATGCTCTAAATCAGCCTCATATATTCACAACCCGCAAGCAAATCTAAGGCTACCAAAATATACCCATCGACAAACCGTTCGAATTAAGTCGCCGACTCTTTCGTCTGAAATGAATATTTATAGGCATTTTCGAGTGACCAACTTCTGGTTGATCACCCTGTACGTATACGAGTCGGTTAGTTTTACCGTTCCGTCTATGCGAACAGCGGAGACTTCAACGCTTTTGTCGGAACGTGCGGGTATACAACAAACTGTCGCTTTGTGTTGCCCGGTTCTGCTGTGTCTCTCGGCGACCTTTCTCTCTCTGATTCTGCGCTCCGCTCCACGGAGTTCCGTCGTGACCTCTGATATATCAACGACCGCGGAAAGGACTCGCTGGAGCACCAGAACTTTTGGAAATATTTCGATGAGTTCCAGTTTTGCCGATTAATGTTTAGAGGACAACGATGATTTTTGTTTCCAGCCACGCGCACGTCCGACGAAAGTTTCGGTCGACGTGGAGGCTGTACCACGTGACGTGTGCGCGCGAGAGATGGTTGAAATTTTCGAGCAAACATTTCTCACAGATGAATAATATTTAGGGCAAAGGAAAATCGTCGAGCTGCGCGCCGGTGAATTCTACGGAGCCTGATGCTTTGCTCGTCGTGGAAAAACTTGACCGTCTGGGAGAAAACTCGCTTCGAACATTTGTGAGGTTATGTTGGGCTTGCCTACAAGGGCGGCGTTGCTGCTAGGTTCGCTTCATAATCGATTACGAGAAACGAAAGTACATCACGGTTACGCATTATTGACTCGGAAATTTCCTGACGTTTCTAGGTTTTCCACAAAGGTTCTGCAAGTATTCCAGGGAGGCTGGGGTCAAATAAAGAAGATCGTTTTTTTAAAGATCGAATATATGTAAATATCAAATATTGAAATAAAACTTAAAAAATGGAATCGAAAAATAATTCAAACATTGTAGAGTAAAAAAGAAGACATTAAAAGTAAATACAGCACTTATTCTTTATTATAGCCAAAAAAGAATATTTTCTGTATTTTTCTTAAATATAATATATACATATGAAGAAAAATGAAATTTCTGAAAAATATTGTTGAATCGCTGCTCTTTTATGTGCTTGACATTTTGAATAAAATAATAGTTATTATATATTTATATATATATTATTATTATTTTATTCAAAATGTCAAGCACATAAAAGAGCAGCATTTCAACAATATTTTGTAGAAATTTCATGCTTTTTATGTCGGTGCCTATAAATAGAAAATAAATATAAAAACATGGGCAAATCGAATGCAATTGTAAAGAGCTTTAAAGTAAATAAATCTTTAGGTTTGAAATGTTCAATGTTTGGCACCGACATAATAACTCTTTTTGGTATATAATGGAGAATAATATAAATATTTAAAGTATACAAAAAGATTTATTTTTATACCTTTCGGTTTTTTTTTCAAGTCGGTTTCATTCGTTGTAATTGTTGCAAAGAGTAAATTCTGTAGAAATTCCAGAGAATTTTAAAAATTCTCTGGAATTTTTTCAGAGAATTTAAATTGTTTTAGACATTCCAGAGAATTAAAAAAATTCCCAGACTTTCCCTGGTTACTCAAGGAGGATAGAAATGTTCCGAGTTTTTCCGGTTTTCCATATGCTTAAGAGCTATGTATATGTAAATGGTGGACATTTGACGACGGTTGCTCGAGGAAAGTTGCAAATTGCGATGGAATTTTGGGGTCAATGGGCGCAGCTAAGGTATTCCTTTCACGTATCCGAATATGTGACTTTTTAATTGACTTTCCTCTATAATCAAGTAAAAATACATCCCCGTATACTGGTAAAAAGGTCAAGCCCAATTACCGAACTTTTAACGAAAAATTCCGACTTCAAAAATCGTCTTATTTATACAGCGCTTTATGGAGATGACACGCTGGCTACATTTCTATCTAATATATTTTTGTTTTAATCACTATAGATCCATCGTGTGGGGTCATTGCTCTTTTTCGTGCCTGCCTTGTTCCATTTCAATTTTTCCCCACTTTACGACATTGCTATCTAATAAGGTATACATTGAATAACTCTAGATGCCTGCTATAGACTGCTTAAGCGTATAAAAAAAATCCGAAGATTCCGGAACGACCATAAAAATAGGGGGTCACCGAATGTATAAAGAAACTATCAATTATAAAACTTAGAAAAATCTAAATAGCAGAAGAATTTTCATATCTGTGGCTTTTCAGAGGAAATGTTCAAATGTCTAAATCTCCTAAATTTGCGCGAAATTTTTTATTCTAGCTTATCGTTGGGTATAATAATTAATCGTGACTTATTTTTGTTAAGCACCACCGTGATTTCACCAATGATTCAGAATGTCTCTTTTCATGCCACCACAAAATACGGCCCTGCACAAGAGAAATATCTTAAGGGCTTACATCTAGATAATATAAGGACTTAAGGACTTGCGGGCTTAACACCTTAAGGGCTTAAACATCTAGTTGATATTTTGGAAATGATCGCTTTTTGGTTCTCGACAGATTCTCAAATCATATAGTTTCCAAAATATTCTCCGAAATTTGTAAGATTCGTTTGAAATTGGGGGCGTTATGGGCGTTTATGGGTAGGATCCGCGAACCAGCGAACTTTCAACCCGTTTTTCTCAAAATGACTTTTTCAAAATTGGTGACCACGATATCTCAAAAATCACTGCACCGATCAACTTCAAATTTTACAATCTTCTTTTACATATCGAAAAGCCGTGCTTGAACGGAGGATTGTTTGTCCGATGCATAGTTTTTTTTGTTAACGAAATTAAAGCCGTTTTTTTTTCACCAAAAATCCATACTTTTGACTGCGGCTATTTTTTTTTTTTCAAAAATCAATCTATGTATATAAAAAGCAAAGTCCTGACGGATTCATCACCGCTCAGCCTAAACCGCTAAATGTAGAAACGTGAAGTTTGGAGGGTAATGTCGGCTCTATTATGTAGGCACCATTTGCGGATGAATCTTTCGAAATTCAACCCTTAAGGGGAGAAAAAGGGTGGCAAAGTTTGTATGGAAGCTAAAAAAAATCTAGTCGGATTTACTTGAAATCGTATTCGTGCTTCTTACTACAATTAATGAAACACGTATGTCAGCATTTTTTAGAAATTCAACCCCTAATGGGAGAAAAGGGGTAGCTAAATGTGTATGGAAAATAAAAAGAAAACGGGTCAAATTTACTTGAACCTTTGTATAACTGCTGCTAGACACAATTAATGAAGTTTCAGCGTTTTTGGAAATTCAATACTTAAGGGAAAGAGGGGGTAGCAAAGGTTTGTATAGCAACCGAAATATCTGGTCAGATTTACTTGAAACTTAGTATCAATGCTCTTCATCACAATTCTACGTGTTTCTTAATGAAACATTTCAGGAGTATATTTCATTTAGGGGTCTTCTCACTTTAGACGCTAAAAAAGGCTATTTTCATTCATTTTTTTATAGGTTTATATTATAGATATTGATATAAAAGATGTTACACTTAATAAATACACTATTATATATATATATATATATATTATTTTATATTGTATGAAATTTTATTTTTGCTATTTTCTCACAGAAACCCAAACAAACCCAATATATGCGTCGAAATGTTAAAAAATGCCCTATTTTATCATGTCTTTCCGCGAACTTGAAAAGCTCATAATTTTTATGGGAGGGGGGGAGGTGAATTTCAGCTTCTCCAAACTGAATATCATCGTTTATAACCCAATAAATGAGAAAATAGCAAAAATGTCATCTTATGCTCATTTTTCGGGACAGTCACTTATCTAAAGAATTAACAAATATTGAGCTTTCATAATCTATACAGGTTTTATCTAAAACCATTCTGTTTCGAGAAAAATGGGATAATGCTCCAATGAGTACACTTTGTTAAACTCCTCTAATTTCGATATTATCTATTTACGAACTTTACCGCGAGAAGGTTGGAGTGTGGTGTTTGAAGTGCTGTTTAGTCTTTAAACCCAAACAAAAAAGCAAAAAATAAAATAAAATACAAAAAACGACGAAATAAAATAAAATATTTTTACAAAAATACAAAAAATAAAATACAAAAAAGCAAAAAATAAACATGCACTTTAGAGACTAAACTCCAACCTTTCCGCGGTAAAATGTGTAAGTAGATAATATCGAAACTAATGGAGTTTATCAAAATGTACTTATTGGAACATTATCCGATTTTTCTCGAAACAAAACGGTTTTAGAGAAAAACTGTATGGAACATAAAAGATCAACCTTTTCATAGGCTACAACTTTTGTATAAAGCATTCTTCTCTAAAATTAACATTTATAAAGATAAAATATAAAAACTTTTGAAAAAAGTTTTTTCGAGTTTTGACCTTGAAAATTAAATTTTCGGGTATTTTCACTAGCATATGCGTTATCAGCGAGTCAAAATATACGGGTACACGAAATTTCAAATTATTCGGCGGTATGGGCTTTTCGGAACTACTTCCCGATCTTTTTTTTCGATTCAATAAAAAAGTTAACGGTTTTTTGTAATGGATGTGAAAAAAGTTTTTCAAACGCAATTTTATCGTGTCTGATCATATAAAATGTATTCGAAAGGTTCAAGGAACAATAAAATGACAAACGTATTCCGAATGAAAAAACGTGCAAACTGTTATTCGCCTGGTCACGTTCCGTACAGCCAATCGACCAATCTCGCTCGTAAAATCCGCAACAATAATCGGCGCTCTCCGATGTTTTGCAAGTGTGCGGAAACAATGGAGAAATACAATATCGCTTTCGAGCCTCGAACTCGAAAAGTTACAAGCGCGCACGCGCAGACCGCCCGGTTATCAAGCGATGTTTGTACACACATCGAGCACCTTCGTGCGCTCGTGTACGTTGCAAATTTCAATACGACGAGAGAGCACAAAGGCATTCTTTTGCACGTTTTTATTATCTTTCCTGTTCGCTGAAATACGAGCGAAGGAGCTCCGAGACTTTCTCGATAGCGTCCACGTGTAAAAATCGCATTAGACAGTCGAGAACTTTGCCATCATGGGCAACATTTGCAGATCGACTAAAAAAAAAGAAACAACGAAAAAATCCTTCCGGGTGTTCTGTTTCAGTGTCGAATGTTTTTATTTTATTTTTTTATTTACATACATCCAGTAGGAAAAAAAACTTCAATTCCGAAGTATTCACGAGTTCCGCTCCGTGTCCTTAGCTAATGTTACATAAAATCCCGACCAACGTTGCGCAGAATTTCTCACGGAAAATCGCGTACGCTGAAATCGTAGCGCGAATGGCCGCATTCGACGTGTCTGCGGTGGATATCGCGTGCGTCGAAAAACTCGATTTCTCACGAGAGATCGTTACTAATTCATCGAAGATTTCACCGATTTTTTGCTCTCCGAAGCGTCGTAGCGAAGAAACTTTCGAGTTGAACTTCGATCGAACGTACACGAGAATGAAAAAAGGACGAGTGTCCTCAAAGATGAATCCTTCGAGCGCTACGATCGCGTTGGCTGATTTTCTCGCGTTCGCGAGTCACTGGCTCGCCAGCGAGGGCGATCGCTGCGAAGGAATCGGCGAGTGCGAACGAGATGAAAATCGCTCTAGCGAAAATTGTCGCCTGCAGAGACACTTTCCACTCGTCTAACTGTCGCGCGGAATCTCGATCGCATTGCGCAACCGGCTCGCGGATGTAGAACAAAAAAAAACCGGTAAGTGTCGATTTCTTTTTCTACAACGTAGCAATCTATTCTCCCGAGAGGTACTTCGCTCCTCCGAGAATTCGACGGACACTTCGAGTGTTGAGAATTTCCGGGGATGAAGAAAAAAACAAAAAAATGAAAGAGGGTACTTACCAAAGGTTTGCGTGGACGCGACGTGGATCATCGCGATTGCCAAAAAGACGGCGATGAGAGTCGCGAGCATCAGCCGGTTTTCCATCTTCTTCGACGAACTAACGCGGCCCTTACAATCTTTTATACCGTACGATAATGTATACACAGGTGCACGTTGTTCTTGTTTTCTTTGATTAGTCGTCGCTAGTGAAATTTTGTACAGTCTTCGATTATTCCCCGTCGACGTCTCGAACGAGAGCGAATGTAGGTGAAAAAAAACGCGTGCGAGTTCAGGACGGTATGAGAGAAGCGGGGAGGTATTTGGTCCGCGTCGATGAGAAACTGATTCGCGATCTGGCGTCGACGGTGCGCGACTGACGAACGGACGCTGCGAAACGATACGGCGAGCCCTCTGGGCGCGAGAGAGCTCTCTCTTTTGCTCGGCTCTCACTCTCTTCCTCCCTCCATCGCTCTTATTCCTTGTTTCCTCATCGCGCGCCCTTCTCGCTCTCTCGCTCTGTCTCGCTCTTCCTTTCGTGGCTCTACACGCAGGAGCAACCACTCTCGCCTCGCGACCTCTCCGCGGCGCAAAAAATTTGCACCCGACCCCGGAAAGTTTGCGCGAGCGTGATCGCGAAAGATTTCTCAATTTGCATGGACGACGCTAACCTCCGACGCCCCCTCGACGCACTTTAAGGGGGGCGATCTCCTTGTAACGCAGGGAAGAGCTTATGGCCGGTCAACTCCGCGAGAAAGCTGGATTAATACTTTGTGGCCGCGGAATCGTAGATTGATCGGTGGGATGTCACATTTTTTAGTCTAAACTTCAAATGCGTTTTCCTGAAGACTTTTTACGTGGATCTCGTACAAGACAACTAAAAAATTATCACATCGATTATTTTGAAATTTTGTACACGTTATGATAATATAATGGTCGTCTATGTGAACCTAACGTTCTGAAAATTATATTTGAAAAACTACTTTTTTATCGACAAATACTGTAGTCGAAATGGCACCAAAAAAAGGAACTTTTTTTCAAACTCCTACCTTTTTCGAATTTTCACTTTTACTTTGGATTTCTTTGGTTTACATAGAGCGTGCGGGTCTTAGAAACCTAAAACTTTTTTGCTTTCATGATTCAGATCAATGCACCAGACGCTGGGTTGTACGCCGTACAGTCGCCATTTTTAAATATTGAAAAAAAATCGGCAAATTAAATGATATGATATGTACATAAAGTTTGTATTATGGTGAATAAATATTGTAGTTGCGACACCGAGAAATGTTAAAACATGAGTCTTTTTTAAAATATAGTAAGTATAGTTTAATTTTTTCATCATAGTCATGAGAAAAAGCGCTGCGAGAAACCGGAAGGAGGTTAACGCCAAGCGCATTAGACGAAAGTGCAGTTCTAAAAAGTACAACCTCAAGGTGCCGGTGGCGCCTCATTCGAATCACTTCTTACCATCGCATGATGGAAATTTTGGAAGCACTTTTGCATTATGTAGCTGCTTTTGTTATTCAACCGGAAATGCAACATGACAGTTTTTTAATCCTTTTTTACCGTTTTCCCAGCTTCAGTTTTATGGGCAATAATGTCCCGAGGCTTGCATATTTTTACCGGGTCGTGCTCTTCGTAAAAACACTGCGGAGACGAACCGAGTGCAGGGGAATGGCGACAGGGGCGCTGCCGACTACCTCAATTCCACGGTGAACGTTTTCAACTTCATTTGAAGCTTCGGAAAAATCGTCATAACTCGGCCAATTGTTGGAAATTTTACCAAATCTTCTTTTCAAATTAAAGACAACACCCCGGGACAAACAGATAAAGTCAATGATTAAACAAATTCCAAATGAATGTCGATAATTCTGTGCAATGGAAAAATCGAGTTATTAAGACGTTACGTCTGAGTAGAAAAATAATTTGATGTGAGATTTTGATAAAAAGAATGATAGACAAAAGATTACGCGAAACGATATTTAAAACGTGTTTGAGCTCATTTTCCGAAGCGCCTCCAGCGCTCCGAGACGCAAGAAACAGCCTGGACGGTGAAAGTAGCAATTTAAAGTCGTTTAGTCCAGTCGTCGGACAGAAAATACACAACGATCTGACAACTAAAGACCTACTGTCAAAATGCCTCCGTAGGTACACGCGAAATTCAATTAAGAGCTTTAATTCCGTCGTGTGGACGACATCTTCTAAATGAATTTGGAACCTTTAAACTCGTTTTTCTCGAAACAGCGTCTTTGAAATCGAGTAAACGCATAATTCGGACAGTTTTCATTGTTCATCCGGAGGGACTTGAAATTTTAACTGTAGCTCCTTAGATAGATTCTCTAAAGAAGTACACATGATTATTACGTTTTATCAATAATTCTCGTTTTTATAAGCAACCTAAGGTCAATTTTTGAGCAAAGATAACATTTTTATTAAAAAGGCGCCATTTTGCGAAAAAACAATATTTTTGATAATCGTGTGCTCTTCACTAGTAAAACTCGTGTAAGTTACAATTTTTTCGTCCTAGGCCCTGATCCATGATAGTTCCACGTCTCTCCGCAGAGCGCTTAAAACGCTCTTAGTGTAGTTGGAACCGAGCTGCCATATTGTATTTTTTTCATAGAAATTTTGGTTGGTGTTCGTCTATACATGTAGAATAAACCCTCCAAACCTCATTTTGATTTCTTTTTTAGTATTCTCGAAAAGAACTCCCAAAAAGTCTCATTTTTCGGTGGGCCACACACGCCCCTTAAGGCGACCAGGTCGGAACGAGCGTCGTTACAACCTAACCTATAATATGTTTACTCCTTTACATGTGAAAAACAAAGTTGTCAGGCAATTCAAAGCGCGTGAGCAAGAATAAACTTTTATACGACATGCTGACAAAATCGTCCGTACAACGCCGGAGGGTATACGCGTGCTATTTATCTTTGCTTCTTCGTAAACATACGGACGTATCGCGACGCGGATTCAGTCGTGTTTTCAAGATATATAGTGTCGAGTCATTCGGGAAGTTATTTTCTCATAATTTGTTATGAGAATCAACGAACGGAATATTTCACAAGTGCGCGAAGAGCGCACTGTGGTTTTTGTGCATTGTTACAAATGTTCCGGACGTTGTCACGAGTGATTTTGTAGGTTGTGTTGGACGTTCCGTCCATTGAGACGAACTTGCGAAGAGGCGCGACTCGCACGATCACGAGGCAATAATTCCGCGTGTAAAAAAATCCTACTCGGAAGCCAGGAAGTGCTTGCGTTGGCGGAAATGGAAGCAGGATGTGCTGTCGTACAAATAATCGGCTGTTTTCTTTTTTACAAGCTTTTACTCAACTTGACTTTCTGAGAGATGAAAAACGAAAATTCGATATTTTACCCACTTCCCGACTACTTGGAGCTCGGAAATTTTGCAAACATGCATCTAAAATGTGACAAAGCATGATTCAGTAAAAAAAAAATATCCATAAACTTTTCAATTTGTCATGTAAAATTAGCGATATCTAATCATCCATATAAAATCTCACCAACGGATACAAACAAATTCGTAGCCGACTGTGTTTGTATGTGAAAAGTTTATATGCAGCGATCAGTCGTACGGTCTTTGCTATTTTTTACCAACATTCCATTTTCCTAACGTACAAACTCGTAAACTAGTAAACTACTGCTAACAACTAACTAGTGAAATCAATTAAAGACTAAAAAGTAGAAAATAATGTATACGTAAAAAAATATTTTCACAAGACAAGCTTTTATTTAATGTACCAAAAGGTAGAAAATATTTGTTTACCAAGTCACCTATATGTGACTATAAATAAATGCTTGGGGCGCTCAAAATGTAGACATATAATCTTTAATTTACATGAATCCGTTAACATATCAACTGTATTTAATTTACTGTAAAACAACTTTAGATTTTTTGAATAAAAATCCTGAAACTGTCTATAAACGTGTGATAATAATTTCTCTAATTACTATTGTGATTTGGTGAAAAAAAAATGATTTTCTACTTTTCAGTACATTAAATAAAACCTTGTTTTTTTTAAAATATTTTTATTACATATAAATTGGGATTATTTCTATGGTGTTGAAAAGTGCATCTTTCGAACGCAACGAAAATTGGCTTTCTTTTTATTGACAAAGCCTTTTTTCGCCTATTTGGGCTACAAAAATTAAACGTTTTTTTTTAGAATGTTTGCTAAAAATCTGCAACAAAAATTGGCACAAAAATATTTTCGATAATAATGGAAATAAAAGCAGACAAAAGGGCTCTCGTTGCAATCCAAAGATGCAAACTTCAACACCGTTTATTATGATAGGTTGCAAAAAGTGGAGTTTGACTTGCGAGGCAACCCTGCGCTTCTGGACGTCGAGGAGAGGAGAAAGGGGGGGGGGTGAAAATTGACCTTGAAACACTCAACAAGCCCAGCCTATTTTAAGCGACGAGAGTTTGCCATTTCCGTCGATGCCGCTCGAGAAATCGACCCATCGCGTCGCGATAACGATAACCCAGACCCGTTTTATTCTTGAAATTGGGGCAGACTCGCGACCCGCCCCTTTCCCTTGCCCTTTCTTGCGTTCCGTTCAGCGGTCCTGGAAGGCAGAGAATTTTGTCGGAACGATTTATTTGGCTGTAATTTAAGGAGGTTAGAGTGGTCCAGTTGAGTCAGATGACGTTTTAGGAATTTCTTTTTCAACGAAACTTAAAAAAATGCTTCAGAGGCGTTTATTCTGCAGATGCTAATTTCTCAGAAAGTATATAGTTAAAGGGCAAAATTATGCATTTTTATGCTATTATTACGTAAATAAGAAAATCTTTTGTGTCACTGCCAGCTTGAAAGAGTATGACATTATCGATGATTATTATGAAAAAACTACGTCAGCGAATGTTTCATACAACGCAGAATGAAATTTTGGGTCATTTATATTTTTATTATGTTTTTTTTCTTCTAAGGTACACGCTGTTCGCGTTTGTTACCTATTTATATTTGTCACGAGATTATTTAGTATTACCATTAAGGTAGTCCTGTCGCCAGGCTTCAGTTTATAGGATTTTCATAATTTTTTTTTGACCTTCACTAAATATATTGATAATCGTGTCTGTAAAATTTCTTTGTGAAGGAATCCCGAGATGACACACAAAAACCCAATTTCCGGTCGCTACAAGAGTGTATACGATAGTGAGAATCCGTCAGATTCTCGAAAATAATCAGATTTACATACTTCAACACTTGTAGTAATCCAATGCTCTCAGAAAAAAATACGCTTATTGACCTAACTTTCATGCTATATCAAGTTTGATTTGAACTTCCGGTATTGGATGTATTACCACTTGCTACGATAAAGAGACGTTCATTTTTAACCGACACAAATTTTCCACGCTTCTTCACCAGTCGTGGCCCGAATACAATGCTTTGCATTTCCCGCACCTGACATTGTTTTGACAGATCGACGTTGAAAAGCATGGAGGTCAAACTCGCCCGAACGAGTAAAAAGAGACGGAGGTAGAACCAATGTTGCCAAATATCAAACCCAGAAATACTACGCGAATCGTTGGAATTGCTATTTTTTCATTTTTCTAATTAAACGTGAACATTCATTGAACAGTTTACAAATGGAAAATTTTCGTTGTTACAAATGATTTTTTTTGCATATGTTAAAAATATAAATTGTACAGGTCTCAAGTATGATCAGTGGTATGACTAATGTGAAGCGATAGGACTACCTTAAGGATGTTGAGTCCCAAATCGCAAATGATGATAAAATTCTGAAAATTTGGTATGTTTTTGTATGAAGTATTTCAGAGGTCGTGTAAAAATCTCACGACAATTAGGAAGCTCGTTATTGAACAATTAACATTCATAAATTAAATGTTGTTTTATGGAAACTGATGTAACTTTGCAATAAGTTTTCTTTTTGACCTCTCAATTTTATAATATCTACAATATACTGAAAGCAACGGAAACAAAACGAAGTTTATTGATAAATTTTTTTTTATTTCTTTTAAAAATGGTTCTTAACAAAATGTTTATTTTTTAATAACGAGCTTCCTAATCGTCGTGAAATTTTACCACGACCTCTTAAATACTTCATACAAAAACATACCAAATTTTCAGAATTTTCTTATCATTTTTTATTTCAACCCTTAAGGAGGTTGAAGTAATGATGACAGAATTCTGAAAATTTGGTATGTTTTTACATGAAGTATACAGGAGGTCGCGTAAAAATTTCATGACGATTAAGAAGCTATTTATTGAACAATTAACATTAACATGTTTCATAGGGACTCAACATCCTTAAAACCGTTAGTGCAAATGTCTTTCAATTTCCGACTACGACCTGACTCATCCGCGTCCTAACATCCGTCGCACGACTCATAGAGCCGTCACGAAAAAACGGCCCATTTCACTTACTCTCAGCCGTGGACTTGTGGCGGTTGCACCCTTCCGCTCGTCAGCGCCCGAAACATATATCTGTATCGATGCGCCGTGCGATAAGGAATCCGATAAGGGCATAGACTCACCGGGTCCACACCTCGGAAACCATCTTCACGTTATAACGGCTCAGTGATGTTCAGTCGTACTTTTCGGGTCGTCGGGAACAAAGGACACAAGTGCGGTCGAGTCATAGAAAAATATATCGAAAAATAACAAGCACGCTAAAGAACCTCTTGTTTTTGTTTTCCATTCGATGTTGCGAAAAAATGCATTGTTCTGTCTCGCCGTCGTCGCGACGATTGCGAGTACGATTGAATCTCAGAGTGGTGAGTCGCAGCGAAATTTCTAGTGCGAAGAAGACATGAAAATATATTTGCGATTAAACGAAGCGGGGCAAATGATAATCTATGCGTTCTCCAGATGCAATGAAAATGTTTTTTTACTCGTCGATACTCGCGTTGTCGTTGTTTAATTATGTCATGTATTATCATTAATAATGACAATAATAACAATTATAAAAATAAGAAGAAAAATAGTTCAATCGATCAATCAATAGAGTTTTATTTGCATAACTTTTCTTTAAAGTTTTTTACAATACTTATGCAATGTCAGAAAATATGTATTAACAAATCGTATAATCTCTGCCGTTTCATACTTATCCATAAATCTGTATACCAGAAGAAAAATAATTATAAGTATAAATACGAATAATAAAGTTATTCAAAATAAATCATGAATAATAATAATACCGACTTTTAAAATAATAAGACGAATATTTACATATATAAATATAATACTTTATAATATAAATATAATATTTTCAAAATAAAAATAAGAATAGCCATAAATATAGGTATAAATAATAAAAAAATCGATTAAAACAAATTATGATGAGAATAATAATCGTAGATTTGTGCATAATAATATCAATAACGATAATTGTTCACTTGTAAGAAAATAATAGTTTTTCACTTGCAAAATAGTAATAATAATAATAAATACAAACGATAAAGTTATTCAAAATAAATCATGAATAATAATAATAAGTGGTCAAATAATAAGAAGAATATTTATGAATGTAAATAGAAATAATAAAATTGTTCAAAGTAAATCACGAATAATGAGAAGAATAATTATGATATGCAGTTGAAACCGCTTATATCGACATCGCATAAGACGACGTATCGGATACAACGACGAAATCTCGACTACAACATTGTAGAAATATCGCTCATGACTGTCGGTACTGCATGGTCCCTTCAATGTCGTTATAACCGGTTTTCACTGTAAATATAAACAACAAACTTATAATAATAATACTAAATAATAATAACAACAAAACAACAATAATAACCATAAAACAGATAATGCAAAAAAACATGTAGAGAAAATGCAATGTTCTTAATGAATTCCAAATGAAACCGCCCAAGCGGCACTTTCATAAATATGCACATATTTATAGAAGCCTGTATTCAGAATGGAATTATATTTTCCTACAGGCGCTATAAAGTATTGACGATTTCAGTAATCATAATGACAACAATAACACTAATAAAAATTGAAATAGTAGTAATAATGCCCACGCTAATAAAAACAACTCCAGTAATAATAAAACGAAGTTGAAACTATAAAAATGAGAAAAAAATCGTTTCAATGAAAACAAAAATTAATAGAAATGACCAAAGTTACAGCAGCCGTTAATAATGGCAAAAATGAGTGAAATAAAAACGAGTGTAAGTTTTTTGCGTATTGTTATTGTTTTTTTTTTATTTCAGTAGAATGGCCGGGCACGATAAAAATACGGGAAGCGTGCGAGAGGGATTTACAGTGCATAAAAAACGCTTTTTGTAAAAATCAACAATTCTGTCTCTGCGAGACGTACTACGCGCCCAGTCTCGATTTGGCAAAGTGTCACGCGAGTGAGTATGCGTCGCAGCGAACGAAAAAACCGTCGCTCCGACCGTGGATCGCACAATATAATTGTGACGATGATCTTTCAGTAATTTTTTTTCACACACACACGCATTATCGATGTATCAACTATTAGTAAATAATTGCACTGATAATTGCTAGACGAAGGCATTGAAGATTAATTCATTGAAAATGTGGGAAAAAAAAACATAAGAGAAAGATAATACACAGCGATTAGGCGTTACGAGATGCTTGCTTGGCCTGATTCACGAGGAGAACGTCGCTGGAGAGACACCTACTCCATGAGTCACCCCGAGATTAGAGCGAGGAAAAGACTCTCGCTGTCGATCGTATACAGGGTGACGATTATGGTGCGTTTTTGAAGGGCTCGAAGCGAGCGGAAATTTCGGAAAATACCGATTTTTGGTTTTCGACGTATTCGAAAAATACAACATTCCAAATATTTTCTATGGAAGCTTGGAATGTTGTATTTTGGAAGTGTTGTATTTGGATTTGAAACTATGGAAGTCGATCCGTTCGAAATTGAAATCGCGGGCGTTTATAGGTAGATTCAGCGAACCGGAAAACTTTGAAAGGCTTTTTCTCAAAATGACTTTTTCAAAATCGGGACCATGATGACCCAAAAATTATTGCACTGACCGAATTCAAATTTTAGAAGCTTCTTTTACATATCAAAAAGCAACGCTTGAACGAGGGAATTTTTTTCGATGTATCGTTTCTTTTTTCACCGGAAATCGATACTTTCACTGTGGACCGTGGAAAATAAATTGTTAAATTCGCACATGATTTTATACCCGTTACTGTGGCCTGAGGCCTTGAATCCTTCGTCCGAGCACGAGATCATTTTATGCAAAAACTAAATGCGTTTGATGTTTTATATTTTTGAATATTTTTTATCATTTAATTTTTATATTTTATTAATTTTCGAATTGTTTTATTTCGGGTGATTATTTCCGAGCAGCAGTGTTCACCGCGAAGGAAGTTTTTCAAACAGCGGCCTGCACAAACCGTTGCATCTACCGCATTTTTCAAATATTCTTCAACGCAAAAATTGTAAAAGTCACTTAAAGCCATACTCGTTGATGTAAAGAAGAAAATAAATTTGCCACCCTGTTCACGTTTTTCTATAATAAATTCGCGAAAATTCCTGTTTTTTGCGCGAACTAGATATTACCTGTTAAAAGTCTTGCGCGGAGATTTTGCTACTTACAAGGAACATCCCTCAGGTGACACCCTTCGATTTTGTTGAAATTTGGATATGTCATAAAGCACCGAAAAGTAAGCGATACGTATTTTTTTTTATCGGCGGAAAAACGGTTTTAATTGGCGAAACCACCCCTCGAAAAAAGGCATCTCTAGGGTGGTTCACCCCTTAATTATTTTTTTTGCAATGTCACTATAGTGAACTTTTCATTGCTTCGAATTAGAAGAATTTTCGTTTTTGTTTCATTAAAATCGGTGGACTCCTTGTGTGTGAAACTGCTATATTACCCCTAGAGACGCCTTTTTTCGAGGGGTGGTTTTCCCCTTTAAACCGGGTTTTCCGCCGATAAAAAAATACGTATCGCTTACTTTTCCGTGCTCTATAACATATCCAAATTTCAACAAAATCGAAAGGTGTCCCTGAGGGATGTTCCTTGTAAGAAAAATATGATATTTAACAGCTTTTCAAGTCCTCGTAAAAAACAGCGTTTTTTTGGGACGACTATTATTTACCAGAATAAAATTGAGCATTCTGGAGAAACATAAAAATTCCATTTTAAGGGCAGCAGAATGACTGAATTTCGAATACGAAGCACTCGTGAGAATTTTTTTTAACCCTTCGTTGACACACTTATATTTGGCCACGATTTTGACACACTGGGACAATTTGACCCGGATGGTCAAATCTGCCATTAAGGCGTTACCCCCACTTGTAGCGCAAAAAAAGCCCTTTTTCATGAATTTTTTTAAAGAAAACTACAAAACTTTTTTAATCGATCAATATACCATCTTAAAGAACACTTCTTGAAGAACTTTCAGTAATTTTTTTATTGAAAAATATTAAATTGTTTAGTGGCAAATGGCCGTCAATGAAATAATGTTTTTATATACACGGTTTGCGGTGACCAACATTGCGGCGAAGTGGATCGGCTGAAAAAAAAATGCGGATGGATTTAGTCAAATATAAGTATAAACTAGTCTTTAATCGAAGGATTTTAAAAAATATTCATTTTTCACAAAATGGCGGACAGTCAAAGTTAATGGTTCGATTTGAACGAAAAAAACGGCCGTTTTTTGACTATAAAACGGCCATTTTTTTCGAAAAAAAAAATCGAACGATTAAAGACTACATTTTTATGTATTAAATAAGCCTGCAAAATTTCAAGAAGATCGGTTCATTAGTGTTCGAGTAATCTTGGTCACCGACTTCAGAAATGCCATTTTGAGAAAAACGCGTTTAAAGTTTCAATTTCAGTTCTTCAATTCACGGATTCTTCTCTTTCAACGCTCATATCTCAGTCAATTTTGTTCGGATCGACTTGAAATTTTCAGGACATATTCTCAGATAATTATACTTCAAAAAAAGGCAATTAAAAAAAATCGATCTTTTCAAAATCGCAAGTGGGGGGTAACCCCTTAAGAACCCTTCAGACGGTTTGCATTGAAAAAAATCAAGGATCCACTTGAAATGTTTTTCCATTTGTTTAAATTAATAAAATGCGGAATATATCAAATTAAATTGTTTGAAAAAATTACTGAAAATGTTTACTCTTGGAAAAGTGAGCATTCCACTAAAAATTCTTCCGCGTCAGAATGACCCAGCGTGTCAACGTAGCGTTAATTGTATTACATTCCATTTGTCCACTTACAAATCCATATTCGATAACGTTTCTCCTCGATCGCGGGATACACGAAAAAAAGTTGTTTACGAGTGCTTCGAAATCGAAATTTAATTATCTTCATTCTGCTGTACTCACGACACAATTTTTATTTTATCTCCCGACTGCTCAATTTTTTCTGGTAAATTCTATTCGTCACAAAACATTTTTTTTAACTTTTTTTCGATAATTTCGATTCGATCGATTTCGATTTATAATTTTTTTTCGAAAAGAATCTCCAGGCAACAATTTCCAAAAATACATGGTCACCTAATAATTGTCACCCTGTATGCACATCCGCGAGCAACGAATTCCCATACGCAACGCTATCCCGTCAATGGAAAGCAGAAGAGATAAAAATAATTGAAGTAACTATCTCGAACAGCGCATCGTCTGTTCAAGATCGTTCGAAGCGCTTTAAGAACACCCCAAATCGTATCCGTCTGGAGAGACGCGCTGAACGGTCAGCAGGCGGTAAGGAGTAGGAAAAAAACAGGATTAACGATGCTCGTTATTTTTTTTTTTTTTTTACATTAGCTCTTGGCGCTCCGTGCGGCTCTAAGTACCATGACGGATGTGCGACAATGGCGAAAGCCGAATGTCGGCAAAATGTTTGCACCTGCAGGGACAATTTCATGATAGACGTAAACAACTCGTCGAATTGCATTATCAGTAAGTGAGAACGATTTTTTGTCTCTTACGTGCACGACCGGATCTTTATGAGCGCGCGACGCTAACGTGACCTCGCTCGATTTATATTTCTTCATTTATCGATATATATATATGTCTACAATCGCCATTCTCGTTCTTTGGACTCAATAGCAAGGCATCAGTTTTACGAGTACTACTCATCAGTCCGCGTTATTTTCAAATATAATTTATAAAAAATAATATTTACCGAGAGAGGGTGCCACTGTGATGGGCCAAAAAGGGTCGTTTTGGTCGTCAAAGGTCGCCAAAGGTCGTTAATGGGATTTGGCAAAAAGGTATGTAAATTAATACAAAGGGTGTCTCAAATTGACCTGACATTTAAATCTATTTACGTATTATTTATTTGAAAAATACGAATTCTTTTATTTTAATGTAAGCTACAAACATGGAGGTTATGTGTGAAACGCAATGTCCGATAAATGGCCGCCTCTGTTTGCAGATGTTTACTCTTTTAACGAAATTTTCGAAAACACGAAACAAGGAGGCTTTTTTTACATATCTTTCATATGTATTGTGTTTACACTATGATCTTATTATTTTTCGAGCCGCTGATGCGAATAAATTGCTCATTTTTCACGATTATCGTTCTTTTTTTTTAACTCCGAAATGGGCCCGTTTCAAACGTCCTAATAAATGCCTTTCTGAAACGTCCACTATGACGCTATTTTTTTCCCCTTAAACTATCATGTTTCAACGGTATCACCCAAAATTAACGTTTTTAAATTGAAAATTGCGAGATTTATGATTTTTTTAACGTAAAAATGGCTTTTTTCACGCATCGATGACTTCCTGATTTTTTCCCGCCATTTTAAATGTCGATTACAATCTTGTACTAAGAATGTCACATTCTAAAAGGTTCAGACTAACACCCTGAATTTTTATAAGCCACTCGGGACAATAGAATCAACGTGGCAATCTTTTAAACATGGCTGGGGTCAGACGGACCCCATGTGACCGCTAAGTTGCAGGCCGAGAGTGTGACCTCGAAGGGTCAATGATGCGTCCAATTGCTTTCTTGAGCTCCGCAATGGTCCGTGGATCATTTGTATACACGTTTCGTTTCAGAAGACCCCAAAGAAAGAAGTCCAATGGCGATAACACGACCATAAGACTTCGTATTTTTTGTGGTGAACTTTCACAATTTCTATGCGTTTCTCGATCGTGTAATTCTCCATGATTAAACCTCAATACTTCCTGATGCCAGTTGTCAAAGATCAGTGCTCCATGTTCGCCACGAAAAATTATAAACGCAATTTAAAAAGTCAGGTCATTTTGACACAACCTTGAGATTAAACTTATTTCGCGTAAATATTTATTTTTCAAAACTAAAAGTAACAACGTTATTGAGGTATAACAGAGCCTCTGTACGCAGCCGGTCTCCCACAGCAAACAATATTCACGAAATGGCGGGTGTAAAAAAAAGTGCAAGATTGGCGAATTTTTTACTTATGTGCTGGGGCGTAAAAATACTAAATAAATAAAAACGGCCGCGTACAATGATAGCTACAGCAGTTACGGAAATTGTGCTTTTGAAAGATTGAAAATCGGACAATTACAGCTAGAGTTATTCCGGCCAAGACGAGAAAAGTCGTTTCGAGAAAAGCGCAGTTGATAGTTTTAGTATACGTAAATCGTTGCGCTCTCATTTTCAATATCTTAAGGGCCCCCACTAGCGATTTTTAAAAAATCGATTTTTTTTATTGCATTTTTTTGAAGTATAAGTATCTGAGAATATGTCCTGAAAATTTCAAGTCGATCCGAACAAAATTGACTGAGATATGAGCGTTGAAAGAGAAGAATCCGTGAATTGAAGAACTGAAATTGAAACTTTAAACGCGTTTTTCTCAAAATGGCATTTCTGAAGTCGGTGACCAAGATTACTCGAACACTAATGAACCGATCTTCTTGAAATTTTGCAGGCTTATTTAATACATAAAAATGTAGTCTTTAATCGTTTGATTTTTTCCGTTAAAATTGAACCATTAACTTTGACTGTCCGCCATTTTGTGAAAAATGAATATTTTTTAAAATCCTTCGATTACAGACTAGTTTATATTTATATTTGACTAAATCCATCCGCATTTTTTTTTCAGATGACCACTTCGCCGCAATGTTGGTCACCGCAAACCGTGTATATAAAAACATTATTTCATTGACGGCCATTTGCCACTAAACACTGCAATATTTTTCAATAAAAAAATTACTGAAAGTTCTTCAAGATGTGTTCTTTGAGATGGTATATTGATCGATTGAAAAAGTTTTGTAGTTTTCTTTAAAAAAAATTCATGAAAAAGGCCTTTTTTTGCGCTACAAGTGGGGGTAACGCCTTAACTCGAACATTTTTCACATACTCTTGAATATGTATACTTGGAGAAAATGAAAAAAAAAATATCGATTTCTCTTGCCCGTCACAGTGGGGTCATGCTTTAAAAACATATAAAAAAAAAGTTAAACATCATTCCAAATATATTATGTATTTACGTTTCATTTACTTTCTGATTCATCATAATGATAAGCATGTGTGTATGAAGGTATGTATTAGGTCGACGGGAAAGTTCCATCCATTTTTAAACTCTGACTAACATTCAGTGACTAATAACGTCTTCCTCTTGAAAAAGGTCATCAGTCTTCCAATCGACTCATCCGCGTCACCCATATTTCTTGTTAGTACAGCGTCGAAGAAAAAAAACAACTAGCAAACAATTTTCAGGGCCAACCGCACCCGGGGACGTTTGTTATCATACCGACGATTGCAGAGAGAGCATGGAACTGGCTTATTGTATCGACAATAAATGCCGGTGTTACTCAAATCATCATTTCGTCAATGAGACCGGCACGTGTCTAAGAATGCGAGGTACGTGCGTTTACTTTCAGATCAATTTTTACTTCCTAGATCCTTCATGCATACTTCATGCATCCTGTATAACTTTTATCCTGATACGAGCTTTGCGAAGAAGGGGGAAAAGGAATTATCAGGGCAATTTAATATGCAGATACATTTGTGAAGTTCGGAAATGTGCCTATTCATTTTTTTTTACTTTTATCTAAATTTGTATTTTACGTCAAGTGTGTATATTTTTTATGAAATTTATTGTTTATTATAATTTACTATCATCACCGTGGACATTATTGTCGCTGTTGCATGTTGCTAGTAATAACAATAATATTAATCATATTGATCATATTATAATCATAATAATAATGGTGACAATAATGATGGATCCTTCAATGCACATAATTATGGTTATCATTATTAAAATGGTTTTTGTACAAGAGGTGGATTATTGGGAGTATTCATTATTATTAATTGTTATTAATAATAACTATTAGAATTATTAAATAAATTATTAATGAAAAATAATGAATGATAATTATTTACTCTCCGCGGTTACCCGGGGTCAAAATGACCCCAGGCGGAACTTTAAGCCAAAATTACCATAAGATGATCATTTTCCCTTAAATTATAAAATTTCGTGAAAAAAATTGGAAATTGCAAGAGTTATATTTTTTTTTGGTAAAAAAGGGCTTTTTTACGCATTAACCACTTGCAAATTTTTTTCCATAATTTTAAAATCGATTGAAACATAATACCGAGACTGCCACACTCAAGGAAGTTCAAACTAATATCCTGACTTTTGATGAGTCGTTTGTGACGACACGGTCAACGTGGCTATCGTTTGAAACATGGCTGGGGTCATTGCGACCCCCTGTGACCAGCGAGTTATAGCCCGAACGGGTGACCGCAAAGGATTGATTATTATTATTATCCATTTAAAATAATAAAAATAATAATTATTATAAGGATGATTATTATTGGAATTATTTTTGTATAAGACGCGGATCCTATATGAACGAGCAATGCACAAAACTTGATCGTAATCTCCGATTATCACCGACTGCATAACTAGTGACCATTTTGTAGTGTCATTTCGAACCAAATTTTCATCGGAGTGACATTTATCAGTGCTACTTACTATTTACAAATATTATTAGCAGCATCTTTTCAAATAATATTTTCAAATAATATCGATTGATATCGTTGTTTTTTGTCGACTAACTTGTTACGCGACGTTATTTCCGGATGGATAAGATTCCCTCCCCCCACCGATCGAGCTGAAATTTCGCACAAACCTTCTTTTTAATATTTTACGACAACCCCTAAAGGGATTTTTGGCGACTCGCAATACTTTTCGAGATATTGAATTATGAAGTTTTTTTTAACGTCCGCCGACTATATCTATATCTGCTACGTTTTCGTTTATACGTATATATTAGACTGGCCCAAAAAAAACTTCCCGATTAGGGCTCTCAACCCTTGAAATATTACTCGATAACGAAACAAAGAAGCTCACGAAAGGAGCCGCCTGCATACCCAAACAAACCCAAACAAATGAAGAATAAAAAACTTCATGAGTCTCCTGTTAGAATTACCCATTCTAACAGGAGACTCATGAGGTTTTTTATTCTTCATTTGTTTTACACGTGATAAGTTAACGTTGTCTTTTCCAATGCAAAAGATTTTCGATAGATGCAATCAATGAGTGGTCTGGACCAATCACTGGGATTGTTATATATAGTAGACGGATTTATAACCCTCAATTTAAGCCTTTGTAATCATGCATCCTTTCTTTTCGATCTTCGAAACTTGTTGACCAAGGTTGAAAAGAAAGAATGCATGATTGCAGAGGCTTTAATCTGGGGTTAGAAATCCACCCGGTACGTTGGTCTAGTGGTTAGCGTGCTAGCCAGCGGATCGGGAGGTCGCGGGTTCGAATCCCAGTCGTGGACTTGCGTCGTAAAACGTTTTTCTTCGACATTTTTCGGCGAAAGCCAGTTCCGTGACTAGGAAACGAACCTGTGACCGGCTGTTATCGGTATAGGTTTTCCGCAGTTTCCCTATGCCTATAGCAGATATGCCATGGTGAATACGATACAGAGGGGGAAGTCGGCTACGGTCGCAGGGAGGCGGCGTGGATGCGGGGTAGGAGAGTTGTGGAATGGGCGATAGAGGAAGGGGAGGGATATGTGGAATGCGAGGTTAAGAACCGAGGTTGAGGCGGATTGGGGCTCGTAAAAAGGGGAAACCCTGTACGGCTGGAACGAACCATAATAATACAGTGGGTTATAAATCCGTTTATTATATACAATAAATCACACTGATTGGTTCAGACCACGCATTGATTGTATCTATCGAAAATGGTTTGCGTTGGAAAAAACAATGTTAACTTATCACGTGTACATCAAATGGAGAATAAAAAAACCTCACGAGTCACCTGTTAGAATTTAAACTACAGGCTGCTTCTTTCTTTCATTATCGAGTAACATTTCACGGGGTGAGAGCCCGAATCGGGGAGATTTTTTTTGGGCCAGTCTAATATATATGTATCGTGCTCTCTGTTTTGTCCGAACAAAAATACCCAAACAAACCCAAACCCAAAAAGTATTGCACGTTGCCAAAAATCCTATAAGGGGTTGTCTCAAAATATTAAAGGGAGCGTTCGTGCAAAATTTTATCACGATCGGCGAGAGGATTTTGGAATTCTTACCCTTTCGGATTATGCAGTGTAATACGCTCGTTGAAAATGTGCCCCATCAATTTTGTGCGTATATCATTACTCTTATTTCTCATGGATCTATTGGACGTTTCTAGGATTGTACCAACCGTGCAAAAGGAACTACGAGTGCTTCATCGACGAGAAGCATCCGAACGAAATGGAGTGCAAAAACGGGGAATGCGCGTGTCGCGAGGGCGAACCCAGTTGCAACAAAGGTCGATCGAAATATTCATTAATTAATTGTTCGCCCGTTCCGCTTCGTTGCTTAAAATATTCGTCCAATTTTTAGTTATATTTTGGGGAAGAAATTTTACGGGCCCTTGCCAGCGACAATTAATACTATAATTGGAATAGTAAATGACAAATAACTGTATTTTCGAAAATTTATGAGACATGGATAGCAGTGCAGCCAGATCGCGCTCGAAAGTTACCCTCTCTCTAGTCCCTCGCGCGCCCATCACACAATCATAGTAGCGCGTGTCCGTGAGCGAGCGACGCTCGGACATCTTCGGAAAGAGCCGAGTGCCGTCGAACTATCCCGACCGCGCCTTCGGCAGCTACACCAACACATAGGCACGCTGAGCACGTTCATGTGCGGCCAAGCCGAACGAACTGAACGAAGGCTTCGAGGGAAAAAGCAATCCGAGCACGGCCCGCGCGTGACGTCACGCGACGGCACGCGCGAGACTTTTAGATGATTTCAATGCTTATTTAGCTCTTGATTCTCTGCGTTATTAATGTATACCAAAAATGTATCGCACACTCTGATCGCTTATTTTTTTAGTTTATACGTTAATTTAAATATAATAATAAATCTAAATTACAACTTATTTCTCTTCTAAAAAATTGTTTACGCTTTACTCACACCCGTCCTTATGCCAAATAAATTATAATTCATAAAAGTAAGCGGAAATATATTTATCTCCGTATTATTATGTTAATTCTCATACTTTCATCAAGGGATAAAGCATTATCCGCAAAAACAAACCAATCATCCATTCGACCGCGAATCGTCAGTACCAGAAAGTGCACAAGTTCTACAAGCGATGAGATGGTCCTGTCGGTAGCGTTCCTGGCTTCGGTTCGCAGGGGCGCGGGATCGATCCCGCACTCGGTGCTTTTTTTTTTTTTAATTACTATTACTATTAATTCTTATTTGATTAGTTATGTTTATTAGTTATCATTATTATTTTAATTAGTTATCTTTTCGTGTCGAAAAATTTATTGCGCACTCCGACCGCTTATTTTATTAGTTTGTACGTTCATTTAAATGTAATAATAAATCTAAATTACAACTTATTTATCTTCTAAAAAATTGTTTGCGCTTTACTCATACCCGTCCCTATGCCAAATAAATTGTAATTCATAAAAGTAAGCGGAAATATATTGATATTCGTATTATTATGTTCATTCTCATATACTTTCATCAAGCGATAAAGCATTATTCCCAAAAACAAGCCATTCATCTATCCGGCCGCGAATCGGTAGTGCCAGAAAGTGCACATATTCTACAAGCGATGAGATGGTCCCGTCGGTAGCGTTCCTGGCTTCAGTTCGCAGGGGCGCGGGATCGTTCCGCGCTCAGTGCTTTTTTTTTTTTTTTAATTACTATTACTATTAATTCTTATTTGATTAGTTATGTTTATTAGTTGTCATTATTATTTTAATTAGTTATCTTTTCGTGTCGAAAAATTTATTGCGCACTCCGACCGCTTATTTTATTAGTTTGTACGTTCATTTAAATGTAATAATAAATCTAAATTACAACTTATTTATCTTCTAAAAAATTGTTTGCGCTTTACTCATACCCGTCCCTATGCCAAATAAATTGTAATTCATAAAAGTAAGCGGAAATATATTTATATTCGTATTATTATGTTCATTCTCATATACTTTCATCAAGCGATGAAGCATTATTCCCAAAAACAAGCCATTCATCTATCCGGCCGCGAATCGGTAGTGCCAGAAAGTGCATTTTTAACACAAGCGATAAGATGGTCCCGTTGGTAGCGTTCCTGACTTCTATGGGGCGAATTGTTTATTCGAGAAATCATACAATGTATGAACTGCGGACCGAAGCCACGAACGCTACCAACGGGACCATCTTATCGCTTGTGTTAAAAATGCACTTTCTGGCACTACCGATTCGCGGCCGGATAGATGAATGGCTTGTTTTTGGGAATAATGCTTCATCGCTTGATGAAAGTATATGAGAATGAACATAATAATACGAATATCAATATATTTCCGCTTACTTTTATGAATTACAATTTATTTGGCATAGGGACGGGTATGAGTAAAGCGCAAACAATTTTTTAGAAGATAAATAAGTTGTAATTTAGATTTATTATTACATTTAAATGAACGTACAAACTAATAAAATAAGCGGTCGGAGTGCGCAATAAATTTTTCGACACGAAAAGATAACTAATTAAAATAATAATGATAACTAATAAACATAACTAATCAAATAAGAATTAATAGTAATAGTAATTAAAAAAAAAAAAGCACCGAGCGCGGGATCGATCCCGCGCCCCTGCGAACCAAGCCAGGAACGCTACCGACAGGACCATCTCATCGCTTGTAGAATTTGTGCACTTTCTGGTACTGACGATTCGCGGTCGAATGGATGATTGGTTTGTTTTTGCGGATAATGCTTTATCCCTTGATGAAAGAATGAGAATTAACATAATAATACGGAGATAAATATATTTCCGCTTACTTTTATGAATTATAATTTATTTGGCATAAGGACGGGTGTGAGTAAAGCGTAAACAATTTTTTAGAAGAGAAATAAGTTGTAATTTAGATTTATTATTATATTTAAATTAACGTATAAACTAAAAAAATAAGCGATCAGAGTGTGCGATACATTTTTGGTATACATTAATAACGCAGAGAATCAAGAGCTAAATAAGCATTGAAATCATCTAAAAGTCTCGCGCGTGCCGTCGCGTGACGTCACGCGCGGGCCGTGCTCGGATTGCTTTTTCCCTCGAAGCCTTCGTTCAGTTCGTTCGGCTTGGCCGCACATGAACGTGCTCAGCGTGTCTATGTGTTGGTGTAGCTGCCGAAGGCGCGGTCGGGATAGTTCGACGGCACTCGGCTCTTTCCGAAGATGTCCGAGCGTCGCTCGCTCACGGACACGCGCTAATATGATTGTGTGATGGGCGCGCGAGGGACTAGAGAGAGGGTAACTTTCGAGCGCGATCTGGCTGCACTGATGGATAGGACGAATAATCATACGCAAATAAAAACCTCGATGTTCGATGTTTCCTCATGACTCGATCGCAAGGAAAAAATAAGTAAATTCTAACAAACGCGAAGCACTCTTGCGTCCGATTATTTGCGCTACAATTATCGTAATGTTTTCAGGAGCCGTTTTACATCAATCGATATTCTTGGTGCTCGCGACTGTGATTTTCCGAACGACACATCGAACCTTACTGGGATCGACGTTTTAGAAATAATTTCATAAATAGATCATCAATTTGTAATCAATAAATTAAGTTGTTTATTCGTGTCTTGATAATGGACGTGCGTTATTTCAAACACGAGCCGCAAATGATTACGTCTCTCCTTTGCACGACTATTTCTCGCGTTATTCCGAATTGAGTCTTGGGAGCACCCGTCGATATGTGTATATGTATATATATATCAACAGACACGCGCTGCATATCTCGCGTTAATTATTTCGTCTGCACGGAGCAAATCGCATCTTCGGAGATTGTTCGTATATATGCTTTTATTTGATTCTATTTTTGAATTTGAACGGTATATTCATCAACCGATCATTACACACGACCTCAAAGCTGTAGCTACCGCAACGCCATCTAAACTGAGACCGCGCAACGAAAGCGTCAGCAACTGTGATTCGTGCAGTACCTATATGGATCCTTACGCAAAGCTCAGCGCAGATGGCGCCACGTAAACATAACGTGTAGAGATTCGGTCTGTGTGGCTCTCTACTCCTGTAGTTGTTTGTCCGCGGCTTGTCCAGTCTGTAAAGTCGGTAAGATAGGAAGAGGCAGGAAAAGATTGTGCGTTTCGTCTCGGGTACAGTGACAGACTCATCAGTAGGGCTGTGTCACTGCACCCTGCCCTAGACGCGCTGGGTGTTAGGATCTAGGGGAAAGACAGTTGTATATATTGTAACGCATGCCCCTGCGACCGCTTGTAAGAAACGCTGGAACGATGTGTAAGCCGCGTAGCGGTGAGATGGTGGAACTAGCAGGACCGCCACAAACGGCTTGTAGCTTAAGATTCTTGGCATGCGCATGTAGCCGACGGAAAACTAAACAAGAGAGTATATCTATATATAAGGAAAAGCCGATTGCAACGCCACTTACAATCTCTTATTTTCCTTGATTTTGGAGCCACATCGCTAGCACACAGTGTCCACTCCTTTACTCTAGTCTCCCTGGTGCCAGCGTTAGGAACTGTACGATAGTTGCCGTACATATGCGATAATTTCATGCCTACGTACGATGTACGATAGCACATCATTATCGTACGCAGATTTTACGATCATTTTCATCATGATGCAATATTCGAGAATTTATTCTACTCGTACGCTGATAACCAATAGCGCAATAGCAAAGGCGGTTCTTTGTAACTCGTACCGCTGTTGGCTTATTAGGCCGTCTTCAAATTAAGGAGTTTCGATACCATTTCTTAGCCGCAAGAGTGGAGATGAAAACCCAATGGGTTTTCGGCAGGCTGTTAAGGAAGCTTTCCAGTGTGACAGCCCGTAAAATCGCTGTTTTTCGCGATTTTTTTTTTTAAAGAAAAAATAATCTAATCGGTCTGGTTTTGTTTTTGTATATTAATTGGGTATTGAAGAATACAAAACAATTTTTTAAAGATCGATTTATTTATTAATTAATATCTATAAAAATGATGAAACAATTGTTGCAGAAAATGCACTTGGATGTGGTGTCCACGTTGGGGGTCACAATTTTGATCTGAAACAAAAAACACAAAAAGATTATTGATCGGTATATAATTGGCTTTCGTGCTATGGAGGCTTTTTTTTTTTTTGCAAAAATGGCGCCGGTTTGAACAAAAAGTATCGATTTTAGCATTTTTTTTGGCAGTTTTTTTTACAAAAAAATAGGAAGATGTCAAAAAAAAAAGCTTCCATAGCACGATAAACAATGACGTTAAGAATATTGTGTAAAAAATTCAACTCGATAGCTTTAAAACTCTGCCCTCCAAGTTGGACACCGTTTTGAAAAATGCTGTTTCGAGAAAAACGCGTTCAAAGTTTCGCTGTAGCTGTAGCGCTCCGTTGCCTTCTTCCAAGAAATGCTGTACAGTAACCGAAATAATCTGAATTTCGGCATGAAAATTTCAGGGAATATTCGGAAGAGTGTATACTATTCGATAAAGCAAAAAAAAAAATCGATTTTTTGAAAATTTCACACTGGAAAGCTCCCTTAACCTCTTGTGAATAAAATTTCGTTTAAAAAAAAACTATAATTGGGCATTTCCACAACTCATAATATTGGTTAAAAATATTTCTAAGCCGAAAAATGATATCAAAAGTTGTCATGTTTGCAATTAAACATAAATATGTTGCAATTTTATTCAAGAAAAAACAACCGATAGACTTGGCAATAGCGGCCGTTTCTGCCATTGGCAGGACTGACTTTATGAAGAGTTTTTGATTCGACAAAGTCGAGAAAACGTTAATAATGCCGAGCGGACGAATAAATACATTTTATTACAAATTTCGAATGCTGTAAAACTATGTACGTTTCAAACACGCACCGACTTTAAAATACCCGCCAGTTGATGCTGAACTGCGAGTGGCGAACTCGACGGAGCCAGTTAACGCAGTGTTGCCACGTTTAACCTACTACAAGTTTCGTTAATGTCCGGAAACAAACCGTTCTAGCTCAAAATTCACATCTTTGTTCAACTGTTATTCATGAACCACTTGGAGAAACCGCTTAACTTTTTAACACGACATTCCTAATACTATTAGCAGTTCGTTCAGTTTTTTTCATTTAAATCAAAGCGTTATTTCATCCCCTACAGCCCTATAACTAGTATTTACGAAGTGCAACGTGTATTACCAAATGGATGAAGGTTCAACTTGAATCTTCAAAATGTCCGAAACTATGTGCTGGAACGGATTCATTTTTGGACAGGTGATGCATCTTAAATGAATCTCTCGGTGGTACGAATTTCAATAGTTTACAAGCATTCCGATTTTGGTGTCGAAACTCCTTAACGGGTAAACTCCTCCACTTGTAGCGCAAAAAAGGCCTTTTTCATGAATTTTTTTAAAGAAAACTACAAAACTTTTTTGATCGATCAATATACCATCTTAAAGAACACATCTTGAAGAACTTTCAGTAATTTTTTTATTGAAAAATATTACATTGTTTAGTGGCAAATGGCCGTCAATGAAATAATGTTTTTATATACACGGTTTGCGGTGACCAACATTGCGGCGAAGTGGATCACCTGAAAAAAAAAAATACGGATGGATTTAGGCAAATATGAGTATAAACTAGTCTTTAATCGAAGGATTTTAAAAAATATTCATTTTTCACAAAATGGCGGACAGTCAAAGTTAATGGTTCGATTTTAACAAAAAAAACGGCCGTTTTTTGGCTATAGAACGGCCATTTTTTTTTGAAAAAAAAAATCGAAAGATTACAGACTACATTTTTATGTATTAAATAAGCCTGCAACATTTCAAGAAGATCGGTTCATTAGTGTTCGAGTAATCTTGGTCACCGACTTCAAAAATGCCATTTTGAGAAAAACGCGTTTAAAGTTTCAATTTTAGTTTACACGAAGAACGGATTCTTCTCTTTCAACGCTCATATGTCAGTCATTTTTGTTCGGATCGACTTGAAATTTTCAGGACATATTCTCAGATACTTATACTTAAAAAAAATGCAATAAAAAAAAATCGGTTTTTTCAAAATCGCAAGTGGAGGTAATCTGTTAAATGCATGAAGAAGCACTGCCGCGGTAAAACTGCAGCGCTTCCTTAGATAATACAATATACATACCGTCGCATTGGTCACTGTAGGCCTACTCTCTGTAACTTGTAACGACAACTTTCGTTATCTTCAGCTAGCGATAGCCAATAAGAGGCCCGCTTTCTTCTGTAATCGGGCATGCGATTGGCTGTCGCGAGCTAACGATAGCGAATACTCTCGTTATCGAGTTACAGAATAGGCCTGCTGGCACGATAGGTGCCTCGGTTCAGGTTACCAGCGCGGGAACGTCCGCGAAAACGGAGTGGTGAGTCAAACATCGAATAGGAAGGCCGTGTTCGTCGTAAGTACAGACAAAAGAGAAAATGGAGCAACCTGTCACCATATATGTAATGCTCCTATATTGCCAGCGCTCACCGAAACGTGACGAGAACATTACGGTGCAGACAATATCGCTCTCTCGCTCGTGGCTCGTCACTTTTGCTTGCAGTGCGCAAGCGCGAATAAAAGTGGGAGTGCGCAACAGTTGTATAGGAGTATATGGATACGCGTCATTCCTTGCTACGCCATTGCGCCAGATTCGCGCGTGCGCAGCACGACCAAAAGTAACTCGCTCTGTCTCACTTCATCGCCGTCCTCACCACTTATAGGGAAGCATAGGCCGCTGGCAAATAGGAGTATTACATATATGCCTGTCACACAGTCGGTCGGGGCTCCGCGCGTAGAATACTCCCTTGTGTTTGGCCTTTGATCTAGTATCACACGTTTCTTTGTGTAATAAATTATATGTGTATAAATATATATGTCGTGTGCAATATTGAAGTACCTAAAAATAAATGAAGAGTTTATATAATATTTGCAGGCGAAGAATAGGTATGTGAAATTATAATATAAGATTGTTCTCCGACTAGGTTACAACAATGTTGAGAAAGTTTGGGCTATTTCATCCGCCATCCCGTACAAGGGCATCGTTGGTTCTGCAATGTAATCATGACGAGATGCAAGGTTCCATGAGCTCGCGCGATGATGTGGAGTATGTCCACCTGATACCGGTCTACACGACCCGTGCCCTCGAGACTGGTGCGTATGTCACTTTCGTGAACAGTATGCCGCAAAGGCCACCAACTTCAGCTCACAGTGCGGCAGCTCCGTAATCTTTCCCGATCTGGCTCTTCATGCCCCTGGCAAACTCAGCATATTTCCACACGTAAATGACCATGTCCATACCTTTCTCATGGTACACCACGTTTCGCTCCTTCCTTTAAAGTTGTAAAAAAAATTGTTCCAAATGGGCTCTCGAATTTCTCCAATTTTTTCTCTATTGCTGGAGCATCTCGCAAGGCTGCACGATCACTGGTGGTCATTACAACATTTGTCGAAATAATGCAGAAGGGAAATAGAGAACTGTCAAAAATTCGAATAAGAAATGACATTTTGTTGCGTCTTTCTAGAATGAAAAGAAATGCCAACTGTCAAAAATGTGAATTAAAATGACATTTCGTTGCATCTTTTTAGGACGAAAAGAAAAAGGAAACTATTGAATGATCGACAGGCTCGTAAATGCGTTCGATAGCCATGTACGTGCAAGATAATACGCTGATATTTTAACGTTCGTTTTCTTTGTTCAACCACGGAAAACCTACGGAAATTGGTGGGACCAGGCACCGCCTTCCATGGACGATTTTATGCCCCAGAATAACGGAGCCCATGTCGGTCAGAATTACATAGGTACCGTATTCATAGCTGGCTTCTTTTTCCAACACATTGTGTCTTGGATAAATGTTCTTTCGTTGTCCGCAATCTCTGAGCTGCATGGACGAATAGACGTTTGCATTTCTATGGATTCATCGATATTCATCGTTTTCGGAAAGATGCTACCCACAATTATACTAGCTTGCTATTTTGACGAGTATTTGGGCTTTTGCGATGAATATTCGCTGCCAGTTGTTAATATATTTGGACTATTTTGTAGAATATTAACTGCTATGGTGAAAAATGTTTGTGCTACTTGAAAAAATATTCATTACGGTATAACAAATTTGAAAAAAGCTCTTGGAAAATAATTCATGAACGTTAACGAATAAAATAATTTTTCACATGCAGCTTTGCAGAACAAATAATGAAGTTTACTGGATAAATTTGTAAACATAAATTATGAAAACTACAAGATAATATTTCAAAAATTAAAAATAATCGTGCAATAAGTGCCAAACGGGGATACTTGTAGTCCTGCCAAGTAAAATTCCAAATGTAAAGATGGCCTTCGGAATATAAATAATAAACTTCAAAGAAAAAATCCAAAAATGAAATATCAGACCCAAAAAAAGAAAACATGAACTTCAAACGACAAAGTCCAAAACGAAATAAACTTTAGCGAATAAATGATAAATTTCGAAAAACCGCAGCTTGTCGTCAAACGATTTCTAACACAGTACTTCGACATTCGCAGACGTTGAGTATTGCCACGAGGTCTATCCGATAAAAGTGTCGTGTCCGAGACGCACAATCCGGGAAGTGTGATTGGTATCTGGGCGCAAGAGAGCTTCGGCCGGTGGTTTCAACTGTGGAGCGGACCGCCTCAAGAGATTTCTCGTAAGCCGTGATTATTCTCGCCGCCCTTGACATTCTGCGGCTTCAAGACGAAAAAGCTAAGGATCGAGCTCAATCGCAGCCACTTGGATGGCCAAACCTACTTGCACGATGTTTGTCTCGTCAGCGCATTGAAGCTCGTAGCATCTTTCAGCAGCCTCGAGAACCGGAGTCTGGATCCGTTCTGCCCGAACGACGATATCGACTCACTCAGAAAATTGTTCCACATCTATCGCGAGCTGTACGGAAGGTAACCGCCTTTGCCGAACTTCGGCGGTAAGAATGCTCTCGGCTTAAGGGGAAGCTCCTGAAGCGGTCGTTATAACTCGGTCGGAAAATTGTTTTGGAATTTCTACAAATTTTTTATGCGAATTAAAATAAAAACCCTAAACTATCAAACGCTTCAATAGGACAACCGTATTTTCCGAATGTCAAGATTATGCAGACCCCTTAAGAGGCGAATGATTTTCTCGTTAATGGATCAAGAAACATCCACCTTCGGAAGAGCAGTTCGCTCTCTGAAAATTAGTGTCTTTGTGTATGCGTTCTTCAATTTTATAACTGCAACAAAGCAAATTTAACCTGACGACCTTTTTTTATGTCTTTCAATATCTTTACCCGTAATTGTTCAAGCAAAACTAGCCCTACCGGGAGCCTTCCCGACGTCCCGATGCCGCGTCCTTTGGACAATCTGGAGCTATCCCTGTCGCCAACGGCGTTGTCGGTCTCGTCGCCCGATGCAGGCGCAGTGCGCAAACTTGCAAGAGTTTCTCCGATCTTCCGGTAAGACTAACATCGTGGTCACCCAGCCGAGTTCCGGCCAACCGGGGCAAAAACGAAGCCACGCAGTCGAGCCAATTTTTTTGCCGTCGCCTTTCAGGACGCGATCGTATTGAAGATCTTCGACAATTTGGACACAAGGTCTAACACAGTCGTAGCTATCAAACAAATCACGGGCCTGTGAAGTAATCAATATTTCCATTTTTATTATCGCACAAAGTAGCAAAGGAATGTCATTTTCTCGATTTTCATTTGCGAACTCCCGCCATGTTGAAATTTTTCACGCACTCTTTCTTTGTGGTCCATGAAATAACGCTCTTTACGCAGATTAAGATTTTCCTTGGATTCGTGTGATCCTCGTCGATTATTCCCACAAGTGAATCACGTGCACCAGCGTTCACGCAATTGTTTCGAGGTGGTTTAGTAATCGAGAAACATTCGCACAAACAAACTCGAAATTTCATGCAAACAATTTTTTCGTACAACTCAAAGAGACTTCGTGGAGAGAACGATACTCTTCCGAACCTAAATTGTCCGGTCCGGTCAAATCCCGCCTAATGCGCCGCCCTCTCTACCCTCCACGTTGCCAAGCCGACTTTGCGTCACTGTTGCGGGCTCTTGTAAGCCTCACTACCGCCGGCCAACCCACAGACCGCTCAAACCTCCACGGCGCTGTGTCGTTCTCTCGTTGAACCACGATACGCCATACGGCCACGACCAAAAGCGCCACACGTCGCACCACTCCTATGCATTAAAACGCTACGCATTTTGTCCGCATTTCTTAATTCTACCTCTGACCTCTACGTCGCGCGACCTATCACTTAAGGAAGCTTTTCAGTGTGACAGCCCGAAAAATCGGTGTTTTTCGCGATTTTTTTTTTTAAAGAAAAAATAATCTAATCGGTCTGGTTTTTTTTTGTATATTAATTGGGTATTGAAGAATACAAAACATTTTTTTAAAGATCGATTTATTTATTAATTAATATCTATAAAAATGATGAAACAATTCTTGCAGAAAATGCACTTGGATGTGGTGTCCACGTTGGGGGTCACAATTTTGATCTGAAACAAAAAACACAAAAAGATTATTGATCGGTATATAATTGGCTTTCGTGCTATGGAGGCTTTTTTTTTTTTTTTTTTTGCAAAAATGGCGCCGGTTTGAACAAAAAGTATCGATTTTAGCATTTTTTTTGGCAGTTTTTTTTACAAAAAAATAGGAAGATGTCAAAAAAAAGCTTCCATAGCACGATAAACAATGACGTTAAGAATATTGTGTAAAAAAATTCAACTCGATAGCTTTAAAACTCTGCCCTCCAAGTTGGACACCGTTTCGAAAAATGCTGTTTCGAGAAAAACGCGTTCAAAGTTTCGCCGTAGCTGTAGCGCTCCGTTGCCTTCTTCCAAGAAATGCTGTACAGTAACCAAAATAATCTGAATTTCGGCATGAAAATTTCAGGGAATATTCGGAAGAGTGTATACTATTCGATAAAGCAAAAAAAAAAAATCGATTTTTTGAAAATTTCACACTGGAAAGCTCCCTTAAGAATATTCTTCTGCGCAAACGCCACGAACAAAAGGCACATAATTCAAAATTCAACATTTGGAACATTTAGAGGTTCATATTTTGTTTTTACCGTTTTTGGATAACGGACGGCACGAACCGCGTGGCGGAATTACTCATTCAGTAATTGTTTGTGTATTTTATTCCACCAGGTTGCACCTCAGGGTACCCTTCTCGTCCGGAAAAGTGCAGTTTTATATTGCACACGTACGTCTAAGATTGTTGGCATCGACATAATTTTATTAATTCTAGTATCATAATAAAAATTTTATGAGTGTTGATAATGTAATATATATATATACGTATATATATTCCGCCATATACTAGCTTTTGCCGACGACTTCGTCAGCGAGAATCTTATCAATTTATTAAGATAGGAGATAAACAAATATAAAAAAAGTGAGAGAAAAAAGGTAGTGTCATATTTCGCAAGCGCGTTTGTAGACTAACTGACAGTGGTAAGTGTTGGGTTGGTTGTCTAGAGACCGATATGGTTTTGCAATATAGCTCTGTAGACAGCATTGTATAATTTATTGTCTTCGGTAAGCACATACCAGTTTTTAGCCCCCGATACTCTCAAACAGCCCACAAATCGGTGACCATGCGAGAAGTATGGTGTGCCCGAATGCATTCCCACCACTTTCAGAGTTTGTCCCTGTGACTTATTGATTGTGAGGTAAAGTGCCAACTTCACTGGGAATTGCAGCCCTTTTGTGTTGAAACGACTTTATCAGCACCAAACGGTGTCACGTAGAAACAGCTATTATACTTTCTGATGCGATTCAGAAACCTGCGTGAGTCTTTTGTTTCATAAGTGAAAAGCTGTTTCAAGGATTGAACTAGCTCCTGTAATTCAGGAATGACTGATTTACCTCCAAAACGCCACACCCCAGCTGTTGCCTCCTTTCATTTTTAACGCTCAGAATTTGAACTCATTACTCATCTTTGCCATTTCTATAAGCCTATGACCGTAGTCTAGAGTCGGATCGTATTCTAAAGTAGCTTGTTCAAAAACGACCCACGTGCTCATAGTGAACGCTTGCCGTCGCTGTGCCACCTTTTCAGCAACAGCACGTCTGCAAGCGCCGACTACCTCGACAGTCTTAGCATCTACTGTAACGCTAGATAAATAAGAGCAGTCGCCGAGCTGAACAACCGCCTCTACGACGATAATAAATAAATAACAATCTATAACTATGCATCGTTTCGACGCTATTTTGAGCAACACGCTGTACGAGTGAAAACAAAAACCAGCCCCCTGGCACTGCTGAGTCTACCGTGTCTCGTTATTGTCGCCACGTAAACTAACCCACCATGCGGCGCTAGTAGTCACCAGCATGACCCCCACTCCAGTCGCGCAGCGTCTGCATAATTAGCATTCGACGCGTCTGGAAAATTCATTGTTTAGAATAGAATTTAAAAGTATATGTGTATATAGGAAGGGATGCAATATTTACACTTGTTGCAATATTATGTATTTAAAAATATTTATTGAACGAAATAAACAGATAACATTAATATTTTTTAAATAATGGATTAGTCACGTTGTACAATGTTTTGCGATTTTTTTCTTGTCGAGATTGCTTTTTTTTTGTTCTGCGTTGAGACGTGCAGAATATTACTGCATCCGCATCAATACGTAATATTGTATTATGCGTAAAAGAACACTTTCGGCGTGTTCTATACACGGAAAAGAGAGCTTTTCATAGTTGTACACGTCGTCCAATATAGACTCGAAAACACGTGTTGAATTGCGATGAGCCACAAATCGCTCTTGTAATGTGATAAAGTAATTACGATTTTACCACACTACGATTTTTTGTATTCGAGAACAATGACAGATCGAGAAAAAATGACGAAATAATACGGCGAGGTGCTTTGCGGAGTGGGGGTCATGCGGGTGACTACTAGCGCCGCATGGTGGGTTAGTTACGTGGCGACAATACGGGGACACTTTACTGTTAAGAGAATTTATCCGTGTCAGCCCCCTGACAAAAACAATACACGATGTCACCGTTCCCGTCTTTGGTTTCTTCGAACTTTGTCGATCGTGCCGACTTTGAGAGGCAGCGTTGCGCCATCTTTCGGCCATCGGTGAAACTCGACGAATAACCAACGGATGGTAGAACGTCGGGCAAGAATTACTATGCGTAGGCAAACCGAGTACGAGGTGATAACGTCGCCCCTTCGACGGATTCGAGGAGCATGTCTGACGAATTTCCATACTTTTCAGAATTTAATATGTAATTTTCTTTTTTTGCTGGCGTCTTTTGGACGCATTGAGACGAAATTCTTAAATTGATATTCGTTATATCAGACATCGTGTACACGGGATATATTCTTTGAATATTTTTTAACGAGTCATTGATTCTGGAAACGCAAGACAGAATCGTATCGCATGTCGTTTCATTGAAAGACTGTGTCGCCTTGCAATGTGAATTGTTTTTCACCTGCTATAAATCCATACAGGCATTGTAACCGCACGAGTCACAAATTTCTGAAAGGATATATGCGCGGGTGTACGTGCATGTGTGTGTGTTACGTGATACGCGTGTATCAATGTACACACATGCGCGGACCACATCGGTCATTGGCCGCCATATTGACTGCGATTCAAACACCTGTGGCGGGTCACTAGCGTCCTCTGAATCATTGTATTCATCATTCGCCAAAGAACGGCTAAACGAGTGAAAAAGATGGCGGTTAAAAGAAAAATGCGAGGAATCCTGTACTAATTATGAATTAAATATGTACGCTTGTTCAAGACGAACTTCCGAAATAGAGTTACCTGTCCGTACGGATGGTACAGTCAATTCGGAAAATTTAACTTTCGAGATAAACAACTTGTCGTCAATGCGACGGTGCAGCGACGAATTTTCGTCAGGAGCACAACGACGAATATTTAGATAGAGAAATATCGACGCGATTTCAACCACGAATTATCGTTTCTTGTTCGGTCGTTTTCGAGATATTGATTTTCAAAAGTACCTTTGTTCGTGACATTGCACGATTCTTTTTGTCGGTTGCTGTACCGCGCGCCGGTGCGACGCGCGCTTTCTCTCACTCTCTCTCCTTCTCTCTCTAGGCTTCTGGGCGCGAGCAGGGAGAAGGGGACAAAACTAGCCGCGCGCAACGAGCTTATAACGTTTGGCCGTCAGTGGCACTGCCCGCGTCTCGGGGGGACAGTCACGACGAAAAGCGAAATGCCCCGTGGCCTAATCGTTTTCCTTCCGTTGCTTCTGCGAAACACCCCGGCAATGTGTGCAGCTTTGCGAAGCGGGGGGTGTGTGCAACTTTACTGAGCCAACGAGGGGGAGAGGATTGAGCAGGAATAAAAAAACCTCCGTCCAGAGCCGAAGCTTAGCACGATTGACCCGCAACGAAGAGTTGCAGACTTATCTATTTAAGCATACCTTTTTTATCGCCACGTACAATATTGTTATTTTATTGTCAACAATAAAGAACTTATGACGACCATTTTTGGAATTAAAAAAAAATCATAATTTGCGCTTAGCTTTTGGAAAGGCCGATTAGACGACGCGTATAAAAATGAAGAATTATAATAGCGCAAAACGACGAAATTGTAACGCGAAACAATTGAAAAAGGGCTTTTGACGCGCATCTGCGTTAAAATTACTCGTAAAGGATGAATAAAAAGACGAATGGGCCCTTTCCGAAAAATCAACACGCTTCAAATGCAAAACGCGCGAGTGAATAATTTGTCACATGACGCGACTGTGCGCGCGGGTGTAATGTAGAGGGACCTCCGATGCTTACAACGAAAAAGCTGTATCGGCCGCGCGCTGCGGCGGTTTTGTGGACAAGTGGGGGATCTCTTCGTTTTCGTACACTAACGGCAAAGAATATACGCTGAAACATTGGAGGGACTGAAAAATGGCATCGTTAAATTGCAATATTGAGCATGGGGCGTCATGAGAAAATTATAGAGAATAAAAAGTTGTCACGATTCGGTCAATATTGTGTTGCTTTTCGTCGACTCGTTGAAGAGTTATTTTTCGCCAAAGGTGAATTATTGGCGAGTACAACGGAGCGTGAAGCGCGCGGGACTGTACCGCAGGACGCCACCGGCGGCCTGCGTGCAACTAGCTTCGCTCACAGTCACGAAGAAAAGTTTTTTTCATCCTCGTAACTCGCGAACGGATTATAATCGCGAGATCGCATTGAAACGCGTGGGGCGTAATGTGAAAATTGTAGAGCGTAAAAAATTGATACAAATTCGTGTATACAGTTTTTTGGTGGAAGGCCGCACCGTCGAGTTATTCGAAATACAAAGCTCCCGTGATAATACGGGCAGTGAGTAAAATTTTGTCGCTGAGTGTACGTTCGAACACACGGACGCGCTACGGGAGTCGAGAGCGCCGGCACGTCGTCTCAGTTGGCAGCAGAACGCACAGTGTGAAGCAACTACTCTACAAAAGCCATGGCCGATATTTCACAAGACGAGCTCCGCAAGGAGATCGCCGGTAAGTCGAGAACTACTGATAATACGCCATTCCTTCGTTCCGGTTACGTGCTACAATATTCCTGATTTTTTTTTCGAGCTTTGTATTATCGCGAAATTCGTTTCTCGTGTCGATGGAAAAAATTTCTTCATATTCGCTCGCTGCCTTTCTCGCGAGTATACACGATGATTGTATACCGCGAGAACGCGTATCGTGTGTGCGCCCGCTCGAAGAGCGGCGTGCCCCACGCCGGCCATTACACTCGAAATACGCTCTCGTCTCATCTACGCATCTCGCAATCCCAACGGGCCACGAAAAAACCCTTCCGTATAATAAATTCCTTATTTTACGAGAAAATTTATCCGTTCTACGAGGTATGGACGATCTTTGACGAATTTACGGTGAAAAATAGCGTTGAAAAAAAAATGGGGGGTCGACTGCGTTGTGTTGAGAGTGGCGCTACGCGCGTTTCGAGTCCCTGTGTGTGTATGTGTGCGTGTAAAGCCGTGTGCGCGCGCGGCGTCAATGTATCGAGGCGCGTAAATGAGACGTACGACGGCGATTTTTTTTTCTCGTTCGGTGCTTACATCTTTACGAAACGAATGCAACGAGTTTCTCCGTATCAGCTCGAATTGCTGGCTGCCGACTCGCGTCGGAATGACGCTTTGTACAAAAAGCTAGAGAGAACTGAGGGGAGGCGAGCTACGAATGGAGAAAAATTGGCTCGTTCTGGCGTGTCGAGAGACGGTTTGTGCGTTCCCGGGCTTGCGAACGCCATGTTTCTTTTTCTTTCTCAACCCCCTCTCGAATGACACGGAGTTCTCGGGCCGGGCACGTACCCGGTGCGGCGCCTATTACGAATTTTCGTCGGAAAATCCATTTTAATCGTCTACCATTTCTCACCGCGACGGCCATTTTGTTTCTTTTTTCCCTCCGGTCATAATTTTGACGGGTTTGCGCGCGCGTGCGTCGGGCGAACGTCGCGCGTTCTCGCATATTCTTGCGCATATACGCGGGAGGCGCGAAAAAAACTTGGATTCTCTCTCGCGCGATGTTTTTATTGTTCGTTTGGCGGCGGGGGAGGGAAAAAGCCGAAGCTGTTGGGCCGAGAAAGAGAAGGAAGCGTCGCGCTTATTGGTAGAATGTAATTGTTTGGTCGACGATCAGAGACGCCTTAGTTTCCCCATTTCGATATAACAGATGCGTGTATGTACACGTATATAGAGAGGAGCAACTACGTTTACGGTCGATCGTTGGCGCTGGTGGCGCGCGTGCGGCCATTTGTGTTCGATATTTCGCCGCTTCCCGCCGCGGGAAAGTGGGCAAAACCACAAATACGTGTGTAGCACATCCATGTGTACAGACACGAGTACGAATCAACGCGCCGTAGGTAAACCGCTTTGCCATGGGGCTTTGCGCCATTTTTTTTACTCGGCATCTCGTGCGCGCGTATAGCGAAGTGGGAGAAAATGAAGCGGCAAAGGGGCGGCAGAGGGGTGGGGGCATTGGAGATGTATATGGTGATGCGTATGCTCTCGTCTCTGCAGTAACAGCAGACGGCTCAGCGAATCTCCAAAATATCCTACTTCCTCTTCCCCTCAAGTACACATTCTCTTCCCCCCTCATCTCCTCTTTCTCTCGCTCCGCTACATGGATATCAACTTCACGATGGAAAATCAATACACTACCACTGATTGATGAACTTTACTCCTACAAATTGCTCCTCCGTGTTATTCGGCCCCAGTCAAAATATTTCGGACTGTCGCGATTTATGTTTCTTTCTTTCTTTCTTTCTCGCGAGCTTATCAGTTATCGGACGCGATCTGGCGGCCGTTTTGCGAAACACCGCCTCTCATGCATTCGTTTGGTCGTCCATTTATTTGTTTCATTCTTATTTCCTTCTTACAGCCATCCTCAAGGACGCCGACCTTAAGACCATGTCCGCTAAAAAAGTGAGACAACAGATCGAAGAGAAACTCGACATTGATCTCACAGAAAGGTATATGGGAAATATTAATTTCGGAATATTTTAGCATTAAGAATTCGCGGGCTGCGAATCTTTCGTCTTCGAAGGAATTTTTTTGTCGGCGAATAAAAATGTCGATAAAAAAGAACCAAATTTTTTTAGAATTTTTTAATCAGCGAAGAGGAATGTTGAGAAAAAATCTTACGACGGCAATAATTCAGTCGTACATTTGCGTTGAAAAAATGCATTTTTTTCGACAACATAAGTTTCGGAATATTCTTTAGTTTTGAGAATTTGCAAGTAGGAATTTTTTATTCAGTGGAGAGAAATGTTGAGAAGAAGATTGGCACTGCGTGAAATTCAGTCGCAAACTTGCGTCTAAAAAACCGAATTATTTATTCGTTAATATAAATTTCGCAATATTTAAATTATGAGAATTCGCAGATACGAAGTTTTTATTCGTCAAACAGAATTGTCAAAAAAAAAACGTAATAACACTGCACAAATTCAGACTTACATTTGCGTTTCTTAAAATTGGTTTTTTTTTTGGCAAAGAAAAATGTCGAGGAATAATTAATGACAGCAATAATTCAGTCGTACATCTGCGTTGAAATAAATCGGACTTTTTTCGGCAATACGAATTTGGGAATATTTTTCAATCTTGAGAATTCGCAAATAAGAATTGTTTTATTCAGTGGGGAGAAATGATGAGGAAATATCGACACTGCGTAAAATTCAGTCGTGAATCCGCGTTTGAAGAATTGGATTTTTTATTCGTTAATATAAATTTCGGAATAGCTTAGTTGTCAAAATTCGCAATTGCGATTTTTTTTATTCGGCAAATAGAATTGTAGGAAAAAAAAGACGCAATGCCCCCACAAAAATTCAGACTCACATTTGCATTTTAAAAAGTGATTTTTTCGGCGATGAAAGTATTGGGAAAAAATTGACGCTGGTGGGAAAATCGTTTTGTTGGAAAACAGCCGACTCGCGTCTGGTCTATAAATGAACCGTGCAAGAAAACAAATGAAGGAAAGAACAAAATGTAATCCGTACAGAAGGTAAAGGATATTATTTTGAAAGAATGTTTCGTTTCGTGAATATTTCAAATATCAATCAGAACCAATACCCTAATTTTTTCTACCGAATTGCGACTCGTGTCGATTGGCGCTATTACCGCGCTTTTTTTCCTTGTCACAATGAATTTTCGTCAAAGCGGACGAAGCGCGCGCGAGAGCTCTCGGGTATCTCGTTCGCGTGAAAAATCGCTGTGCCAAGAGAAGCGCAGCGAAAAGATTGTCTTCGTCCAAGATCAATACGAGGGACTCTGCGTGAGGCTGAAATCGCATAAGCCGTCACCTCGTTCCCCCTCTGACAAGTGGCACCGACCAAAAAATCCACGCGACAATGGCCCACGGGCTGGCGGCGCACCGAAGAATTTCGTTTAAACGTCGAACGTTAACTCTGTTTTGTTTTGTCCGTCGGTGAAACAGGAAGAAGGAAGTGGACGATTTAGTAATAGAACACTTACAAGAGAAGCAAAACAGCAAGAAGAAAACGAAGAAGGCGGCGAGCGAGGAGTCCGAGGACGGCGAGGAGGAGGAGGAGGAAGCGTCGGAAGAGGAGGAGGAGGAGGAGGAGAAGAAACCGGCGAAACGTGGACCACCGAAGAAGACAGCACCCGCGAAACGCAAGAAGACATCGTCGGACGACGAGGAGAGCGCGAGCGACGACGACGCGAGCGACGAGGAGTACAGCCCGAAAAAAACGGCGAAAGCGAGCCAGAAGAAGGGAGTCGGAAAGCCCGGCAAGAAGAGCAAGAAGAAGGGAAGTGACAGCGACAGCGACGAGGACTGGGGCAAATCCAAGAAAGCAGCGTCGGGGAAAAAGGCCGGAAAGGGCAAAGGTGGCGGTGGTTATACGCGACCGATTACACTCTCGCCTGAACTCGCGGCTATCGTTGGTGCTGAACAGATGGCGCGACACGAGGTCGTCAAGAAAGTCTGGGGTATCATCAAAGAGAGGGATCTCTATGTACGTAATCATCTCTTTCCATTGTTCATCTGCTTAAGGCGTTACCCCCACTTGTATCCCAAAAAAGGCCTTTTTCATGAATTTTTTAAAAGAAAACTACAAAACTTTTTTAATCGATCAATATACCATCTTAAAGAACACATCTTGAAGAACTTTCAGTAATTTTTTTATTGAAAAATATTACATTGTTTAGTGGCAAATGGCCGTCAATGAAATAATGTTTTTATATACACGGTTTGCGGTGACCAACATTGCGGCGAAGTGGATCATCTGAAAAAAAAATGCGGATGGATTTAGTCAAATATAAGTATAAACTAGTCTTTAATCGAAGGATTTTAAAAAATATTCATTTTTCACAAAATGGCGGACAGTCAAAGTTAATGGTTCGATTTTAACGAAAAAAAACGGCCGTTTTTTGGCTATAAAACGGCCATTTTTTTTCGAAAAAAAAATCGAACGATTAAAGACTACATTTTTATGTATTAAATAAGCCTGCAAAATTTCAAGAAGATCGGTTCATTAGTGTTCGAGTAATCTTGGTCACCGACTTCACAAATCCCATTTTGAGAAAAACGCGTTTAAAGTTTAAATTTCAGTTTACACGAAGAACGGATTCTTCTCTTTCAACGCTCATATCTCAGTCAATTTTGTTCGGATCGACTTGAAATTTTCAGGACATATTCTCAGATACTTATACTTCAAAAAAATGCAATAAAAAAACGAT
Organism: Ophion costatus; assembly: GCA_951751655.1. Taxonomy (NCBI): domain Eukaryota; kingdom Metazoa; phylum Arthropoda; class Insecta; order Hymenoptera; family Ichneumonidae; genus Ophion; species Ophion costatus. The sequence goes on along the minus strand of OX632362.1, from coordinate 25,563,243 downwards.
TTTTTCAAAATCGCAAGTGGGGGTAACCCCTTAACACGTCCAATCATCAGCTGGCGTTTCGACAACACCGCCCCCGCCCTTAGGCTCCCGTAGCCATTGGCAATCCACTGAGAACTTTGATGTGCATTCTTGTAATCTTTTGACTTTCAAATCTCACGTTATGGAAATAACTTTGATATTTATGACATGTAAAAATACAGCTGTTTCGATGACGTCCTTTTTTATTTGCAGCAGGTATCCCTGCATTGTTCAAGTAGCTGTTATTTGTGTATAAATAGCGTCGAGATTAAATCATGCTTTTTCAAATGGACTTGAAGTTTGCAGCGTTGGAACGCGACAATTGTGTCCTAGCTTATTTTTACAAATTCTTATTGGTATTAAAAAATCATATTTCGTAAATTTGGGCTGTAGATCGCTAAATAAGGAGCCGAAAAAATGGTTACGGGATTTTTGTAGCGTAAGTCTGTTGAATAAAATTTGGGGAATTCGGTGATAAAGTATTTCGTTGCATTCCAACGATGCACACTTCAACACCATTTTTCTCAAGCTGTTGGCTCAGAAACTTCAACTGGATTTGTTGAGGGGTTATGCAACTGTGAGGACAAGAGTCTGGGGTTTTTTTTTAAACACATAAGTGTCGAAGGAATAAGTAGGATGATTGAAAAATTGATTGGACATTTATTTGCATGCACATTAACAATGTTGTGTACCAAATTTCATTACAATGGATTAATAACTGAAGAAGTTGTAAAATATCTCGCGAAGGAGCTTTGAACGTGACGGGCTCAACGGTGTATTTTATTTTAGCCACCCAGTTGAACTGGAACAAAAGTTTTTTTTTCTGAAAACAAGTCATATTGGCTAAGACTTGACCGAACTTTTCTCGGTATCGGGTTTCAAGGTTCAAAAAAATTGCATCTTTTTTTTCAATTTTTCAACAAAAAATGACATGTTTAATAACTAATGAAAAAATGTTAAAAAGAAAAACGTCGGTCAAGGCTAAACTACTATTACACTGAATAAGTGTACTAAATTTCAAGTCAATCCGTTAATTACATGTCGAGAAATCGTGGACACTTGAATTTGCAATTCTTGCACCACGTGTTGGACATTCTTCAATTTGAGTTGCCTCAAAAGTATATTTTAGAACAATTTAAAAAAAGCGATTTTTGCGATATTCACAGTAGTCTAACCTCTCAAATATTAGTCTTTGAATCATTCACCATGTAAGTCAAATAGAAAAAATGATCAAGCGCTATCACTTAGACTTGAGCCAGGCATCTCAAATTCAGCATGCCTTTTTTGCACTCCATAATAGTTTTGTTTGGACGGGATAAGCGTTGGTCGTATTTCGCACCTCTATGTGTGCGTGTGTCGTTCAACAAGCAACGGATTGATTGGCAAACGTCGTAGAGTTGATTGAGTTCTAACCCAATATTATAATTGGCAACGAAGTCTAGAAGTTCCCTGATATCGACAACTCGATTGATCGTTTCTTCATTTTTTGCTTCTCTCTTTTCCGCAGGATCCGAAGAACAAGCAATTTGCGATCTGCGACGACGAGCTGATGAAGGTATTCGGCATAAAGCGTTTCAGGACTTTTGGTATGATGAAATACCTCAAAAATCACTTCGTAGACTAGAGAATAATCGTTCGCGACCCCAACGATGATCACGCCCCGAAATAATCTGACAAAGTTATAACATTATTATAACATTATTCCACGATGCCGAAGGAGAGGGAGAGAGGGAAAGAAAGAGAAAAAAGCGCCAGAGAGAGAGAGAGAGCGAAGGAAAAAAACGAAGAAAACATTAATTACAGAAGAAAAAAAAACGAAACGAAACGCATTTAAAACAAAAGAGTCCGCGAGTCTCGTTCGTCATCGACACACGATCGTTTCGCGTCGCACGATCGCTTCCAGTGTTCTCCAAACGATACTTTTTTAACTACACTTTTTAGTGTTTCTTTTTGTCGCGCCGAAACTGAAACGAAGATTCGACGTCATCGATCACGGGCATTATTGTTACTTCGAAAGATCTTTCTCACGGAAAAAAAAAGTAGAACGCCCCTACCCCCGCCGGCTCGTACCTGCATCGTTCGTGGCTCGCTAGCATTTCTTTTATCTCGTCGTGTGTGTTCCGCCGCGGTCATGGCGACGGGAATTTTGTTTTTTTCGCTCTTCACCTAACAATCATTTGACTAAAGCAGTAAGTTGCACACAGACGAGAAAGAAGGCGCTAGAAGAATGTTTTGTGCCAACGAGAATTTTTTAGGGGTTTGGGGATGCGAAAGAAATGCAATCTTCGAGAGCTTCAACGACGAAGGCAGCTTCGTCGACCAAACTCGTCTGACGAGAGAAAGAAGAAAAAAAACGTCTCTTTGTACCGTTTACATTTTTTTCTTTTTCTTCGTCTTCTATTTTATAGCAATCATTGATGACTTCTCGATCACGAGATTTCCTTTTTGTTTCTTTAACGCTTTTTTTTTTATTCGGCCGAGTATTGCTCTCGCGTGAAATGGAAAGTGTGGTATACAATCATCGAACTGAGAATAAAAAGTCGGGAGGAAACACAAGAGCGATACGATGAGCGTGGTGAAGAGAAGAGCGAGAGAGAAAGAGAGAGATTGAAATAAAAACAAAAAGGAGAAAATACTTTAAACACACGAGACGCGAATAATTGAAACAAGAGGGAGAGAGAGAAAACATTGCAAAATCAACATCATGTACCTCTTCTGTATAATAGTTACATTATACAACGGAAATTAATTACTAAGCGAAGAATTTAATTGTATTCACGTGTAATTAATAATTATCGTCGTAAAGTAGTTCTTTTGGTGTAAAAATTGACCTAATGTTTAAGATTTAATGCTGAAAAGTGATGATGATGATGATAATGATGATGATGATGATGATGGTGGATGAGTATTCAGTGTGGGAAGGTACGACTGTAAACGTAATAATTGACTCCAGATGTGTACGCGTGCCGCGGATCTCCCGAATTTCTCTGCGTCGACTGCATCCTCTGTTATTACGAAGGCGGAAGTAATATATATATATATATATATATATATATTGCACGGCGCCGAATCTCCTATCTTTCTCTCTCTCTTTCGCATATACACACGTACACGTGAATACAGTTCGATGCCACGAAATTCTCGGCTCTTTCCGTGCGACATATATATTTATATATATGTATGAATGTATGTATGTAGATAAATACATACACACACACACACCCACACAAACACACATACACTCGTGTATTTTGAATATAAATTAATTGAACGCTGGCCTAAGGCTGGGTGGCCAACGAGCAAGAGAGAGAGAAAGAGAGAAGACAGAAAAGGGGTAAACCAATAAGAACATCAAAGTGAAATCACCTTAGAAAATTAAACACCGAGAGAATCGATCGGAAGAAAAGTACAGTTGGCACAGGGGGGGAAAATGAAAAAACAAAAACAAAAAGCGATTTACCGGATTATCGTATTTAAGAACGAAAATATGTGAAAAACAATTATTTTCTCTTCGTAAGGAAAAAAAACGAGAAACAAACGAAAAAAAAAAACAATTTCAAACATACAGTGTTCCGTGAGTGTACTCGAAGCGAAACGTGTTTTATTAAACGGTACTGCTTTCATTTTTTTTAATCGTACGTGAGCGTTTAAAAAAAAAGGGAAAAAAACACCGTCGAATATTCCAATCAAGAATTATTTATAACCCTCAAACCATCCTCTGCGCTTCGATAATTGGCGATCACGATTCCGAAATATTTGCATGAGAATTTCGAGAAGTTTTACGGTTTTTCCTTCTTACTTTTGTAGCGGAAATGGACTTCGGATGTGTAGTCGAAAAAAATGCCCAAATGTTCCGCGTTTGCACCGGGTGAGTCACCTAGGCACTCGGAGGGCCTATTTTAAAAAGTGGAGTTTACCCAGGATGTTGACGCTTGCATCGTTGGCATGCAATGATTTTTCATTTATTTATTTTTATCATCAGCCAAATTCTTTTTTATTTTGCGAATCGAGGGTGTAAATCTCTAATAAAAATACGAAAAACGTTTCAGTGATATCCATGGTTTAAATCAGCCCAAACAAATGAACTATGAAAAAGAATTCATTTTCGTTGCGTTCCAACAATGCACACATCATGTTTACCTCGAAATACAGTTGACGGCTGCAAGTTTAAAAAAAACGGTAATGGAAATGTGGATCTGGACGGATACTTTACATTTCAACTAACGGTGCATCTGAAAAAAACATTTACAGGAATTTTCGAGTGCCCAACTTTGAATTACTCATCCGGGATACATGTACATATACGATAGGAAAAAATCTCGCTACATTGGTCAAATGTCATTGGATTTTCGATTTTTCGACGCGTTTTCGAATAATGTCGATTCAAAGTTTAAAAACGATCGTGGCGTCGATTTCTTTTCATTGACGTCACGCAGCTGCACATAGGAGTATTTCTGCTAATTAGGCGGCCAAAAATAGAATTCCTCAAATTTGCCCCAGGTAAAAAAAACGGTTACCTGCGAATGTTGAATACACACCGAATAATTCGGGCGACCCCTCGTTACCCAAATGGGACGATTTGTAGTATATATAACGAACAACGTTTTGTAATGTATATAGCAAACGACAATTTGTAATACATATAACAAACAATGATTTGTAATATATATAACAAACGGCGATTTGTAATATATATAACAAACAACGATTTGTAATATATATAACAAAGAAAATAATTTTCGCCGCCTAATTAGCTTAAACACCTCTACGTACACTGCCGCTTGCTATATCCGGGCGTGACAATTATACGATGGCCGTGTATTTTTTCAAGGGTCTTCCGTAGACATTTTGGCAGCTAGAAAAAAAATATATCTTAATGGTTTTGCAAAACCTCTTTGAAAAAAAATTAGCGTAATTCCGTATTGAGTAGTATGTGGCAGAAAAAAATTGAGCATTTTGCGGAAAAGAATAAAAATTCCAAATACGAAATACTCCCGAAAAACTTTTTGTGTGCATCCTGCCACGGGGAAAAAAATGATCAAAAAGACGTTGAAGTGGGTAAATGAAATTTAATTCCATTCAAGAAAAGTTTTGTAGCAGTGTTTTCGTATTCGGAATTGAATCATCTTCATTCTGCTGAACTCAAAATGAAATCTTGATTTTTTTCCAAAAAGCTCAATTTTTTTTTGTCCGATATTACTCGCCACAAAAGTACGCCATATTTTTGTTTTCCAACAAGCTCAATTTCTTCTGGCTAACATAACTCGCCGCAAAAGTATGGCATATTTTTTGTTTTTCAAGTGAACTTGAAAAACGATCAAACATATTTTTTTATGTAGCAAAATCTCCCCGTCACTCAACAAGCACATGGTCACCTTATAGTTGTCATCCTGCATGTACATAGCGCGTTTTTTCTTCATTTTCTTTGGTGTTTAATTAAAGTCGACTCGCAGTTTTCACGAGTGAAACGCTCCACGCTACTGAAAGATCGAAACTCCACGATATTTTTTCTTCATTCGCAATGATTGTTCCATTTATTCTTATTTCCATACAATGATTAGGAAGTGCGCCGAAGGAAAACATTACAAGCGCGCAAATTCGTCTTCGAGCAGGGCCATGACGTGCTGCGTCGTGTCCCTTCTACCCCGGAGTCCGAAGATGAAGTTTCTGAGCTTGGTCGTATTTGCTTGGCCGTCCTTTCGCGTTTGGACAGCGCGGTCGGTCGGTACCGCGGCTTGTACGTAAGCTCCGCTCCGGAAGTGCGAGCCTGCCGTTTGCGTGCTGCGCGTCGAGCACTGTACGATGGTTGCCTGAAAAAAAATAAGGAAATATTTAAACATCGAGTTACGTATGAAATTTCACGGACGGTCAAATTTTGAAGAAGAAAAAATTGATTCACCAATTTGAGCGCACGTTTTCTGTACTCCCAGACACTGTGAGAGTAATCTCGGTCGATGCGACTCGGCAAAACGTGCAAATCCGTCTGGACACTTTGTTCTCGATGAATCTTCGGGTGGCAGTCCTCGTCGGTTGCCCTGACAAAAAAAAAGTGCAGCCGCGAAAAAAGGTTTCTCATTAGTCTATTTAGAAAGTGAAATTGAATGAATTTGCCAAAAGTATCATGTTGAAATGGAAGGAATGTTGAATTAATTCTTTTCATTTATTCGTGCCCCTTAATTTTTCTACACCGGATCCTGTCGATCGAGATGTACTTACTGTTCGCGGTATTTCATCGACACTATATCGTCGTACAGTTGAAACAAGTGGACGTACTCGTAATGCTGGCGCACAAAGTCCAGGACGTCGTACGTAGATCTAATAAACATTGTCGTCGTTTGAATTTCGGTATTATACGTTTTTTTTTGTCCGATTCCATTGATCTCCGTGGGTGGTACGGATTCATTTTACTCGGCCGAGAATTCTTTTTATCGTTCTAAGAGAAGAACACTTTTCCGGAGAGTGCTCGAAAAATTTCCCGGATCGTTTCATTGTACAGAGCTTAGCATCCTCAAACCGACCTGTTTGGATCCTCTCCAAATTTCCGCGCCGCCTCGGCCGAGCTAAAAGCGAAGTACTTCCCTCGCCACTTGAGTGTTCCTATGTTCGGATTTCCCGGTATCAGGGCACCCCGGCCAGCCACGAAACTCCATGCACAAAAGCCCAGAATCTTCGGAACGAACGGTTCGTGTTAATGAGGCGAGAAGGTAAGAGAAGAATTTTACAAGGACGCGTGGAGAGGAAAGAGTCCGGGCTGCGATATTTGTAAAAAGCTTTTGTTTTTCTGTCGTGAAAATTATGCCAATTGTTTTACATACCTGAATGTGGATGTGTTCAAAATCCTTGGTACTATTGGGATAGTAAATGATGCATTGGCCACCGTCCGCTGAAATGAAACGCATTCGGTTGTCCATCCACAAAACGGAAATGTTCGTAAATATAGGCGCGTATAGATCCATTGCTATTGGATTTTTTAGTCTGCTAGGACGTCAGGATTGGAGGACACCTAGCGGTGGATTGCAGAACTCGAATCTACAACTGCGCGAGTCAGCCATTTTGTCTCGCCAGAGCCGCCATTTTGTCTCATCAATCATTTCGAGTTACTTGAAATAATAAACTTTCCTCACTTATCAATCGTCCCATTGATTGTTCCAATCTCTCCGCATCGGTAAGAATCTCACGGTCCCGAAGAACGTCGTCAAGTCTCGTGTGATCGTGAACGTTTACGTTCTGGAAGAAGAGACGGAAGGCAGGAGTGAGCGACTTCGAGAAGGAAGAAGAAACGTTGGTCGTGGTCGATTCGTGCGTACCTTGGTGCACAGGGCTCGGAGCTGCCACAGGAAGTTATGAACGTGGCTCAGAACGATAACCTCGTCCTGAAGTCGCATCCAGACGTCAGCGAGGTCGATAAACTGCGGATAAACTTGAACAGTAGGAATGGCCGTTCTGTATCGCACTGTGTCGTGAAGCTTGAACAGCCTAACCTGCAGTCTCTCCATCAGCTGCTTTATCTCATTTTCGCAAATCTCCAGATCACCGAGAAGCTTTCTAAACGACAAATCCATACTCGCTACATAACCTAAAATCGGCCATAGGAGTTTCGTCTATTTGAAATAATTCCCGTGCCTTATGTAAATTTCTTGTTGTCGGCAAGCAGTCAACAATTGGACAGCCCAGTTGAAGACGTTTTCTGTTTCTTCCGGCGAAGCTTCGTCACCTTCTGGCCGTTCGGAATCTTTCTTCGCCCCACGATCCGCGTTCTTTGCGTCGATCATCGCTTCGACCGCCGACGTCAAACGATAAACCGTTTTCATAAGATCTTCGAGCAATTCGAGCACGGCGTCCCTCGATTTGCCCACGGAATCTTGCAGAATTCCGGGCACTGCATTTTTAAAGTAAAACATTGTAATCGGTTAACCTAAAATTTTATCTGAGATTGTATACGTTTTTTCGTCGCTTTTCGAACGATTGTATTCGCTATTTTCATGTCCTAAAAGTGGCCCACCGATATTCCAATATGGCCGGTCAAAGTATAACCTCAAACGTAAACAATTACTTCGTTCTTGATTTCCTGCGAGTTGGCTATTGGATTTACATCCGTGGTAGATTGTAAAGATGCTACTACAGTAAATAATTTATTTTCCGCTCTTTTTTAGCCCTTTCAGCTCTGAATGTAGATTATTTGAGGTTGTGAATCTCACTCGCAGGTTTCGAGAAGGATTGATTCTATTTTTCTTACCATACTTATTACGAGGGACGTCTGAAATTATATGTATACATTGTATATAACAGAAATAACTTTTAATATTGCTCGATTTATTATTTATGAATATACAATTTGGAAAGAAAAAATCTTGTGGAGTGACTACAAACGCGCCTTGAGGGCCTAAAGAGAGTAATTTTCAGAACCAACAATCACTTTTAAAAAAAGTCTATCTTTAGTTGGCTTGTGGAATGACAATTCACTTTTATTATTAGTCTTGCACCCTAGAACACAGCAGAATCTCGAGTAATTTTTCGTTTTTTAAATGTTGGCCATTGTTATCAATGTATTTTGACACAGTTTACTACACTGGTAGAGTTTCTGCCTTGTGCCACGAGAGGCGCTAAGACTTTTGGGGGTCCCAAATGGGAGTGAGGTTAGGTAGAGCGGTATAGAGAGACGCCATTTCGGTCCATCCTAGAGATCTCAACATGGCGGCTGCCCTAGCGTTCTAAACATGGAGCCTAGATAAAGGAGGCCACACCCGGCCTTTCAACTCGTCCCCAAAACGGTATCAAGATAGATGGCGCTGGAGTGCTCCGGACCACATGTATAGATATACGCAACATGGGTCCGATCAGGGAGACTAGCTTCCATGATATTACTATACATAGGGCCCGCAGCACTACAGCGGCATCTATGTTGGAGCCATTTTCGGGGACGCTTTTTTCAGTGGCTTTGCACGGGAGTTTGCTCTCCTGGTATCTAGTTTCCATAGTTCTAAAGCTCCTTAGAGATACCAAGATGGCGGCGATTATGATAGGCCGTGGCTTTCTGTTTCTATGGATCTTTGCTTCAAGGAGGATCGGACGGGTTCCTGATGATACACTGATGTACATTCGACTCACGATCATCGATGCCTTCACCGCCACGTTGGCAATCGCGATTGAAAATTCGAATTCCCGCCACGATGCACATAAGTTCCATCAGTTGTTCCTCCTTCTCTTCCTTCGCGAGGGTAACGTAATTCGCGAGTTCGCTCGGCTGGAAAACACTCTGAAGCGCGACAGCAACTTCCCTGCGGAGAAAGAACGAACATTTTTGACACTGCGGTACGCGATACGCGGCCCTTGTCGATTTCCCTTTGTTGACCTAAGAACAGGCGCCACCATAGGATTGCCGAGTCCGCTCAGTAAGGTTATGACAACCAAGATTTTTTGGTAGAGTCTTTCGATGTCACGGTCGTTGCCGAGATGCTCCGTTAGGCAAATTTCCGCCACTAGAGGGCCGGTCTTTTTGCGCAATCTTAGCCGGTGTTTCTTTATAGTTTCGTGACGATTAGCGTAGTGCTTGGCGAAGTACAGCTGTATCTTCAGTGTGACCAAGCTCGGCCTACTTTGGTCCAGCAATTTTTCAACGACGCGACCTATCGTGCTTTCCGCTTCCGATTCGTCATAGTCGTCGTTGTGACAGGCGGAATTCAATTGGGTGAGGGCCAACTACGAGATGTATTATTGTTCAACGGTTCGTTCGTGCTGTTACGCGAATTGCTGGGTCTGCAGCATCGTTTTTGCGCTTTTGATTCGATAATGTCGTACTCACGAGAAACGAGATCAAATCTCTCGAAACTGTAACCTCACTTTCCTCGCACTTTTTCGCAATTCTCTGAATCAAATTTTTACGCCAGTTGTTCATCGCGAAGGCTGGATCCCTCTGAAACGTTTCTTGGTGCTTTGCGTCAAAACACTGCAGGCAAAGTTTGATCGATATCAACGCGAAGATGGGGTTGGAGCGAGGGAATCGAGAAAGGACAGGAAACGTTGTGAAACGTCGAAGTTTCACTTTGAAACATTCGAATTTTTACGTTGCAATCTTCAAACCATATCACCGTTGGAAAGTAATCATTTTAAGGAGGTTGGGGCGTTGGCCACAATCCAAGTTTAAAAAATATATGTTATTGTCTAGATTAGACTAAGCCTTTGCGAATTAAAAAAAATGTTTTCACCTCAAAACTCAAGAGATGGATAATAGTTTAATGCATGTCATTTTACATGCTTTTAGATGGGAAAGACATTCACGTTAGGGGGATGTAATTTTTTTTGGCTATTTAGCATCGAGATAAACCATTTATAACAACGGACTAACGGCAAACTAAACTTTTGTAAGCATCTAGAAAGTAAACCATAAATATTCAATATTGAAGCATCAAGGTTTGATGAAAGATTACGAATCTTGGCTGGCGGTTGAAGAGCATTGCTGCCAGCCTCAATGTTCGCGGAGTTGCCGTATTTTCGGAACACTTAATATTCATTAATGGTAATAATAAATAATCTTGTATAAATAAATATATATAAATACGCATAAATATAAATGAGTCAAAATTTCAAAATGGCGATTGGAGAGCATTGCTCTTCAACTCAGTATTCATTAATGGTAATAATAAATAATCTCGTATAAATAAATAAATATGAATGAGGGAAAATTTCAAAATGGCGATGTCATAACGCACGAAATCCAACATGGCGACGGCACAACGAAGAAGAGCATATCAAAGTCGAGATGGTTGATTTTGCCAAGAGAGCTAGACATAGACATGCTCTCGTTGCAGACGAACGGCGTATGAAAAAGTACTACAGATAGCGGTTGATCTACCAAGAAGCTTCCCAGCTTGTCTTTATTGTCTTTGTTGTCTTATGGAAACTGATGTAACTTTGCAATTAGTTTTTTTTTGGACCTCTCAATTTTGTAATATCTACAATATGCTAAAAGCAACGGAAACAAAATGAAGTTTATTGATCATTTTTTAAAATTTCTTTCAAAAATTGTTCTTAACAAAATGTTAACTTTTTTAATAACGAGCTTCCTAATCTTCGTGAAATTTTAACACGACCTCTTAAATACTCTATACAAAAACATACCAAATTTTCAGAATTTTCTTATCATTTTTTATTTCAACCCTTAAGGAGGTTGAAATAATGATGATGGAGTTCTGAAAATTTGGTATGTTTTTACATGAAGTATTCAGGAGGTCGTGTAAAAATTTCATGACGATTAAGAAGCTATTTATTGAACAATTAACATTAACATGTTTCATAGGGACTCAACATCCTTAAGGTTCACATAGAGCGTGTGGATGTCAGAAATCTGAAAGTTTTGAGACTTCGTCAACTGTCTTTGAAGCAAGTGTCGAGCTGCCTCTAATTTTGAATATCAAAACAAAATTGGACAATTAAAAGATGTAATAATATGTACATAAAACTTTAATTGTGTATAATAAAGTATCAACACAGAAAAATTGTGCTGACTTGTTTCAATCTCCACCTTTAATCACTTAGGATCCTATCACACATGTTCGTTCGATGAAAACCACAGCGGTCGACGGTATAAACACATAACCGAAGAATAAGAAAGCATAAATAGTCAAAAAAAGGTTATACCTTGAAAGAAACAAAAAACTTCAGCAGTGAACGTAATATAACAATTCGACGATAGAAAAAAAAAGACCACAGAATAATGACATCGGTCTCGTTTCCCTTGCTGTTGCAAACATTTCTTCGTATATATTTCACGTAAAATACTCATGATACTTATTACATTCTCATATTTCAATATATACGATTTATATTTTTACACAATTAACATTATATTGATGTGTATTAAAAATATAGTCGTGAGTTGCCGCACGGACGACAACTCTTTTACCTTCGTCAAGTTAAAAATAATAAAAGAGGAAAGATATAATTTAGATGGTAAGAGAGCGATGTTCAACGGTGTAACAGCTTTGTAAAAAGCCGAAAAGGCGATGCAAATAAAATTTCTTACTACTACTACTACTACCACTCTTTTACTTTCGCCTCTTCCGAATTTCGAATTTTCCCGCGTCGTCGGTTGCTCGGGCACGTTCGGGCTTTGGAGCCGAGCGCGACTTCAGGGGGTTGGCGAGCAGCGTCGAGCGCGAGACGCGGTGATGGTGATGCATCGTCAGTCGGGCACGCAGGACCGTACGGTGTGGAGTGCGCACTTGATGACTAGAGAGTGACGGGGGTTGGTGGCGAAGAAAAGCAATAAAATAAGAGAAAATAATCGCGAAACAACGGGATTAGTTGATCCACTGTGTCGATGTGTGCGACGTTGGTGTTTCGTGAAGGGTGCGGTTGCTGGTAGATAAATTATATGTATCTATGTACACTCGCGATGTTTTTCGCCTGAGCGAGGGCAACAAATTTACAGTCTCTGCACCATGCAAGAGAATGGGATATTGAAAATAATCATGTATTTTCAAATGTTCATTTGAGATGCTTATTTTTTACACATACGTACATGCGTCACGTTTCGTCTCACAAAATTCGTGACGCTCAAAAATCACAACATTTCCCCTAGTGTGTCTCGTTCGTCTCGTCTCGTGACGCGATAAAATCATTCCGACGAGCCTAAAAATATTTACAATATTAAAAAATCGCGCGAGTCTAGCGAGCGTACGTGTGCGCGGATAAGGACACAAAAATACGTGAAACATGCCGAGTGACGTTTGTCGCAAGTACGACAAGGATTTTGGCAACTGCAGTGCCACGGTGCGGTGGAAATTTTTCATCACTCTCTCGTTACTCTCGATCGGTGCGTTCACTCACGCACAAGCCCAAGGTGAGTCCATCATTTTCATTCGATTTGAATAATAATTCTTACCGAAGACGATAATGAAACTTTCTTCGTCAAACTTTGTCTCAAAGTGAGTCACGAACTTGTCGAACTTCGAACACACGCGTCATTGAAAAGAAACAAAGGAGTGCGCCTGACCAACGGTTTTTCTCCATCTCTCTTATTTCGGGCCTGTTCTATTTTCCGCAGCTCGTACACAGCCGCTCGAAAACTCGTTCAATCGATCACCCGACTCGAAAAAAAATAATACATTTTCATAATGTCAGACTCGTCGGAGTCCCGAATTGAATTTCTTTCGCGTTCGCTAGTGCATCTGGGTCAATTGGAAAAGTTTTTTTTTTGGTGTCGAGTCGGCGCGTTCGATTTTACGATTATCACAACGAAATTTACTCGTTCTCAATTCTGTACGATAACGGAGCTCAAACCTGCCGACTTATTCTTTCCCGTGAAAGTTTTATCCCCGAGAACGAAAGTACAATTCACTAAACTTCAAAGGCACGTTCTTGAAAAATAATACTCGTTGGAGCGTTCGTGCGGTAAGAATTAATTACAAGCGGATTTTTGTGGCTCGACGATACGTTTAACGTTTTTAGTATCATTTTCAAGGTGGAAGAACATCTCGTCCGATGTTCACGAGAAAGACATTGAAGTTTGCACCGTTGGAACGCAACGAAAATAATTTTTCTCTAATGGCCATTTTCTTAGGCAGAATAAAATGACGGAAAAATTTGTTTAAGTTCCTCATTGGATACCTACAACCTAAATCTAACGAGAACTATTTTGGATTACAATGAAACTGGGGAAAAAAAGAAAACAAAAATAAACTTGCGTTTAACAACATTTTTCTACAATGTTGAGGTTTGCATAGGTGGAATGTAACGAGAATCCTTTTTACGAGCTTTTATTCAACTTGCTTCGTTCGTATGTCTGTCTTTCCGGTTGAATGGATTTGCAATCCATTTTTCAAGCAGTTGCTGGCATCCGCTTGAGTTGAAATTTGGCATATCTATGTAACTTTGGTGACAATGCAGTAATATGGTACCATGGAGCTGGTCTGATGATGGAGGTGGGAGGTGGGCAATGCAACTCCTTAACAGCATATACTAGGACAGTCGAGTTTGTGCTCATTTGTTTTGTTATCATGAGCATTTTCCATTACACGTGATAAGGAGAGTCTGATAACGGTGGTGAGAGGTAGGAACTGAAATTTCCTAATAATGACACTATTATAAAGTCGTCGATGTCTGAATGGCATGGGGATCTGGCGTGGCAAACAAATAAACAAACTCTAATACTAGAAAGCATTAAATAAAATACACGCAAGGAAAATGTTTTAAAAAGAAGCTTTTAGGTACTGTACTAAAAAGTAAAAAATAACGTTCAGTAAAATTGGAAATCAAAACAGTATAACTATAAAAAAAAAGTCCCTTCCTTGGTCACTCATCATAGGTGCGGGTACTTAAAATGTACATAAACGCAGATATTTTTGAAATATGAAATATACATTTCACATATACATAAATATACATTCAACATCATTAACTATTAATTATGTTGAAGTTTGCATCGTTGGAATGCGACGATTTCGTTTTTCACTTAATTTCCCAAATTTCATTCAACATATTTAAGCTGTAAAAAGCCCGCGATCATCTTTTGGGCTCTTTATTTTACGATGGACAATCCGAATCTACAAAATATGGTTTTCGATATCAATTAAAAATACGGAAGTAAAAAAAAATTGTTGAATTTCAACGATGCAAATTTCAAGCCCATAACTACTAATACTACTTTAATATTTCGAGAAAAAGCCTCAAGCTTTTAAAATTTATATCTACTTTTAATTTTAGATATTTTCTTCTTTTATTTGACAATATGTACTACTATAAACTGTTACGTAAGTAATAACACTAAATAATTTTGTTCAGAGGTAGAAAAAAAGGTGGTTGAAATTTCCGGTTGAAAATGGTCAGAACGACGAAATAGCACCCACAGACTTAGCAACGTCGCGAGTAACAGCTGATGCGTTTGGCGAACATAACCCAGTTTTGTTTTGAAATTAATTTGAATAGAAGCCGCCACAAAATATGCAAACAACAATTTATGACGTTTTATTATTTATCACGTATCAATAATATGTATAATTATATTCTGCCTATCGTGTTAATTCCGCTGTGGTAATTCATGCCTATCTTGATAGGCTTGAATTTTATTACGTTAATATTATTACGAAGATTACTACCGAGTCGTTGACAATCTAATTTTTCAGTTTTTATTTGTTCACGTGCAATAAATTAATCATTTACCACAACATTTGGCACACTGTAATCGATAATACGAATAATCAACATAAGTAAACATCAGTCGGAGCAGCTGTGGGTAAAATAAATTTAGACTCTTTTTTGACCCCGTGGAAGTGATCGTACCTCCTTATTGTTTTGAAAATATCTGCGTTTATGTACCTTTTAAGTACTTGCACCTATGATGAGTGACCAAGGAAGGGACTTTTTTGTAGTTATACTGTTTTGATTTTCAATTTTACTGAACATGTTTTACTTCTCAGTACAGTGCCTTTTAAATAAAAGCTTGTTGTTAAGGCGTTGTCCCCACTTGTAGCGCAAAAAAAGGCCTTTTTCATGATTTTTTTAAAAGAAAACTACAAAACTTTTTTAATCGATCAATATACCATCTTAAAGAACACATCTTGAAGAACTTTCAGTCATTTTTTTCATTGAAAAATATTACATTGTTTAGTGGCAAATGGCCGTCAATGAAATAATGTTTTTATATACACGGTTTGCAGTGACCAACATTGCGGCGAAGTGGATCATCTGAAAAAAAAATGCGGATGGATTTAGTCAAATATAAGTATAAACTAGTCTTTAATCGAAGGATTTAAAAAAATATTCATTTTTCACAAAATGGCGGACAGTCAAAGTTAATGGTTCGATTTTAACGAAAAAACGGCCGTTTTTGGCTATAAAAGGGCCATTTTTTTTTTTCGAAAAAAAAAATCGAACGATTAAAGACTACATTTTGATGTATTAAATAAGCCTGCAAAATTTCAAGAAGATCGGTTCATTAGTGTTCGAGTAATCTTGGTCGCCGACTTCAGAAATGCCATTTTGAGAAAAACGCGTTTAAAGTTTCAATTTCAATTCTTCAATTCACGGATTCTTCTCTTTCAACGCTCATATCTCAGTCAATTTTGTTCGGATCGACTTGAAATTTTCAGGACATATTCTCAGATACTTATACTTCAAAAAATGCAATAAAAACATCGATTTTTTCAAAATCGCAAGTGGGGGTAACCCCTTAAAAAGTTGAAGAAAAAAAATGTTTGTTTCCCCATTTTCGTCATCATGCCGAATATTTGTTCACATATTTAGGCCGAAGATCTCTAATAAGTATCCAGAAAAACGTTTGAGCGATGTTGAAAGGCTAAACGTGCCAAAAAATTGGGCTACGAAACTTTCGTTGAGTTCCAACGATGCAAACCTCAATATGAACTTTTTCCTCGTTTCCACTATACGCTCCTCAGGGCCTCCATTTCAGGCTTCCTCGAAGCTTGCTCCAGGCTGCGAATGCAATCTCGGGATTTAAACTTGCCAAATGGACACAGACGAATGCAATAATAAATGAACAAATGATGACACGATTGTGGGCAAATCGGGTCAGTGCATTCGTCGTCGAAGGCTTATTCCGCCTGGCTTATTCGAGGAATTGACCGCAATTCGCAACGATCGGACAAACGGAGGGAGCAACGGTCATTTAATTCGTCCGTTGCGCACTGCACGATTCGAGCTGCGAGAAACCATTGAAATTCATTTATCAATATTCGCGGATATTATGTTTCATGCGTAATTCTTTTTTTTTTTTTATTTCTCGTAAATACCTTAACGTTTCTTCCTCGTCTCGCAAACTCAATGACTCATTCGATCGATCGCTGCAACTTTTTACGTCGCGACTTTTTATCGCAAAATAAATATTCCATCTATTTATGAGAAAATTTGATGCACCGACGATTTCAGAGCGAAATAAAATTCCAATCGTGTACGCACCTTCCGACTCGTTTCCTGAATTCAGTTTTTATTCAGACTCGCTGTACTCGAGTTTTAATTCGAATGAGATTGCCTTTGACGAACCGCGGGCTCGAATAAATGGAACTAATATTTGAAAATGTCAGTGGGAATGGCTTTTTTCTCTCAAAGCCTCCCAAGCCCCGATATATCAATTGCGAATAGCCGGGGCTGTGACGCATATGGAAAACAGGGAAAATTCGGGCAATTTCTTTCCTCCTGTAATAATCAGGGCAGGCAGGGAATTTTGGAAATTCTCCGGAATTTTCGCAGAACTTACTTTTTGCAAGAATTACGAAAAATGGAACCGACTTGACAAAAAAAAACTGAAGAGTAGAAAAATAAATATTTGTATGTTTTTAATATTTATATTATTCTTCATTACATACAAAAAAAAGTTAAGTCAGTGCCAAACGATGAAAGTTAGAAAACTGAAAACCAATTTACTGTATACCTCTATACATTTGCATTCGATCTGTCGGTATACAACCACGTTATTATTATTATAGATAAGTGTTTATATTTATTTTTTATTTATCGTCATCGGCATAAAAATTTCCGTTTATGATAAATAACAGGCTCTGTATTTGATTTTAATTCATTTTTTTTCACTTTACAATGTTAACATTATTTTTCGAATATTTTTATAATTTTTATTTCAATTTTTTACATTTCCATAGATTTGATCTTAAAAAAATTATGTTATCTAGGTCAACGAAATTTTTCAATAGAAGGATCGAATTGAGCATTTCCTTTGTTTTTTTTTCAAGTCGGTGAAGGCTTTAGGCCACAGTGACAGGTATAATGTCATGTGCGACTTTAACAAGTTTCTTTTCGTATGAAAAAGTAATTCATTCACAAAATTAATTACACATCTATTTAGTATGAATATCAAGCTGTTAGAAAATGTATATATATATATATATATATTTTTTTTTTCGATGTACAAAATGCCCGACTACTCGAAACTTCTCGAAACAGATTTTTTCCAATTGGCGTGACAAATAACTTCAATCATTTTTCACTCGATTTACTTCAATTTTTAAAGTTATGTTCCTAATTGAATTTCGCAGAGAAGTACGCACGGAATTTCTGATTAATCGAAAACTTTTTATTTTACGAGCAGTTATAACGAAATTTTTCACTGAAAATTCATTTTTTAAGTTCAGATACCTACAACTTTTGAATAAAACGATATTTTTTAAATTTCGTAGGTACTTCTCTAGGTATTCGAATGTAGATTGACGAGCATTTTTGTTTATATATATATATATATATATATATTTGATGAAAGCAAAGTGTTCTTTATTTCACCCTAATCTGGGCCCTTTGCAAAACCTGGAATTTTTGAAAACCTGTATGAAAAACCTGAAAAAGTCAGGGATGTGTCGAGTCAATAATGCGGAACAATCCTGGAATAGCTATTGAACGATAAAGTTTGTTTGCAAAGATGTCTCGCCGTTCGGTCAATTTTTTGCGATCAATAAATAATGCCACTGCGGTATGGTTTGCTTATACACGTGCATCCAGGTACACACACCCAATGTGTGTGAATGCAACGTTGAACACGTTATATCTATGTAATGATGGCTATCATGACATTTTCTCCGTTTTTGGTACAGTCGTTGATTTCGATCGTGTTGAAAGTCCTATCTTTGGAACGCGACGAAAAATCTTCTTGATTTTTTAAATTTCTATTTATTTTTTTCTTTCTTATTTTTTTTTAATTTCTTTTTTTTTCTTTGCCTATTTCTTTTCTATATTTTTTATTTCTTTATTTTTATCGTTTAAAATCTTTTTTGCAGCTCTTGGTTATAAATTTTCTCTAAGGATTCTTACAAAAATGTTCCGATAATTTTCGTAGCCTGAATGTGCCGAAAATCTGGCGATCTTTTATTTTTAAATGCTTTTCTTTATTTTTTTATTTCTTTATTTTTTTATTTCTTTATTTTTGTCATTATGTAAAATCTTTTTTGCAGCTCTTGGTTATAAATTTTCTCTAAGGATTCTTACAAAAATGTTCCGATGATTTTCGTAGCCTGAATGTGCCGAAAAATCCGGCGATTTTTTTTTTTTTAATGCTTACATTTATCCAAAGGAGGTTTTCAAGGGATTATGGTTTACATGATGCTGAGTGTGGGAACGGTGGTTTTTGCGAAGACAGTCCTGGAAATCGATTGTCTGCAAAGTCGCTTTTCCTCATGTGTATATACACCGATGCATTGTTCGTTCTTCCGATCGTCGTAGTCTGGGGGATTAAATCATTCAATACAATGGGTATAATAAGCTTATCGTCGCATCGACTTTCGTTATAACAATAATAATAATAATACATACGAATGGAAACCTTCCATATTTATTAATAGAAACTCAAACCCCAATAATTCTACTGTTGCCACTCGGCAACGGTAGAATTGTTCCTCTTATCAAAATCAATAATCGATGAGACAGATAAGTAAATATCAATTCAAATAATGGACGAAGAAATGAAATGTAAAATGAATGGAAAAATGTAGAATTTTTTATTTTTATAATATATTATTTTTGCGAATTAAAATTTTTTGCATCACATCTTAGAACTTTTAATTTCTATTAGAATTTTATTTTTATTTTGAATTTTTCTTTTCATTATTAAAAAGGAAAGAAATATGGAAAACCGTACGTTTTCCTATGCTTCTGTTTGGAAGGCGCAGATTTTTTATTTTTCTTTTCCCCAATTGGCAACCGTCGAACTCTCTTTCATGAAAAACTATAAGCCAGATAAATAAATATCAACTGAAATAACCTACAAATGAAACAAATCGTATCGTATTCATTCTTGTTTACAATCGAATGAAACAAATTTAAATCAATTGGTGAACTTGGAACGTTTTATTCTTATAATTTGGAATATTTTGAAATTAGAATTTGCAGTTTCGAAATCTTAGAAGTTTTAATTCATATTATTATAATTCGATTTGATTTTTTATTTTATATATAAAAACAGAATGAAACATTGGAACCTGTACGTTTACGTACGTTCTGTATGGAAAGCGTGAGCTCGATGTTTTTCTTTCTGCTAATTGGAAAACGTAAAACTCTATCTCTCTTTTATGAAAACCAACCAGACAGATAGATAAATATCAACAAATAATGGAGAAACAAAATCTGAACCAATTGTGCAACCGAATTCCTCATTTCGAAAAACAAATCGAAGAAAACAAGAATTATTGAAACTGCACATTTTCGTACGCTGTTGCCAATCGGCGACGGTAAAATTGTCCATCTCAGCAAAACCAATAATCGATAAGACACATAAATGAATATCAACTTGATCAATTAATAAATAAATGAAATCTCAGTTGCAAAATTTTGAATCTTTTTATTCTTATTTTCGTGTTTTTTTTTATCTCGGAACTCTTTTTTTTCACCATAAAAAAAAAGGAAACAAATATTGAAGATTAGTTTTCGCACGTTCCTGCATGGAAAGCGTAAGTACCTTTTTTTTCTTTCTACCGCATTAAATACGGGGTATGAAGGCTTAATTGATCACTTTCGCTCGTAAACTACTGCGTGTGCGTCTATATAAATTTACTTTCCTCGGGCGGGAGCTTACGTAAAGTTTCCCCTTATTTGAGGAAAGCTCGTCGAGCTCGTGTGGCACGTAATAATTTTCAATCGTCTTATCGACTGGGTAAGTGAAAATAATGGAAAAGCAAGGGAGCGAGAGAGAGAGAGAGAGAGAGAGAGCGAGAGAGAGAGACGCTAGATTTGCGGCCTCTGTGTGCGAAGTAAACAAAAAAATAGTACAGAAGTCTTGCTAAGGTTACGGTACGGGAGCAGCCGAGCTTGGCCACCGAAGAATGGACAACTCGCGCGCGCACACAAAGGCACTTTCGTGGAATTTATGGCCATTGTTGGCCGAGTGTGGCAACGGTTGTGCAGGGATCACGAAAAATTTTCCCTCCGAGCGAGATCCTTTTGGAATGTGTTTGTATGTGTGTTCGCGTTTATGTGCGTAGAAAATGATCACGAGCCTTGATGTTTATACAGGGTGTCCCAGGTCAACTGCCCAATCTCCGAGTTCTCAATACATCCCGCGTAGAAATTGCTTAGGGTTAGTCTGATCAGGATCCAGCCGCGATCGGGATGGTATTACGTAGGCCCGAAATCAGACAATACTAAAATGGCGCTAATAAGGCCGTCCCTGATAAGGTCCTACTAAGGTCCTACCTGATAGGTCCCTACAAAGGCTTGCCATAAGCCCTACCAGGGCTTTCCATGATAGGGCCCTTACTAGGGCTTTCCCTGATAAGGCCCCATGCAGGCTTTCCCTCGTGAGGCCCTACTGAGGCTTTCCCTCATAAGGCCATAAATAGGCTTGCCCTATAACTGCCTCAGCAGTCGATAGACGCACATAACCTCTTATTTTCCACATGGAAACTTCGATTCGACAGCATCCTATTTGCACCCTAATTTGGGTGCAAATTAGGGATTGCACCCTAATTTGGTAACGATTCGTCAGACGCCAAAATGGCAGAGGACTTTTTTGTTCAGAATTATGGCATGTATTCAGAACTCAAAAATCGGGCGATTGACCTGGGACACCCTGTATATATGTATTTTCTATTCACGCTCTTAACTGCAAACACACGTGCTCGAGCAACCAGCAGAACGTATCGAGATTAAGAGAGATCGAGAAATCACATCTGCCAACACATTAACGAACGGTGCGAATTCTTCTAGGGGGCAGGATACCTTTAAGCGAGGACAAAAGTTGCTGCTTTTCATGATTTTTTTGTTAAAAGGAAAGATTTCTTCACCATTTTTTGCGATTTAGAGTATTTTTTTCTATTGATCTTTAAAAATGGCGGACGCGTGACGCGGTCTTCTAAACGGGTCGCGGCGGATGTTGTCAGGGGTCGTGAAACGTAACGTCGGCGGGAGTGATCTGAAAAAACCTCATGTTTCGGACAATGAGGTTAGAAAACTTTATACCAAATTTAATCAGAATCGGTCGATTCGTTTTTTAGCTACACTATCCGTCACGCCAGTCTTGAAAGTGCAATTTAGAAGACCGTGCCATACTTCCGCCATTTTTAAAGATTGATATTTTTTAAAACAATTTTTTAATCTTTTTTTTTAACAAAATGATTTTTTTTGAATACCATGAATCCACCATAAGTAGTAATAAAACATACGATATGGAAGTTTGCATAGTTGGAATGCAACGAAATATTTTTCTCTTCCAGATGCAATTTTTTTGCCATATTAAAGCTACAAAAAACTTTTTTTACATTCTCGTTAGAGACCTACAAACGAAGTCTATCGAAAAATATTTTAGATGATAGAAAAATGGAGCTAAGGGAGATAAAAAAGGATTTCCGATGCATTCCAAAGATGCAAACTCTAACGGCATTAAAACACGCCCTGAGTCTAAAAAATGGTGAAGAAATTTGGCGTCGAAAAAAAAAAATTACGAAACTCAGCAAATTTTTTCCGCACTCAAAGATATCTTCCCCTTAAGAGAGAACGAGAAATCACATCTGCCACCACGTTGACGTATGGTCCGAATTTTTCAATTTGATTTCTCTCTCTCCAAAGATGATAGTCACGACTCAACAATGAGCTGGATTATTAATGATCATCACTACTTAATAACGATATAAATAGCTATCATAATGGAGAGGTTAATCACAAGGAGAGAAATAATAATATCGATAATAACAATTGTTACAATATCAGCAGCGAAAACAATAGATATCATACGTTGAATAAACATTTTTTTTCCACCTGTACGAGGCTTTTTCAAGTTCCACTTTTTTAAAGCTATTTATTTCACGGAGGGCCGTATTTTGTGGGGGCATAGTAGCGTTCAATAAAAAATAAATGACGATCAATTATTGTACCCAACGATAAACTGAAATGAAAAATTTCCCGCAAATTTAGTAGATATAGACATTTTTACATTTGCTCTGAGAAGCCGAAAAATGCTTCACACATTTTTTCAAGTTTTATCATTAATATAGACTTCGAACTTTTGGTGACTCCCGGTTTTTGTTGTCGTTTCGGAATCTTCAGAAATCTTTACGCGCGTATAGCAGTTTACATCAGGCATTCAGAGTCATTTGGTGTATAAATTATTAAATAGAAATGTGGCCAGCGTGTCATGACCGTAAAGTGCCGTACAAATTAGACGATTTTAAGAATCGTTGAGATCTACAAAATTTTCGTTGAAAGTTCAGTACCTTGGCTTGAAATTTTACCAGATCTTGGCATGTATTTTTACTTCGTTGTGGACGAAATTCAGTCAATTGTTAAATATTGGAATTCGCGAAAGGAATACACGTGACGAAAGTCGAATTTAGAAAAATCCATTTTTAATACAGAGATCGAAAAAAACACTAGTCACAATAAAACACTGCTTGAAAAGGGCGAAAAAAAATTGTTGGAGCGAGTAACACGGTGGTCGGAAAGAAAGTACAATGACAAGCAAACGGATGTACATTGGAAAGAAAATAGAATAAAAATATACGTTGCGGATCGACGCGTGTCAGACATATCGAAAAAATGTTGCTCATCGATCGCGTCTACCCGTCACTCGTCGCTTACTCACGTGAATTCGAGTTAATGCAAACTCGATGAAACTCATTTCGTCGTTTTTAACGAGGTACGGTGAATCATCGCGTCTCCGCGCAACAGAGAGCGGGGGGGGGGGGGCGAAACCTCGTGGGTTCGGTCCCCTACTTTTCCGTCCGTTACCTAGTGACGCGTAGCGCATACGCTTCGAGAGACCACATGTCTTTTTTCTCCCTCACAATTCTATCTCCCCCACCCAGCCCACAAACTCCTCGGTCCTCGCCAGCAACTGGAAGAAAACATTGCGAGGTATCGCGAATACGAAGAAAAAAAAACCTACAGAATTTTTCTGTTATTCCAATTACAGTAAACAAAAATTGACATCACTATACAGTGTGATGTCGAAGTTCGCGTCGTTGGAAAGCAACGATTTTTCAACGGGAATACATCTACCTAGAGGCCCGAAAAAATAGCCAAATTCCGAATTTTCCCCCAGGAAACGGTTGATGAAAAAGAAACGCATTTGTAAATTCTTTTTTCTTCGTTTTCATTATTATCTAAAATTATTCTCGACAGATTTGGGTTGCAGGTCTCTAATGAGGAACATGAGAAAAATTTGCCAAAGCTTTGTTCCGCCAAAAAATGAGCATTTGGAAAAAGATTTTTTTTCGTTGCGTTCTGTCGATGCAAACTTCAATATCATCAATACTGGACAAAACTCCGGGGGAATTGAGACTTCCAGCTTGATCGCCCCTCTCTCCGGAGCTCCGCCAATAGACCAACACGTGTTGGGTGAAAAAATGTCGACGTCACCTGCCACAGATTATACGCTCTAGGGCACAATCAATCGTAGGAAAACGATGCACGCGTGAATCAATTTTCCTCGACGCGTTTTTTTTTCAGTTTTGTCGTCATTAGTGTTATTACACAATTACACTACTACTGATAATTAATATTATTATATGTATAATTCATTTTAATGTAACATACTATACTTTGATCCATGAATGTTATCATAGCAATGATAATGTCAACTCTGATATTATAATAATGTCGCGCGTGTGTGTGTGTGTGCAACTATTTTTAAATAATAGTAGTATAATTATTACGAAGTATAATTCCACGGAGTGTCCCCGTTATCGGACGAATAAGCGTATGTTATTCGTTCGGATAGCGGCTCAGTTCACGCCGTATTTCCAGGAGGCGTACATATTATTGTGATTCGTGTAAGCTAGTATCCGGACGAATAACATATATATATATAATTGTCCGGGTAGAATGTGTTAAGGGGTTACCCCCACTTGCGATTTTGAAAAAATCGATTTTTTTATTGCATTTTTTTGAAGTATAAGTATCGGAGAATGTGTCCTGAAAATTTCAAGTCGATCCGAACAAAATTGACTGAGATATGAGCGTTGAAAGAGAAGAATCCGTGAATTGACACTTTAAACGCGTTTTTCTCACAATGGCATTTCTGAAGTCGGTGACCAAGATTACTCGAACACTAATGAACCGATCTTCTTGAAATTTTGCAGGCTTATTTAATACATAAAAATGTAGTCTTCAATCGTTCGATTTTTTTTTTCGGAAAAAATGGCCGTTTTATAGCCAAAAAACGGCCGTTTTTTCTCGTTAAAATCGAACCATTAACTTTGACTGTCCGCCATTTTGTGAAAAATGAATATTTTTTAAAATCCTTCGATTAAAGATTAGTTTATACTTATATTTGACTAAATCCATCCGCATTTTTTTTTCAGATGATCCACTTCGCCGCAATGTTGGTCACCGCAAACCGTGTATATAAAAACATTATTTCATTGACGGTCATTTGCCACTAAACAATGTAATATTTTTCAATAAAAAAATTACTGAAAGTTCTTCAAGATGTGTTCTTTAAGATAGTATATTGATCGATTAAAAAAGTTTTGTAGTTTACTTTAAAAAAATTCATGAAAAAGGCCTTTTTTTGCACTTCAAGTGGGGGTAATGCCTTAAGGATGTTGAGTCCCTATGAAACATGTTAATGTTAATTGTTCAATAAATAGCTTCTTAATCGTCATGAAATTTTTACATGACCTCCTGAATACTTCATGTAAAAACATACCAAATTTTCCGAATTCTATCATCATTACTTCAACCTCCTTAAGGGTTGCAATAAAAAATGATAAGAAAATTCTGAAAATTTAGTATGTTTTTGTATGAAGTATTTAAGAGGTCGTGTTAAAATTTCACGACGATTAGGAAGCTAGTTATTAAAAAATTAACATTTTGTTAAGAACAATTTTTAAAAGAAAAAAAAAAAAATTATCAATAAACTTTGTTTTGTTGCCGTTGCTTTCAGTATATTGTAGATCTTACAACATTGAGAGGTTAAAAAAAACTTATTGCAAAGTTACATCAGTGTCCATAAGACAACATTTAATTTGTGAATGTTAATTGTTCAATAACGAGCTTCCTAATTGTCGTGAAATGTTTACACGACCTCTGAAATACTTCATACAAAAACATACCAAATTTTCAGAATTTTATTATCATTTGCGATTTGGGACTCAACATCCTTAAATTGTTAAACAAACTATCCGGAAGAATAATTTACACGTAGTCATCCGAAGAAAATCTTTATAATTTTGTTTGGGTTTGGGTTGGTTAGTTGTGTTTGGGTTTGTTTGGTTTTTCGGTTTTTGGGCTTGTGCAGTTTAGGTTTGTTTAGGTTTGTTTGGGTTTGTTTGGGTTTGTGTTGTTTGGATGTGTTTGTTTGGTTTGGGTTGGATGGTTTTGTTTGGGTTTGGATTTATTTGCATTTGTTTATTTGGGTTTAGGTTTGTTTGTTGGGATTGTTTGTTTGCTTATACGCTTATTCGTCAGATAACCGCACGGTTAGCCTCAGCGTTATTAATATAACAATCATTTAGCTATTTATATCACAATAATATTATTATCATTTTTTCAGATTCTTCGCAGTTCAGACGAGACATTTTGCGATATTTTCAATCGAACTTATACATTCAAATTGATGAAATCGTTTCCATCTATCATATTTCACTTTTCTTACAACAATATTCTCATGACCTTAAAGTTTGCGTCGTTGGAACGCAACGAAAATGAATTTCTTCCAATTGCTAAATTTCTTTGGAAGATTCAGGCAGTAAAAATCACTCGAACGTTTTCACGTATTTTCATTAAACATAACCTCAATTCGCAAAAACGACGTTGGAGAATGACATCGAGAAAGAAACGAAATATGAAAACCACAATCGTTGCATTCCAACGATGCAAAGTGTAACGTGATAAAAATGGGCATGTCCGACGCGTTCTTCGTTCGTTACGTGAGCCCCTCGACCAAACAATAGCGACGATAAGACAGGGGAGTCGTGATGTATCAAAACTTTCGGAACGACGCGCAAACCGGATACGTCGCTCGTGAAGATATCACTAACTTCAAATCGAGATCCCCCCCCCCCTCACCCTCGCCCGCAACTTCTCACTGCCTTCGGCCCTCGCCTCGTCCTCGAGCACTCGTGTGCTCAACCGAGAGATCAATTTTTCGCTCAATCCCGATAATTCGTATAATAAGGCCACTCGCATCTGTCCTCCGTTTGGAACGCTTGGAACACGTACACGGTAACGCGCGCGCGTGCTTATGCTCGCCTGTATTCAGAGTGTGGAATTGTGCGAATGATTTTCATCGAGAAACGAGGCCGATGGACATGGAGCTCGTGTTATTTGGATCGTCGATAGCTGCATTTCGTCCATGTATTACGTCAACGATTTTTTCGGATTTTTTACCCCCCCCCCCCTCAATTGTACTATCTTCCAATCGTCACAATCCAATTATCGTGACGGTCGTCCAATGACCAGAAGCCCCCTCTACTTCAAAATGACGTAATGAATGAACGACCCCATACGTGTGTGGAATTTTGCAAAAATTGTTCCGAGAAATCTCGTTTGGTCCGGGAACAACACTTAGGCTAAGAAGAAAAATAGTATATGGGAATTCAAGTGGACGAAGGATTCATCACGTCATCGTCACGTTTCTCGAATCTGCTTTTCGTCTCGCTTCTCGGTGTTTACGACTATTTTGTTTCGCCGCCTCCCTTCGACTCCGGCCCTCCCGGAGAGAATTTTGATAATGGCATGTTGGTCGTCAACGTCCGCGAACGCGGTCAATCTAGCTCGACACATTTTATCTCTGCTGCGACGCGAAACGCTGACGCGAGTTTTGTTTGAGGATGTTGGCGCGTTAGTCACGAGCCCAGATTTAAAAAATATACATATACGTGTTATTGTCAAGACTGCACTCGGTCTTTCCGGATTTTTTGACATTTGTTCACCCCACAACACCAAAGATATGAAAATGTTTAACGTACGTCATTTTACGTGTGGTCAAATGGGCAAGACGTTCGCTCTGCGGGTGATGGAATTTTTTGGGTTATTCAGCACCAAGATAAACCATTTGTAGCAACGGAGTAACGAAAACTAAACCTTTGTAAACATTTAGAAAAAAAACCATCTTGCCCATTCGGACATGGATGGAAAAATGGTGCATAAGAGCGAGCTAAACAAAATCAGTACACATCACATTCGCCACGAGAAAAGGAAACTGCCCTGCTGTCGAGCTATATGAATGTATGGGCAAAGCATATCAAAACCAACAGGAAAGAGCTGGACTGAACTTTCTCTGAACTTTCTCTGTACAACAAACTAATCATCTACTAATCATCTATAAAGTCATTCTGAGGCCAGTGTGGACATATGTAATACAGCTGTGGGGAACCACTTGCAATGCCAACCTGGAAATCATTCAAAGATTCCAGTCTAAAACGCTCAGACTCATTCTCGACGCTCCGTGGTATGTGACAAACAGGGCACTCCACTGAGATCTTCAGTTAGAGACTCTGAACGAAGTGATCAAACGATTGAGTGAAAATTACGAAACAAGACTTGTAACCCATCCTAATGGCGACAAACTCACTTAATATAAATTTAGTGGTTAAAAGGGTGAAAAAGTTCAAGCCCTTAGACCTACGAATACGTTTCAAATAAACCACGCCATGTCATGGTAACGAAAACCAAAGAATCAGGCTATCATTGGATGGCCACTATGATTTATATAGAATTGATGGTCTGCATACTTATTTATTGTTATTTAAAATAACAGACTATAATTAATCACGAATGCTAAAAAAAATCTTGCCTATCGTAAACTATATATATATATATGTATTCGATATTGAACCATCACGGTTTGATGAAAGATTACGAAAATGGCCAGCGGTAGAAAAAAAAACTATGGGCTCGAACTTTGCATCGTTGCACCTCAATGAAAATTCTTACCAATTTCTTCTTTTCATTGTTATCCAAAATCATGTTTTGCAAATTTATTGTACGTCGCTAAATAAGAATCCTTAAAAATGTTTCTGTGATTCTGGTAATTCAAGTTTGCCAAAGAAAATTTGGGGGAATTAATTTTTTAAAACCTTTCCGTTGTATTCCAATGATGCAGCCTTCAAAGTTATATAAAAATGCGCATTTAAAAAATACCGTATTTTTTTAACTTCAAGTTTCTGTAAACCGCTTAGTTTCTAAACAATCTAAAGGGAGAAAGAAGTGAAAAAGCAGCGCTTGATTTTTCACAAATAGTGTGCACGGCCAGTTCCGAGTAGCATCGATTCGGGTCGTCGAATTTCTTATTCCTTCTTTGGGTTGCTTCGAGTTTCGTAAAGTCGGAAACCAGGTAGGGTCTAAACGGGACCCCAAATTATTAATACGATATTTTTACCTTAAAACAACTTTCGGAGTTTCCACTGGAAAGTATGACAATCCATATGACGTTGAAGTTTGCATTATTGGAATGCAATGATATCCCCTTTTCTTTATCCATTTTCATCATTATCTAACGACTTTTTTTTGCAAATTGAGGTGGACATATTTTATTAAGAATACGTAGGAACGTTTGAGTGATTTTCACTGTCTGAATCGGCTGAAAAACAATTTGAATACTTCGAAGGAATTAATTTTCGTTGCCTTTAACGATGTAAACTTCAACTTCATTCGTCCATGGACTTCCTGCAACAAGGATTGACAGGTTGTACATTTTTTATTTATCGTTACACAGCTGTCGACGATTTGGCCAAAAAAATGATGTTAGTACGGCGATAAAGAGAATATGGGCACCTGGGGTCTTCAGGGACCCCACGCGTCTAATAAAGGGTTATGAGGCCCATTACTCAGCGACTTAGCGACTACTTTCGCGCTCGCCTCGAAATCGCAGACCCGTAATGGCATTACCGAACTCTCCGCACCGCGCGCGCGCGCGTAACTGTAAATCTAACATGCCGTCTGGACACTAACGGATTTCACCTCGATTATGCGCCACGCGCGATATACTACGAGACGCAGTAAATTTAATTGCCGCTGCCGTTCAATTGTTTCTTTTTCGCCTACAAATCACTACAAAAAAGGTTACTATCTCTACCGACGATTCTCTTCACCTAATTTACGTTTTTTTTTCGTCGTCCAAAGCACTAAACTACCATTAAGGTGAAAAAATAATTGAAAAAAAAACTTTTATTTACCTGCGGGCATTTCGTGGCGCAGCCTCGCGAACCAAAGCTTCGTTCTATTTTTAAGATTTACTCGTTTTTTCCCTTCTCTTCGAGCGAAATAAAAATAATACGAGAAAAATTAGAAACTCGCTACGTTTGACCGCTTCTCGAATTTCAGGGCCGAGAAT
Source organism: Ophion costatus (assembly GCA_951751655.1). Lineage (NCBI taxonomy): Eukaryota > Metazoa > Arthropoda > Insecta > Hymenoptera > Ichneumonidae > Ophion > Ophion costatus. Next base: position 25,533,002 of record OX632362.1, on the reverse strand, counting down.
ATATATTTTTTTCCTCTGAACCAGCGCCCTCGTAGAATTTTTCACTTCTTTCAGCCCGAGGCCTATTGCGGAACGAAAAACCCGTAGGCACACCAATTAGACGAGGAACAATTATGAGAAAAAATGAAGGTGACCTTGAAACCTCCGAAGCGCTTCCACCCGGATGAACCTCGCAGCCACCATTCGATGACCCCCTTCGAACAATGCAACTTTCGTAGGAAAAGTTCTCTCCTAAGTCAGATTAGAAAATACTTACACTGCTAATAGCTGTTGCTCCATGGCACTGGACTTTGCATCGTTAGAACAGAACAAATGTTCTTTTTTTATTTTTCTTTATTTTTTTATTTTTCTTTATTTTTTTATTTTTATTAAAATCCATTTTTTTTTGTCGTACATTTCTACTAAACATAGGACAAACCACTTGAATGATTTTCGTACTCTACGTCGTCGAAAGGAAATGTGAGCAATTAAAGAAAAGTTATCTTCTGTTGCATTCCAACGATGCAAACTTCAACATCATGTTGCCTAATCATGTGTGTGTGTGTATATATATATATATATATAAGCGTTGTGGCCGAATCAAAGCGAAAAAACTATTTATGAACACGCCCATAGAGGGTGTCTCAAAATGACCTGACATTTGAATTTATTAATAAAACGTACTGTTTAGTTGAAAAGTACGAATATTTTCATTCTAATATAAGGTACAGACACGGAGGTTAAGTGTGGAACACAATATCCGATAAATGGCATAAACGGCACGGACTTGGAAGGCAGATTCTTTCAACAAGATAGCGCAACCTGCCACACTGCGGGCGAAAAAATGCAGTTGTCGCGGGCGAAGTTTCACGGTATATTAAAATAAACATATTCGTACTTTTCAAATGAACAATACGTTTTGTTAATAAATTCAAACGTCAGGTCATTTTGAGACACCCTATATGAATATATCATTACGTACCTGGCCGGCGCTTAATGACCGTTGAACGATACTCGTGTTTCGCATTGCACACGGAAATATAGACCACCAGGATTTTTTGTCCATACGAACGGGTGACTCATAGCATTAAATGTAATACCACACGTCAAGTGGCTACTTCACACCCCACATATGTACGAATATATATATCGTGTATTTCGTACAAACGTGTAAACGTATATCTATATCGAAAAAAAAACTCACATTTCATCATTAGAGTGAACCAAAACGTTTCCGATATCTTCGATATCGCTTACTCGATCTCAAACTTTCGTCTGGCCGCAATAGTCTATTCTACAAAACACGCGAGCGTAACTCGCGGTCGCGTTCTCACGTATAATATCGAAACAAACAAAAAAGGACACATTCGAGTCACTTCTCGCGCTCGAGTGGGGTCAACGAGTGTTCTGAAAATTGCAGAATTTTCGATCGACTCGAAATACATGTGTCATTTGAGTGCGCATGAACCAAACGGGACGAGGGGAAAAAAACGTTAAACCGGAAGTGACGTCAAAGGCCCGCCTGGAGTGTCTCAAAAGTCTGGACTGTCTGGCTGGACTGTTCGAGAGCTGGTGCGAGAGGCGATCAAGCTATTAGTGGCTGACAATGGATCAATTTGCAAAAGTATTTGACCTGGACCATCGGGTAAACTTCTGGTCGACTAGCCGAGCAATGTTTTCCGAGACGGACAGGGGAGAGGGAGAGGGTGGGAGGGGGGGGGGGGCAGGGAGAGAGAGAGAGAGGGAGCGAGAGAGAGAGAGAGCTACATATGTACGTCCAGCTGCGCCATGCTCTCTCCTCGAGTCTCCCTACCGCACTCCAGGCAACCGTTTCCTTCGTTGGTGAAGTTTTAATTTTTTTTTTTCAATCTTCCTTTTTTCTCTCGTATCCTAGCCGCCACGACCGTCTCGTCGCCGCTACTTTTAGCTCGCTGCCTGCGTCAATGAACGCGAATCTCTCGCTCGTTTTGTCTCCGTTCTGGAATAACGTGGAGATGATTATATGCGCCCCTCAGCAACCTCCCGCCCTCGTGCCATCTTTCCATTCTCAACGTATGATTTGTTCTTTTTCACGTAAACAGGATTTTCAAGGTCGTGGGAACGCTGCGCATCGTAGCTCGTATCTCTAACGTGCGTTTTTTAATGTCAATGGTTTTCGGGGCCGGGAGAGAGAGAGAAAGAGGAGGCGGATAAATAGAAAATGTTTGTGATGGGATTGAAACCTGATGTGAACAAAAGGAGGTCAGCCGGATTGCATATTGTACTAGGCATACGGAGTTTCGACGATCGTTGAATACATAGAAGCATTTATTTATAGAAGCACGCGTTTTCACGGCGTATTACCTCGTTCGAACAAGCTGGACTCGTCGTATTGCAGCAATATATTTATGATATGCAAGCACGTGGGCTACTCAGATCTTCGTATATAGAGAGTCAGGAAGAGATGGAGAGAGAGAGAGAAAAAACTAGCGAAGACCTTCACTCGAATGTCGTGGGTGATTTTTGTGTGGGCCCCGCATGAAATTAATTGGCATTCGACATTCTGCGATTTAGTACCACATGGCAATTTATCGGTCTGAGGGGTTAGGCTACTAGGATGACCCGAAAATAAAGGCTTTTTAAAAAAAATCACTTTGGAGGAATAAGTAAGGTGTTTGAACATTTACTTGTATGTACATTAATAGAGTTGTCTACCAAATTTTATTGAAAAATATTAATAATTAAAGAAGTTATAAACAATCTCGTGAAGGAACTTTCAACGTGAGGGTCTCGACGGTGTACTTGATTTGGGCCACCCGGTTGATTTGAAATAAAAAAACGAAGCTTTTCTTGAAAAAGTTATTATTGGCTTAGACTTGACCGAGCTTTTTTCCTCTATCGTGCTTCAATCATCAAAAAAGCCATTTGGAATTTTTCTCTCGACTTTTCGAGGAAAAATTACATCACTGTCGTTGATAACTAACGAAAAAAGTATGTTACGGAGAAAAACGTCTGTCAAGACTAAACTACTATTACACTGAATAAGTGTACCGAATTTTAAGCCAATGCGCTTATTAGGTATCGAGAAATCGTGTACACCGTTTTGAAAAACATCGTTTCGCGAAAAACGCGTTTAAAGTTCCACTAGCAGTTCTGTCGTTGCTGATCATAAGTTTACCTTCAATCTGCTGTTGCTGCACCACGAGTTGGACCTTCATCTTCAATTTCAGTTGCCTCAAGCGACTCCACACTAGCCTAACCCCTTAAAGAAAGACGAATAGACGAATAAAAGAAAACCCAAGGAAAAATAAAACAGCCAGGAAAAAATCGGTGTTCACGCAATTCTCGTAAACGTTAATACCCACTTAGTAATTATTCGCGTTCTATTTCGTGCGGGCGATTACGAGCGCCGAGTGCTTTACGGACCGCGAATGAAAAGAAAAAAGCAGAGGACGAGAGGAAAGATGAAAAAGAGTAATTTGTAGAGAAGTTCTACTTTTTCTTAGATCCCCCCTTTCTCCCAAGACGCGCATATAAACACGCTACTAAGAGCCGAGAACTTGTAGGTCATCAAAATTACCTTTCCTCAAGCCCCCCCCCCCCCCCCCCCCACCGCCTCACCGGGCTCACGCTCTCTTTCTCTCCGTCTCGATATCATACCGCAAAATAAACAGAAAACGAGAAAAAAGGAAAGGCCAGTGCAAACGAATGAATAATAATTTTAAAAAGTGGCAAATATAGTATAGTTCGTTTTTGCGATACTGAAACTAGCAAGCACACGCGAAGCCTCCGAGGGTCCAATGGCGTTGAAGTTTGTGCATCGTTGGCATGCAACGAAAATTGCAACTTGCCAATATCTTACAATTAATTTCATTATCGTCCAAAATCATACTGCGCAAATGTGTTGTAGCTCGCTGAATACAAATTCAAAATGTTAATTTTGAATTTTGAACAAAATTTCGAGGTTCAAAATTCAAAATATCGTTTGTGAATTTTCAACAAAATTTTGAACAAGAACCTCAATTTTTTGTTCAAAATTCAAAACGTATATTTTGAATTCTGAACAACAATTTGAGTTTCAAAATTGAAAATGTCAATTTTTAATTTTGAACAAAATTTCGAGGTTCAATATACAAAATATCGATTTTGAATGTTGAACAAAAATTTGAGGCTCAAAATTCAAGATGTCAATTTTTTTCATCATTCACAATCGTATCTTGCAAATATAGGCAGCAAATTTCGGACAAGAATCGTCAAAAATGTTCGAGTAATTTTTGCAGCCCGAATTTGGCTAAAGTTCGAGCACTAAGCTTGTGTTGCGTTCCAACCAATGCAAACTTTATTATCACATTACCTACGTTATTAAAGTTTGCATCGTTGGAAAGCAACGAAAATTCATATTCATATTTTTATTTCCGTATTTTTATCACGATACCAAGATATATTTTGCTAATTTGAATTGCGAATTTCTCAACAAGCCTCTTTAAAAATGGTCGAGGGATTTTTGTAGGTTAAATCGACTGGAAGAAATTTGAGCGAGAGAAAAAATTCATTTTCATTGCACTCCAACGATGCAAACTTCAATCCCATTATTTTACACGCATTCGCAATTTACTCGAGTAGCCGCGTATTCTCTCGTAGGAAATCTCAATTGTGGACTTGCTGGCCGTTACTCTCGGTTTAACATTCGTTAACTAGCTGTGCGAGGAGCGTTGGCGAATTCGTCGCTTGTTCGTCGTGTGCGAGAACAGGCGCTTGATGTCTTGTGGCGCGATCGAGTTCGAACTGCTTCAAAATTAAGTACTTTTCTTTGTGAACCTTTTTGCTGCTGGTGTCACTCGTTGTTGCTATTAATACCATTGGCCTGATTGTCGTTATCATGGTTGTTATTTCTACTAGTGTTTAATGATATTAGAATTAAAAGGTAATTATAATGCTATTTTAATAACAATGACAATAATAACAACATTGAGAATAACGATGAAGATAATTATAATGATGAAGATGATATAGATAATTATTATAATTATATTAATATTTATAATTATAATTATATTTATATTTACAATTAATAGTTTTAATTATAAACTATAATAATTGTTATAGATAATTATTATAGATAGTTATAGATAGTTAATGTTGAAGATAATTCTAATGATGACGATGTTATTGTACTTATGATGATAATAGTAGTAATAATTGTTATGTTAATAACAAGATTTTGGTGGGATTGTTATTATTGTTATGGCAATAAGGATGATGGTGAATTGTTTATTTTTTATCTCGAGCGGATTCCATAAGATTGGGGTATAAAACAGGCGACCTAAATTTTTTTTTGTACTCATAAAAGTATTGGGATTACGGGGCCGGGATTTTACATACACTTGACACATATTCTCGCCAGGTTTGAGTATTGTTTAATTTAAAAAATCGATGATCAACAGTGAAGTTATTATTATTTGAACAAAGAGTAAAAAGTAAAAAAAAGAGTAAAAAGTAAAAAAGAATGTTTAGTGTATGAAGTTAATTAGTAATGCTACAGAAAAATCCCATCCTTGGTCACCGATCAAAGGCGCAGGCAGTTGAAACTTAAATCAACATGGAACTTTAAAAAATTTAAATATTTTCTCAAATGCTTGAGGCTTTATTTCAAGTGTAATGACGTTTCGCGCCTCAAGCTTTTAAGAGAATATTTGCATTTTTTAAAGTTCTATGCTTATGTAAGTATTATTAAGTATGTACTGCCTGCGCCTTCCATCAGTGACCAAGGATGGGGTTCTTCTGTAGCTTTACTATTTAACTTCATACACCCAATATTACTTTTTACTTTTCAGTTCAATCGTTTATAAATAAAAGCTCGTTTTTTAAACGATTTTTTACGTAATTTTGTTTATTTTGAACTTTTTAGGATTAGACTTTTTTAAATTAGGGCTAGGGATATAGTACTTGTCAAACAAGACAAAGACAGACCAGCGCTATGGTACCATATTATTGCACTGTCACCGAAGTTACATAGGTACGCCAAATTTCAGCTCAATCGGATGACAAGTGCTTGTCAAATGGATTGCAAACTTTAAACCGGAAAGACATACGAACGAAGCAAGTTAAATAAAAGTTTGAAATAATACAAATTTTGTATAGCCAGATACTTTTTTGAAATTGTGAAAATTACGGAAATGGTAAGCTGACAAACGAAAAAAATTGATTTTCGACTAAAAAACAAGGTCATTCATTTATCATCAACAAATGGATTAAAAAATCGCAGGATTATCTGTTCATACGATAGAAAATGTTATAAACTATGCTCTGTTCGAATCTGAATTGAATCGGACGAATGGATTTTGGGAAACAACTTACACCGTCTCGTGAAAAATAGTTGCGAGGAAAACTCAAAAGAAGAACCTTCGTTGTAGCGCACTGGGCGATATGGCCTTTCACAAAAAATGTCATACCTCAGTCAATTTTTTGAATCATTACAAAATCTTTTTTGCAAATTAACGTTAAGACCCAAAGCTGAAAAATGCGATGAAAACTCCGTATTTTTTAAATTTCACTTACACGAAGACCCCTTGACAATAATTATCGACTTAAAAACAATAATAATATTAATAATAATCATAACGATGATAAATAATCATTAATTAATGATCATCATCATTACCATAATCGTAATACCAATGTTCATTTTCGCCATGACGATTATTATCATCGTGTCGTAGAATTCAATTATAATTCGTTTGTTTATTTATGTTAGTTTTTTTTTTATTAGAGAGACGGAAATTATTATACCGAATAGATGAAACGGGATTCTCTGTTTTTTTTTCATCATCGATTACGATACTCCGCCCAGATATAGCTTACTCGACTAAATTTCGACCTAGTTTTCGTTTTCCTCGTCACTCGTCGTTATTCCGTTTACGACTTCCGGCCTATTCTCGTTCTTTCGCACAGGATTTGCATTAAATGAAGAGCAAAGTTGAAAAAAGAAGAAGAGACAAATAAATGGCGATTCGTTGCGCGTACCACGGGCTACTCGTCGATCGCGTCGAGCGCGTGGGTGGCCCCTTTGCTTCATAGACATAAACGATGAAGCGTGCCCGACGAAGATGACTCTATGCGTACGGCTTATGGTCGTTTCGTTTCGAGGGCTCCTGAACGAGAGGCAATGAGACAAAAAAGAAAACACTTTGCACACTCGTGTATTCGCGTGTAGTCCGCAGGCGTGTGCGATTTTTAAATCTTTTTCAAATATGTTTACAGAGAGGCGCAGCGGGGAAGAGAGAGAGACAGAGAGGAAGAGGGAAAGGGGGGAGGATAAATAGAGAAAACATGATTTCCTATAGTAGCCTTTGTAAGAAGGCTACTATAAGTTTCAGCTACAAATACGCGCAAAATTTTTTGCTTAATGTTAAACAGAAAAAAATGGCAATTATTCCGAAATTAAAGAACACGTGTAGTTTTACGAAAAAAAACTGGCGATTTTTTTTGTAAACCTACTTTTTTCCCGAAGATATATCTTTTTTAAGACGATTTATTTGAAAATTAAAGAATGCAACGACTATAAAAACGATTAGAACTTGAAGTAGATTCAATAAAGAGTATGGCAGAATTTTTTCTGATTCTTTTCTCTCTAAATGCGTAAAATATGCAGGACCAAAATGACCCATACGATCCGGGGTGCCAGCAAGAGGCATATGATCCGCGCAGGGTTAAGGGGCCATACCAGTGTGAACGCTGGAAATTTTGATGATTTTCGGGATTTTTTTGGAAGAAAAGTACTCAATCAAATGTTTCGGAAAATTAAGAATATATTTAGCTATATTTAATCTATATTACATAATATTTTCATAGAAAAACATTCAGATCCAAGCGACTTATGCGCTGCCTTCGGAGGCGCAAAAAAAAGTTTTTCCACTGCTGACATGATTCCGGCCGATTGAGTAGCCGAAACCGAAAAAGGAAAAAATCTCGTTAAACTGGAAGGTATTTCCTGTACAATGACGTAGGATTTTCGAAAAAGATAAAAATCTAACAAAATGGCGTAGTTATGAAAAAAAGTCTGTTTTCTTGCCTATAAAATGGTCGTTTTTTTCAATGCCAAATCGTCAATTTCCATCCAATCAAAAATATCCTACGTCATTGTAGAGCAAATATATTCAAGAGTACTCAGTTCAAATTCCAATTCAATTGGATAATTGCTCTTTGAGTTACAATGTCAGCAAATTTGAAAAATCTCATTTCGAGAAAAACGCGTTTAAAGATTTAACTATCGATTTTCTACCTACGAGCGGTTGCCCTTTAGAACGCTGCCATTCGGGGAGTATTAGAGATACGGCCTTGACATGTTCACAGGATATTCTTGAAAGTATTAACTGTCGAAAAAGGCAAAAAGAAACTGGATTTTTTAAAAGTGTCACACTGGTATAGCCCCTTAAATCCGGCACTGATTTCGAGCCGTTCGAAGCCGAAAATCGCTCGGGGTCAATTCGACCCCACGTGTTTTTAACGGTTCCGTCGTAGTGTTAGCATTCATAGATTACGTTAAAATCATATCGTACGTGTAAAATAGTATCTGGGTCACGACAAACTCGCAACGTTATCATCCGAGATAACAGCAATCATCTCAAATTATACAAAATCATAGAAACGTATTACAAAATAATACACGCTCGACCCGTGCAATTGTACAATGAAGCTAAACGCGCTACTGGAATGAGTCGCCTACATCAGCACTGCTCCATCTTCCCCACGAGGCTACGAGGCTCTGGAGATTTTAATCTCCGCTTGTAATTGGACGAGAAATTTGTTGTCCTTCGGCAAAATACGACGTACGTTTCGCATCCTCGTTTCTCGCTACGATTTGACTTTAAATTACGAACGCGCCGGATAACGTGTCTCGACGCAGAATAGTCGAAATATCGCGTCCCCTCGTTGTTCCTCTGGCTCTTCGACTTTTGTTTCCTTCCCCGCCCCTCTACTCGTCTCGTAATCCGCGAGAATAATCCGACCATTTTCCCTTTCGCTGCGCTCCCGCGGCTGACGGAGGAGGAATACGTACGAATGTAAATGTATACAAACGCGTGTGAGTACAAGTCGTTGAATTTCTAATGGTTTGCACACGAGTCTACGAGAAGACGAAACTCTATGTGGGGCGCGCAGGCTTTTGGTGCAGAATAAACCCAGCGGAGCTCCGAGCTCTTTGGTTACGAAAATAAGAAACTTTGCCCCCTCTTTGTTCTTCTTTTCTCCGGTCCCTCGCTAAGCTCGTCCCATAGTGTTTTCTTTCATATATTTTTCGGTCTCTTTCTCCTTCTACTTTTTTCCTTCCTAAGTCTCTTTTTCCTACTCCTTTTTCTCTTCTCTTCGGTTTCTTTATTCTTTCTTTTTTATTCCTCCTCCTCTCGTCTATCTCGGACTTCTTATTTTTTGCCTTTCTTTCTTATTCTTTCTTTTCTTGCCTTATCTCGGCTCCCATTTGTCTCGTGCCTGCTCTTCCTCTCCTGTGACAGATGGGACTCGGTCCCGAAATTTCCCGAGGCCCCAACTCGGTCGAAAATATCGTCTGCGAGAATAATTTGATGATACTGAAGTTTGCATCGTTGGAATGCAACGAAATTTTTTTCTTCCTATTTTTGTTGACAGATCAAAGTTACGGCATATTTTTTTTATGGTCCTTATCAGAGACCTACAACCTAAATATATCGAAAAATATTTCGGGTAACAATAAAAATGGAGAAAACGAAAATAAAAACGAATATTCGTTACATTCCAACGGTGCAAATTGCAACAGCACACAATTTGGCCGTTCCCTGTAAAATCGACGAGTGCCGACAATCATATTTGTCGTTTTTTTTAACCATCGATTCGGCCGAATCTTTTTTGTACAATTTATTTGGAAAAATATAACAATACTATTGTTCGCATCGAAACGAGAGACAAGCCAGAATTTTTGTTGTAAGGCGAAACAAACGATAATGGTTTGGGGGGATTTGTTTTATTACTGGGCGTCCGCTTTTAACGCTTCCTTGACACACGTATATTTGGCCACGACTTTGCCACTCTGGGTCAATTTGACCCGGATAGTACTTCAGCCACTTGCCCTTAACAAATCTTCGGTCGGTTTTTATCGAAAAATTGCGAGTTACACTTTAAACATTTCTTTATATGTCTGCATAATTAAAATTCTGAAAATATAAAATTGCATTGGGAAAAGTTATTGAAAACTTCCAATTTTGGGCGAGTTAGCATTCAATTTCAAATGACGTATTATTATTTTCTTTTTCAATACACCTCGAGAAAATGCATACGAGGCATAGATTTATTCTGTAGTTCCTAATTTTTCATAAAATATATAATTACAGGTCAAAAGTTCAATATTGAATATACTATAAGGTTTACGCTGGGCAAAAGGGGTTAAAAATAAAATATTTACAAAACTTTAGTTTGCGTTGATCCGTTGTTAGAAATTATCCATCTTGGTGCTAGATAACCAAGAAAAATGACATCACCCGCAGCATGAACGGTTTGCCCATCTACCCGCACGTAAAATTACATACATTAAACTATTTTTTATCTCTGGTGCTTATGGGGAGAAAATTTTTAAAAATTCGTAAAGTATATCCTAGACAATGACATATATTTGAAAAGAAATTAATCATGGATTAATTTAATAACGCTCCAACGGCCTCCACTTCAACACCCAACAATAGTTCGACTGTAGTCCGAGAGGACAAAGATTCCTCTTTGTCCGCTGACTTCGCGACTGTCGTGTTTGAAACCCCCCGAAATTTCGACCCTGAATTTTGCGGCGTTTGTTGGCCCTCCCACTCCCGCGGGCTACAATGCTCTTTATTTTATTCTCCCCCTCCGTCCATTTCTCTCTCTCTCTGCCTCTTGTTCATTGTACCAAACCAACTTTCAACGGTTCAACAGTCCTCATTCACAGAGCATCACCACTTCCGGCAGCTCTTTTGTACTTTTAATGCGTAAGCCTACCCCCGAGCCGCCGCTCTCCCCTCCGCCCTTACTCGCCCCGCTTACGATCGTTGCCCGGGCTTAATATTTCGCGATCACTCGCTCACGGCAGTTGAATTCGTCGCGTGCCATCCATATGCTCCGCAAATCAAATACTGAAGAACCCTCAAACGTCCAGTGTAGGCATACATTTATTTATACACATACCCACATACAAGGTGTGCAATTCAAAATGCTAAAGTATATCTAGCTTCTGCTAGAATCAAAAAAGCTCAAACAAACCCAAACGAACAAACCCAAACGAACAAACCCAAACGCATGAATCCAAACGAATAAACCCAAACGCACGAATTCAAACGAACGAACCCAAACGAACAAACCCAAACGAACAAATCCGAACGAACAAATCCGAACGAGCAAACCCAAACGAACAAACCCAAACGAACAAACCCAATCAAGGAACCCAAACAAACCCAAACGAAAATTAGTCTGATTCTAGCAGAAGCCCTGCACCCGAATATTTACCGAAGAAATTGCGATCTAGGGTTTTAGGATTTCCAGGCAGAAATGCAATAATCGCATCGCCAATTTTTTTACCAAAAAACGCCAAGAACACACGAAGCTTGCTACTAGTTTGTTGAAACGAAAAATATTTTGACAGTAAAAAATATTTACTACTGTCATACTTAACAATACACATATTTACATTATGAGGAGAATTTTCTAAACTTGACATGCTTAATGTTAATAATAATCAAGATTTCAATAAACAATAAATATTAATCTTACTAATGATGAATAATAAATGTTAATTTGACTCGTAATTTGACTTATTTTTGAATCATTTTATTATTTTCATTTTTTATTAAAAAATCATTTTATTATTTTTATTATTAATCATCATTATTGATTTTATTATTCATTATTATTACTTTTTATTATTATTTTGATTAATATTATATTATTGTTATTATTGCGATTTTACTATGAGATTTTATTGCTCCGGGCAACATACTTCCTTCTTTTGCACTGGGAAACATTCACCTCCCCCGTGGTGGGTTTGGCTCGATATTCATCAAGACTGGAACGATAATACTTATTATTATTATTATTATTGTTGTTGTTATTGTTATTGTTATTAGTATATAGGTCATATGGGGCACACGCTTTTCGACAGGGTGTACATTTTACAACCGGAAGCGAGTTGGGGTTAGTCGGCTGCAATGGCGATGATTAGATGCGAGGCAGGTGGACGATAAAAATGGTGGAAGTCATGCCGGACTTTGTTGAAAATGGAATCTTTGTCGGAATTTGTCGGTGCCGTCAAGAAAGTCCGCACTATCAACATTCCCCGATTTTTCTCCAGCACCGTACAATTTTTTATTAAACGACGATTTTCGGGGAATTTTGCGGGAAAATATGTAGTTAAACATTTTTTTTTACGAAATAATCGATGGTGTTTAGGTTTGCATTATTTCTTTTTATTTTTCATTTCTCCATTTTGATGCCTATCCAGAGCCATTTTCTTTGCAAATGGATGCCGAAATTCTCTAATAAGAATACGTAAAAATCTTTGGGGAAAATTAACAGCCAAAAATCGGGGAAAAAACTGATCTTTGTCGCATTCCAACGATGCAAACTTTAACGTCATAGTAATTGTAATGATTAAAGTTGACATTCCAACGATTCTACGAATCCAAGTAATGGTGATTATTACTGTGACATTAATCTCCAAAACAAGAGTTATTTTGTTTACTAATATCGTTGATGTCAAATACCAATTGTTCGTGAAATGTTTATTTCGGCTAAAAATTGACTAAAATCCGAAAGATTTTTCGTGTAAAAATGAAATATAGAAATTACAATGACAGTTGTGATAAATCTAGGAAAAAGGATAGTTGCTAACTGCAAAAACTGTATCTTTCCATTTCAATTTTGGACGAAGGGAAAGCCCTTTGCGACCGAATGTTCTGCTGGAGTACGGTGAATCAATTTTCATCCGTATGCGCGAAACCTGAAGGGGAAAAAAATGAAACGAGTGTATAACGTGGGCTTTGTGTCGCCCGGCTACTCGCGTTCCAGTTGGAAACTCGGTGAGAAAAATATGAAAGGAGCATATTAAAATGCGCTTGTGCACTGGAAGCGTTCGTATGACAACAAAAAAAATGCGTCAAACGTGAACGTACGTGAGGACATGTTTTAATCAGTGCTTTTTAGTGTCACTTTTTTCAAACGTTGCTCGGTTGAAGTACTCGGTGGGAGTTATTCCCTTGCTGGGAGTCAATGAATGAGTCTGCATCGTTGGAATGCAACGAAAATGAATTTTTTTACTTAGCAAATTTCCTTTTGCAGATCAAAGGTACGAAAATCGCGCAAACATTTTTCGGAATTCTTATTCCGCGATCTACAATAAATGTGCAAAATATGATTTTCGATAATAATGAAAATTGATAATTTGGATAATAATGAAAATTAATAATTTGGATAATAATGAAAATTGATAATTTGGATAATAATGAAAATTGATAATTTGGATAATAATGAAAATTGATCGTTTGGATGACAATGAAAATTGATAATTTTGATAATAATGAAATTGAAAGAATTTTCGTTGGATTCCAACTATGCAAATTTCAACGCAATCCAAATCAACGGTTATGTTACTTTTTTTACTCAGCACGTTCTCTCTCTCTCTCTTGCTCTCTCTCCCTCCCTCCCGCCCTCCTCCTACCCTTCTAAATAACGCTGGTTTTCCTTCCTTACCGATCAGTCCCTTGTCGCTCTCAACGAACGTAGCTCGCGCGGTCTCCCAAATACGGAACATTTTTACGAAAGGTCATGTCGTAAAACATGCAAGAGATCGAACAACGCGATAAAACTACGAGGGTTTTCTTCTTCCAGCCGTTCGCACAGTTGATTCCGCGTTCACAGTTCAGTCTCAAAAACTTCTTCCGATAATTCAATCCTTTCGAAGTTCTCTCTTTTTCTTTCTCTCTCGAATTTCTCGTCGACAATGCGGCGGAGGTCGCGCTCATGATTTTGTTGCTGCGACGATGGATCTGTGTACGGTATAGAAACCGCACGTTCTTTTATGTACCCACCTCGTTAAAACTCACCTCAAGGGCCGTTTCTATTTTTATTCTTATTTTCACTAACGCCGTCTTAGCGAGCGCTTTCGTAGTGTACGAAGCACACTCCTGTTTTTGCTCGAGTGTGTCGTACATCTATGTGTGTGTGTATATATATATATATATTCCACGTGAATCTGGTGGACTTTTCCCCTGACCTCCGCCAATTCGATTAATTTTTTAACCTGATTCCATTGACTCTAACATACACCCTGATGTTTTTTTACATTTTTCGAAACAACAGAAATAATCGAAACAACGGTCAAAAAAATGTTTTTTTTCCGAAAAACCAAACGCCCCGATTAAAAAATCTGAAAAAATTCCTAAAAATGTGTGATTATATATAAACATTTTCAAGCTATCACCCAGAGTGGAAGTATGATTTTTTGTGCGCTTTCTGAGCGATTAACGTTTTAAAAAATCCGAAAAATTCAAGAACCGCTTACTTCGGGCGGATACTTAATTATTTGGATGCCCACAATGAATTTTTTTGACCATTTTTGAATCACCAAATCACAATCATGGACCTTGAACAGTTGGCAGTCAAAAAGTTCTAGTATTAATTTCAATTGAAGTCGTCTTGAGCACAGAATAAATCATACTTCCATTGCGGGTGATAGCTTGAAAATTTTGACATATAAGCACGCATTTTTGGGAATTTTTTTCAGATTTTTAAATCGGGACGTTTTTTTCCGAATTTTTTTTTTGACTGAGGATTGTTTAAAAGAATATTTAAAAAATTCGGGGTGTCTTTTAGAATCAACGGAATCAGATAAAAAATAATCGATTTGGCGGGGGTCAGGAAAAAGTCCACCGGATTCACGTGGAATACCTCATATATATTTTTCAAGTTGAATCATGCATTGTCACCTTTTAGATGCATGTTTGTCAAATTTCAGAGCTGTAAGCAATCGGGAATTGGGTGAAATATCGATTTTCCTTTTTAGTTTTCAGTTCAATTGTTTATAAATAAAAGCTCGTTTTTTAAACGATTTTTTACTTAATTTTTTTTATTTTGAACTTTTTGGCATTAGACTTTTTTAAATAAGGGCTAGGGATATAGTACTTGTCAAACAAGACAAAGACAGACCAGCGCCATAGTACCACAGTACATTGCACTGTCACCGAAGTTACATAGGTACGCCAAATTTCAGCCCAATCGGATGACAAGTGCTTGTCAAATGGATTACAAACTTTGAACCGGAAAGACATACGAACGAAGCAAGTTAAATAAAAGTTTGAAATAATACAAATTTTGTATAGCCAGATACTTTTTTGAAATTGTGAAAATTACCGAAATGGTAAGCTGACAAACGAAAAAAATTGATTTTCGACTAAAAAACAAGGTCATTCATTTATCATCAACAAATGGATTTAAGAATCACAGGATTATCTGTTCATACGATAGAAAATGTTATAAACTATGCTCTGTTCGAATCTGAATTGAATCGGACGAATGGATTTTGGGAAACGACTTGCACCGTTTCGTGAAAAATAGTTTCGAGGAAAACTCAAAAGAAGAACCCTCGTTGTAGCGCACTGGGCGATATGGCCTTTCACAAAAAACGTCATACCTCAGTCAATTTTTTGAATCATTACAAAATCTTTTTTGCAAATTAACGTTAAGACCCAAAGCTGAAAAATGCGATGAAAACTCCGTATTTTTTAAATTTCACTTACACGAAGACCCCTTGACAATAATTATCGACGTAAAAACAATAATAATATTAATAATAATCATAACGATGATAAATAATCATTAATTAATGATCATCATTACTACCATAATCGTAATACCAATGTTCATTTTCCCCATGACGACAGACAAAAAATAATCGATTTGGCGGGGGTCAGGAAAAAGTCCACCGGATTCACGTAGAATACCTCATATATATTTTTCAAGTTGAATCATGCATTGTCACCTTTTAGATGCATGTTTGTCAAATTTCAGAGCTCTAAGCAATCGGGAATTGGGTGAAATATCGATTTTCCGTTTTGAATCTCACAGAAAGTCAAGTTAAATAAAAGTTTGTACTTGGTAAAAAGGGTTTTGCTAGACACGCCCTTTATGCTCACAAAAGGAACCCTAATCACTGTGAATCACCCTGTATATGTAAGGTCGTGAAGAAACGAGGGGAACGCCCTTTTTCTTTTCGACCCTCGGCCACACGAATTCATCTTTCCGGGCCCCATGAAAAAAAGAAGCCGTGCTGCGGGATGCATCTTTCCGAGTCATCTCTTTGGATATCTTACACCCGTGGATCTAAAGACCGAGAGAAAGAGAGCGCGAGTGCGAGATGGAAGAAACGATAGAAATAAATAAACAGTTGCGGCCCTCGGCGGAGCGGGGGGGGGGGGGTTTAGCGAGGGTAGAAAGCGAGAAAGACGAAGCGAGATGCTGCAAGGACTGATGGGTATAGAGCGAGATGGAGTCAGCACGGGAGTGCCCCGAAGGCAAAAGTCGTTGAGGTGCGGGCGGTGTAGGATTCGGGGCTCGTGTTACGGAATAAAAACGTGCGCTACTCGCGATACGAACGATCAGGGAAAGCGAACCGGTAGGACCGCACAAATTTATTGCCTCGATAGTGAAAAAATCAAAGGGGAGAGGCGGAGCGGATGGACGCGAAAAAATAAATAAACAAAATAGGCAATTCCGTAGAAGTGTTTACCGTATACGTTGAAGTGTGTTCATCCAGGCCTCTCCGTTCGTCCGTTGTCCTGCCTGATGACAGGACGATTAGAAATTGCGGCAAACGGGCAGTTTTTTTCTTTTACTTTTTATACGTATTGAGGTAAATTAAAATAGGCGTATTAAGGGGGTAAAATACGTTTAGGCGAGGAAAAAAGTGCCGATTTTCATGATTCTTTTTTCTTTTTTAAGATTTTGCCATTTTTAGGGTTCCGAACCCAAAGGTCAAAACGGAACCGCTTTACTGACTTGCTGGCTGTCCGTCTGTATGTCACGGGTATCTAGCTCGTAAACGCAATGAGATACAGACCTAAAATTTGGATATTTTGTGTAGATGTTGACCCAAAACCGAATATTGAACTAGAAATTCAATTAAATTATTTTTCATTCCCATACATGAAAAAGGAGGAGAACAAAATATTTCTCGCCCTGACATGTGGGGTGTCATCGTTTAAAGCTCATTGAGTAGAGTACAAACATATTTTTTTGCTCCAAGAATAAACAAATGGAAGGCCGTCAAAGTTGTCAGTTTTAGATCATTTTCGTTACGAGGTCTAGCTCAAAAACTAAACTAGGTAGAGATTTGGAATTTCTGTATATTATGTACCATATGCTGTATTTAAACAACAAATACTGAAAACGCCGATTCACGATGTAGTATATATAATAACTTATTGTATACATAATACAGTAAATTTATCATGAAAATATGAGTATTGAGAAACCCCCCGCATCAGGATGATGTGTGCGAAATTACTTCTAACGTTTTTTGTTCATGAAAAATTTGTTAATGCAACATTTGAGCTTCCCCCGACTGAATATCATCATTTATAATCCAATTGAGGCGTTACTCCCACTTGTAGCGCAAAAAAGGCCTTTTTCATGAATTATTTTAAAGAAAACTACAAAAGTTTTTTAATCGATCAATATACCATCTTAAAGAACACATCTTGAAGAACTTTCAGTAATTTTTTTATTGAAAAATATTACATTGTTTAGTGGCAAATGGCCGTCAATGAAATAATGTTTTTATATACACGGTTTGCGGTGACCAACATTGCGGCGAAGTGGATCATCTGAAAAAAAAATGCGGATGGATTTAGTCAAATATAAGTATAAACTAGTCTTTAATCGAAGGATTTTAAAAAATATTCATTTTTCACAAAATGGCGGACAGTCAAAGTTAATGGTTCGCTTTTAACGAAAAAAACGGCCGTTTTTTGGCTATAAAACGGCAATTTTTTTTCGAAAATAAAAATCGACCGATTAAAGACTACTTTTTTATGTATTAAATAAGCCTGCAAAATTTCAAGAAGATCGGTTCATTAGTGTTCGAGTAATCTTGGTCACCAACTTCAGAAATGCCATTTTGAGAAAAACGCGTTTAAAGTTTCAATTTCAGTTTACACGAAGAACGGATTCTTCTTTTTCAACGCTCATATCTCAGTCAATTTTGTTCGGGTCGACTTGAAATTTTCAGGACATATTCTCAGATACTTATACTTCAAAAAAATGCAATAAAAAAAACGATTTTTTCAAAATCGCAAGTGGGGGTAACCCCTTAATGAGAAAATAGTAAAAAATGTTTAACGCATTTTTCGGAAAAGTCACTAAAATAAATAATTGCCAAAAAAATTCATGAAAATTACCGAATTTTGTCCTCGCCTAGAGGTATCTCATCCCTTAGGAGGTGGGGAAACGTTCATTGAAAGTCAACGGGAGTTACTTCGTGTAGGATTTTGCCATCAATACTCGGTAATTCCCCTGCGGATTAAACGGTGTCGTACGTGCGGCTCGATCACTTCCGGTATGAGTGTCGAAGCGGCCAAACGAGAGAGAGAGAGAGAAAGAGAGCAAGAGAGAGAGAGAGAGAGAGTGTAACGGAGCTGCGTGTGTGTATTATCAGAAAATCGTTCGTGAGCCTCGAAGACGCGAGGGAAGGCGCCAACAACGCTGCGTAAGCTTTACGTGGGCGTTACTAATGAATATCCTACTGTCCCGTCCTTTCTTCATAGTTCCTCGTTCTTCTGCTCGCTAGAGAATATCTCCCACGCACGAAAAAGGACCCAAACGACTCGTTCGAGATCGGGATCGTCCTCCTATCGATGTATTTATGGATGAGCTTTTTTATCGGAGTCTTTCCTCCCTTAATTTTTTGGTTTTTCGAAAAACGAGGCTATTTCGTCACAAAGTGCATCGTTGCAACGGTACCACTCGTTAAAATTCAAATTTTCAAATTTGAATATTTGAATATTTGAAATCAAATCTCAAACAGATATTCAAATTTTTCAATAATCAATCTTTCAAATATCAATATTTTATTTCATCAAATCCTTCGTCTAAACACTAGATAATTTCATGCAAAAAGTAAAAGCGTTTGATTTTCTTTTTATTTCGGATGATTTATTTCCGAGCAGAAGTCGTCACCGCGAAGGACGTTTTTTAAACAGCGGTCTGGACAAACCATGGCATCTACTTACCACGTTTATAAATATTTTTTGAAACAGAAATTGTAAAAGATACTTAAAGCCATACTTTACAATATGAAGAGAAAACAAATTGAAAAACTGCACACGTTTTCCTAGAAAAAAAATCACGGAACTTCCTCTTTTTTCGGCCACGAGCTAGGTATAACCCCTTAATTATATAGTTTTTTTTTTTGCAATTCTACATTACTCGTGTACGCACCTGTGTACATATAGATACATTCATACATACATACCTACATACGTACATATATACATACATACATACATATACATACATACACACATATATATATGTGTGTGTATGTATATATATATATATATAACACGTGCATGTCCGTATGTATGTACATGCACACATAATATTTGCACTTGTGCATAAGGATAAACGCTCCTTTCTCTTTCATCGAAGAGCCCTGAAAGAGTTTGAGAGTCTCGAGGAAAGGATTATACTTGTACGTAATCTTTCTTTATAAGCCCACTCCGTGCTCGTATGTGCTCTGTCTCGCTCCTGCGCTCCGCCTCTTGTCGCAATCTTCTCATTCTTCTTATGTATGTATGTACTTGGAAGCACACCGAGTGTGTTTGCTCTCGTGCCCTCTGTCCTCTCTCTGCGCGCCGTGCTGATCCCTTATTGCGAAGATGTTTACTTTCATCCCGTACCTCTCCACTATTCGCCTGAAACGGATAGCTTGTTTGTTTTTTTCTAAATTCTTTTTTGGCTTGTATTTCGTGCATAGCCATACAGCTGTAATTATGAAACAAACAATTGTCGATTTATATACAATCAATGGATAGCCCTGCCAGAGTCGAGTTTTTTTTTAATTGACAAATATTGATAAACATTGGAGTATTTATTATTTAAATAAAGTGACTCCGTTGCTGCATGGATAATCGGCTTAGGTGGTTCTGGCCATTAGGATCATTCGAAGTGGAAAATAAAAAAATGTACTTTCACTATAATGACGAAACTTCCGTATAACCGGATACTTTTTCGAAATTTTGGGAATTACGAAAATTGCAAGCTGTAGAAAACAAAAGTTGAACTTTCGACTGAAGAAACAACTTCAATGATTTGTTATTGACAACTGGATGAACATATCAGTCGTAAAAATTGTCCGCGTTCGGTTTCTGCAATTATGACAAAACCTCAGTTGCAGATTGTAGTTCCCCCTTCATAACCTAACAACGTAAAAGTTCAAAAATAGTTGACTTTATGATAGGTTTTAATAAATAAACAAAGACGTGTTGTTTAGTTTTTGAATAATTTAATCAGGGGGCTAGTTATAGAGCAATAAAGGGGTTTGATGTGAAAGCCACAATGTAACAGACATGTCACATTCTGTCGTAACGTACCTTTATGATGTATGCATAACTTTTACGCAGTTGTTTTGCTTGATGTAGCTCAAAGCCACGCCACATTTTTCACACACGATTTATCGTTTTGATTTCTTTTCCGATTGTTGCAAACTTTACGCACCCTCAAATCTTGCTATCTCGCAATAAGTGATCTACGAAGACATTTTGATCCAACTAACGCCATCTAGTTTGCACGAGTTGCACTAAAGCACCATAGAACGGTTCGTAACCATTTTGTAACATTGATTTAAGGAGCTCCGGGATAATTGACGATATGTTACTATTTTATTCCCATTTGTACATTAGATTCTTTGTCATATACTGCATGCAGCCTCTAAATTTTAAATCGATCGTCGAAAGCGTTTCTATAAAAGTTATAATTGAAGAAACACTTTTTAGCATAGGGAGATGCCATCAGTCATCGCTGAATGGCAGTTTTATGTATGAAATAATGCAATACATTATGACACTGATGACGAAATCGTCATAATATACTGACTGATAATCTGTCAAATTTTTCAGTGCATTATGACACTCATGACGAAACTGACATAACGTACTGACAGTGAGTGAAAAACTGTCAAATCACTCATTACATTATGACACTGATGACGAAATTGTCATAATGTACTGACTGATAAAGTGTCAAATCACTCAGTGCATTATGACAACTTCGTCTCCCTTTACATTATGACAACTTCGTCTCCCTTTACATTATGACAATTAGGCATCTCCCAGTTTGACAATTGTATTCTATCGATCTTCCTATTCTTCAATTGTACAATTTTTATAAAAACGGAATAGAGCATCGTTTTAAAATTTACAGAATGTATTCGGTATGCGACAAAGAATTGACTGTATAAGTTTGAATCAAATGGTAACATATCGTCACTCGTTCCGAAACTCCTTGAAAAAGGATAAATCGTTAATATGCGATTTTGGAAGGTCTGGGATGGTTCGTTACAGAACTGTCACATGGCGATACAAAGAGAGTTAAAACCCTCGACTACAAGACAGTGCAATAAAAAAAATCGCATTTTCAAGATTTCAAGCGCATGTACGGCACTTAACCTTCATGGGGTCTCCGAAGACCCCAAGTCCCCACATTTTCACCGTCGCAGCTATTATTGTTATTATTATTATTTGCAACACCGCCAACCACCGGCAATTTTGTTGAAAGCATGTGTCCTCCAAGTTCATGCCGTTTATGCCATTTATCGGATATTGTGTTGCGCACATAACCTCCATGTTTGTGTCTTATATTAAAATGAAAATATTCGTACTGAGCAAATAAATAATACGTTTTATCAATAAATTAAAATGTCAGGTCATTTTGAGACAGCCTTTACTTCGAGGCTGCACAGTTAAATTACGACAAGGATAATAAGCGTGCATCGGTAAATATGCGTGAAGTCGAAACCGTACGAGTAAGTGTCTCAGTAGCAATGTTCGAGTCTTCCAGAGCGCGCGGTAAATGCTCAGTCTGACCCGTCTGCCCTCGAAGCGCCAATAATGAAAAGAAAGCCCTCCAGCTGTTTCCTCGTCGTCTTCGGATTTAGCAAATTGGAATCGAAGAATATGGATATTTACGAGGCGCGCCTTGACGTGTCGCGACATAACGCGAAAGGGTCAAGGGTCGCATGTCTAGCGTGCTCTTCGACACGAGAAAAGGAGCTTAACATCCGCGGAGTCATGGTACGGATCGCGCGTGTACGCGCGTGTGAGTCAGCGGTTCATTGTACCTCGTCGGTATACTCTGTTTATCGAGTTATAGCTAGTGCCTCTTCCTCCGCGAGCTCCGCGCCTCCTCTTCTAGGGTGGCCATGTGTACACAAGCTCTCGCGACCGCGTGTGCAAACGTAAGTGTCCCAACGAGGGCATTCTCGCGAGGCTTTTCACGATGCCTTCGAAATACATATTGAACGCGTCCGAAGTAGACCCGAAGGTCGACACTGCCGTGTATTTTGCATCGGAGCGATTCGATCATCGCTCGAGCTCGTTTGCACTGCAATAGCAGAACTGATACGCCGCGGTACTTCGCACACCGAAGCGCGAGCGGTGGCACGGTCGATCGAGCTCGAAACTGATATTCCGAAGGTCCTGGATTCTGTTATAAACGCGGCGTTATTTAAGGTCCTTCAGGCGGAATAAATATGTTCGTACTTTAAAAATAAATAGTACATTTTATGAATAAATTTGAGTGTCAGGTCATTTTGAGACACTATATATTCAAGTATACAAAATAATTTTTGTAAATTCATTTGTCATCAAAATGGCGGATCTGTGGAATACTCGAGTTTTCGTTTGATGATACTACTTTGAGGGAGGTTTCTATAGTTCGTAGGGCCGGAAAAGGTTCGATTTTTCAGCAGTTGTCGAAATTGATATCGAAAATAATATTTTGTAAATTCGGTTTGTCGATCGCGAACTAAATAACTTCAACAATTTTCACTCATTTATTCGTACTTTGAATAACTTCAACAATTTTCTTCTTCAAAAATAACTTCAACAATTTTCACTCATGTATTCGTACTTTGAAAATAAATAATACATTTTATCAATAAATTTGAGTGTCAGGTCATTTTGAGACACTTTACATTCAAGTATACAAAATAACTTTTGTAAATTCATTTATCATCAAAATGGCGGATCTGTGGAATACTCGAGTTTTCGTTTGATGATACTACTTTGAGGGAGGTTTCTATAGTTCGTAGGGCCGGAAAAGGTTCGATTTTTCAGCAGTTGTCGAAATTGATATCGAAAATAATATTTTGTAGATTCGGTTTGTCGATCGTGAAACAAATAACTTCAACAATTTTCACTCGATTTACTTCAAATGTAAAATTTATGTTCCTAATTGCATTTTGCAGAGAAGTACGTACGGAATTTCTGATTAATCGAAAACTTTTCATTTTATGAGCAGTTTATGAGCAGTTAGAACGAAATTTTTCACTGAAAATTCATTTCTTAAGGATGTTGAGTCCCTATGAAACATGTCAATGTTAATTGTTCAATAAATAGCTTCTTAATCGTCATGAAATTTTTACACGACCTCCTGAATACTTCATGTAAAAACATACCAAATTTTCAGAATTCTATCATCATTGCTTCAACCTCCTTAAGGGTTGAAATAAAAAATGATAAGAAAATTCTGAAAATTTGGTATGTTTTTGTATGAAGTATTTAAGAGGTCGTGTTAAAATTTCACGACGATTAGGAAGCTCGTTATTAAAAAATTTACATTTTGTTAAGAACAATTTTTAAAAGAAATAAAAAAAAATTTATCAATAAACTTTGTTTTGTTTCCGTCGCTTTCAGTATATTGTAGATATTATAAAATCGAGAGGTCAAAAAAAAAACTTATTGCAAAGTTACGTCAGTTTCCATAAAACAACATTTAATTTGTGAATGTTAATTGTTCAATAACGAGCTTCCTAATTGTCGTGAAATTTTTACACGACCTCTGTAAATACTTCATACAGTAACATACCAAATTTTCAGAATTTTATCATCATTTGCGATTTGGGACTCAACATCCTTAAGTTCGAATGACTACAACTTTTGAATAAAACCATATTTTTTAAATTCCGTACGAACTTCTCTAGATATTCTAATGTAGATTGACGAGAATTTTTATTTTTTGTTCTAAGTCAAAAATTGTGGATGCTAAATATCACGCCGCGGAGCGCCTAAAAAAAAGATAAAAGAAAATATCAGTAGTCGGGCATTTTGTACATCGAAAAAAAAAATTTTAACTTGAATCACTTTTTCATACGAAAAAAATTATTGAATTCGCACATGATTTTATACCCGTTATTGTGGCCTTAAATGAAATTTGAAAAATTCAGTGAAAAAAGGAATCGTTGCATTCCAACGATGCAAACTTCAACATTATCTTCGTAGTCTACCCCAAAGATCGTTTCGAATTTCTCGTTATTTTTCCGTCGTTGTTCCGTCTAGTGCTTCCGTAGCGATCCTCACTCATGGATTTTTCCTCGCCGTTAAACTTGTTTTTCCCTCGGGCTTCCGCTTTCGCGCGATTGACCGAGCGAGAGACGAAAAAGTCTCGAAATCGGCCACACACCGCTAGTCCGAGGCGTCATCAACGCGGAATTTTTAATTCATACCCTTCCGCGAACCGGAAACGGAATTCTACGACCAACCGCAACGTCCGGTTTGATCGAACGGAGAAAAAAAAAGAAGAAACAAACGAACGAATACAAAAGAAACGTTTATCCGAGTTTCCGGCCACCCATCAAAAAGAGAGAAAAAAACATCATTCTTTCGGCCCCCGGCGCGTGTATGTCTTTTTTTCTCTCTTCCCTCTCTCCGCGTCATGTGCTCATAAATTATTTACAACGAGTCGCCGAGCTGCGTTTCATAAATACGTATGAAAACTCGTCGTATGGCGCCTATCGAGATACGCTTCGGCTGCCAATGTTGTTGTCCTCGTTGTTGTTGTTACGTTGCTTTGCTCTGCATCGACGAACAAACATCATCGTCCTCGATCCCCATTGCAGCCTCCGTCACGAGTTTTACGCTTTTCGAGTGGTTGCCGAAAATTTTTCGAAAATAATTCACCGAATGACAATTTCTCTAATACAATATCCCAAAAGTAATTTCCCGATGAAGTATTCCCCAAAAACAATTTCCCGATGACATCTTTTCCGAAAGAATTATTTCCCAAAATAATTATTTCCCAAAAGAATTATTTCCCAAAATAATTGTTTCCCAAAATAATTGTTTCCCACAAGAATTATTCCCCAAAAGAATTATTTCCCAAAAGAATTACTTCCCGAATGAACAATTTCCCAAACACAGTTTATCGAACGGACGATTTGCCGAATGAGCAATTTCTCGAATGCAGTATCCCGAATGGACAGTTGGACAAATGTTTCGTTTGGGTTTGTTTGGGTTAAATATAAATATAAAAAAAGTTTAAATTTTTTTTAAATAATATAAACAGGACTCAAAAGAGAAAGAAAAATAAATAAAAAACAGGAGTCAGAACCCCCGATGTCCACGTCGTTGATTCTGGCTTATGGTAAGTGTGAAAGAAAATCGTCGAAAATATTTGTCCGGGAAATGTTTCATTCGAGAAATTCCTCATTCGGAAAATTGTCCATTCGTGAAATGGTCCATTCGGAAAATTGTTTTCAAAAAATTATTCATTTCGAAAATGGTTTATACGGTTAATTGTACTTGAGAAACTGTTTATTCGGGCAATTGTTATCGAAACATTGTACTCGGGAAAATGTCATTTGGGCAATTGTTTTTCGAGAAACTGTCCGCAAAGCCTTCTCGCGACGACGTAAAAGTTTGCACCGTTGCAATGCAACGAAAGCGATTTTATTTTAACTTCCCAAATTTCCTTTGGCACATTTGGCGTACGAAAATCATGTAAACATGTTTTGCGATGCTTATTCAGCGATCTACGACAAATTGGTAAAGTATAATTTTGGGTAACAAAGAAAATAAGAGATTGGAAAGAATTTTCTTTGCATTTCAACGATGCAAACTTCAACACCATAGCGTGCGAGAGACGAGTCAGGAACGCGTGGTGGGGACGCTGAAAAAAGGGGCCCGGGGGGGGGGGGTAAGCACGAATCATTGCTACTCAGAACTCGTTATACGTGAGCAGATGCTGGATACGACGTGACCAATACTCAAGAAAAGTTATCGGCCGATCACTCGTACAAAGAGAAAACTTCGGTCCCGGACGAACGGTCTCCCGAATAATTAAATTTCATTGTGTCGCGCTTCATTGTCCGATAAACACGGGCATGTATGCGCAGCATGAAATTGTGCGA
Source organism: Ophion costatus (assembly GCA_951751655.1). NCBI lineage: Eukaryota > Metazoa > Arthropoda > Insecta > Hymenoptera > Ichneumonidae > Ophion > Ophion costatus. The sequence goes on along the minus strand of OX632362.1, from coordinate 25,506,598 downwards.
GCCATATTGTGATTGCCCTGATGGTGGACTGTAACAAGGAGGATTGTAAAAAATAGGAGGGTTAAACTAAATACGAAAGGTAATTAGTAATAACCTATAGTGGTTGCATGTGGAATTGCCAATTTTGGAGCGAAAGACAAGACATAGTAGTTCGATGGCAAATGGCCGTACTGGTTTATTCAAAGTATCGCCAATCGGAACAACCTTGGCCAATCTTTTGGCCACAATCGGATTCCACGCAGGAAGAATTCGGATTGTTTGGAGGCAATTCAGTCGTTCAGCCATTTTTTCACTCCTCCGTAGGAAGTGGACAGGGAACAAATGGTAATCGGAGGGGGCGCGTATGGGGAACATGGCGAGTGGGGTAGGATTGACCAGTTGACTTCTTCCAGGTACTTCATGGGCGAGAGATACCTTTAGGCGACGAAATTGCTTTTTTTTATGATTTTTTTAAATGAACCATTTCTTGACCGTTTTGGAGACTTGGGGTATGTTTTATTATTACTTTGATTCTTTGGGATTCTTAGTGGGATTCTTTTTATTAATCTTCATAATGGCGGAGGTCTGGCACGGTCTTCTAAACGAGTTACGGCGGATGATGTCAAACGGCGTGACACGTAGCGTCGGCGGGTTTAGTCCGAAAAAAAACAAACGGAGATTTCTCGTTCATTAACACTTATGCGCAGAATATGAACCAAGAAAAAGTGATAAATGTCGAAAATCCATGAAATCGTACACTTTGGAACAAAAATATTGAATTTTCCGGAAAAAGATGGCTACATTTTGCAATAAAAAATACTTCTATTTTTCGATTTACAAAAACGTACCAATGTAGCAGCCAAAAGTAGTAATAAAACATACCCTGAGTTTGAAAAATAGTGAAGAAATCGTTCCTTTGAAAAAAATCATGAAAATCAGCAAATTTTTTACTCGCCTATAGGTATCTCGCCCCTTGATCGGTTGAGTAACATGCGGCCAGGCGTTGCCGTACTGCAAAATAAACATGTCATGGCGATTTTTCCATTCCGGCCTGTTCTCGTGCAGAGCTCGCTTGAAACACATCAATTGCCGTCGATAATGATCCCCAGTGATGGTTTCCGACGGTTTCAGCAGCTCGTGATGGACGACACCCCCCTTTTGGGTGGCTTTCTGCCGTCCTTGTTGTCTATAGACACATCACGGCTTCGGAAGTGGCGAAAGCACTTTTTGCAGATTGTACTCGATGCAGCATCCTCTGCATACACTTCGTCTAGTAAACAGGGCGTTTCCGCTCGCCGATTTTTTTGCCAGGAAACAGTGGAGCATAACTTCCCGCAAATGTGGTTCACGTCGCACAAAACTTGCCATTGTAAACGGAATTAAAATAGATCGTGTAAACTCGTCGCCGTAGGTGACGCGAAATGTCCCCTATGGCGTTTTTGCAGGATGCTGTAGACCAATCATCATGTGTATTGCCAACTTATAATTCAAGTGAACACTGTACTCAATGCTATCTATTGCCAGCGGGCGGCTTAATATGCAACCACTTAAGATATTTCGGTGGGTCTTTTACCATTTTCAACTATCTTTTACCATTTTCCTACTACTTTTTACCATCTTTCATCATTTTTGACTATATTGTACCATTTCTTATTATCTTTTACCATTTCGTCCTATCTTTGACCATTTTTTTACCATCTTTTACCATTTTTTACGGTCCTTTACCATTTTTACTATCTTTTATCACTTTGATATTATCGTTTACCATGGTGAGTAACATCGTGATGGTAAAAAAATCGTGACATGTAGAACAATAAAACACGTTGAGGGGTACGTCGCCGCAGGTGACGTCAAATGTCTCTTACGGCGCTTCTGCAGGACGCTGTGGACAAATAATCATGTGTACTGCCAACTCATAACTCGAGTAAATAGTGTACTTGATGCCATCTATTGCCAGCGGGCGGCTTAATGTGCAACCACTTAAGGCGTTACCCCCACTTGTAGCGCGAAAAAAGGCCTTTTTCATGAATTTTTTAAAAGAAAACTACAAAACTTTTTTAATCGATCAATATACCATCTTAAAGAACACATCTTGAAGAACTTTCAGTAATTTTTTTATTGAAAAATATTACATTGTTTAGTGGCAAATGGTCGTCAATGAAATAATGTTTTTATATACACGGTTTGCGGTGACCAACATTGCGGCGAAGTGGATCATCTGAAAAAAAAAATGCGGATGGATTTAGTCAAATATAAGTATAAACTAGTCTTTAATCGAAGGATTTTAAAAAATATTCATTTTTCACCAAATGGCGGACAGTCAAAGTTAATGGTTCGATTTTAACGAAAAAAACGGCCGTTTTTTTGGCTATAAAACGGCCATTTTTTTCGAAAAAAAATCTAACGATTAAAGACTACATTTTTATGTATTAAATAAGCCTGCAAAATTTCAAGAAGATCGATTCATTAGTGTTCGAGTAATCTTGGTCACCGACTTCAGAAATGCCATTTTGAGAAAAACGCGTTTAAAGTTTCAATTTCAGTTCTTCAATTCACGGATTCTTCTCTTTCAACGCTCATATCTCAGTCAATTTTGTTCGGATCGACTTGAAATTTTCAGGGCATATTCTCAGATACTTATACTTCAAAAAAATGCAATAAAACAAATCGATTTTTTCAAAATCGCAAGTGGGGGTAACCCCTCAATATATATATAGATCGGTCTTTTACGATATTCAACTATCTTTTACCATTTTATACTATTATTTACCTTTTTTTACTCTCTTTCACCATTTTTTTTCTATATTGTATCATTTCTTACTATCTTTTACCATTTCTTCCTATCTTTTACAATTTTTTTTACTACCTTTTACCACTTTCATACTATCTTTTACCATGGTGGGTAACATCGTGATGGTAAAAAAAACGAGACACGTAGAGCAATAAAATACGTTGAGGGGTAAGGGAAACCCTTTGGTGATTATTACTTGCGTCTTATGCACCTGACTCTTGCACTGGCTCAACGAAACCATGAGGCAACCCTATTCTCTCTCCCTCTCTCTCTCTCTCTCTCTCTCTCTCTCTCTCTCCCCCCCTCTCCCTCTCGCCCCTTTCTTCGTCACTCTACCTTGTTTACTCCTCTTTTCATTCTCATATTTCCTCCCCATCCCCCGTGTCGTTCTTCATCTTCTCGTTTTTTTCCCCTCCTGCCCCTCGCGTCAACCCCCAGAGTCCTCTCGCGCACTTCCGCCTCTGACAATATACACGCTGTTCGATCGTATTACCGCGTGTGACACGTCTCCCTCGCCGTCGTTTATTTTTTCCTCACCCCCCCCCTCCTTGTTTCTGCTTTTTTTCCGTTTTGTTTCTGCATTGCAACGTCATTTTTTCCCCTTATTTATCGCAATTACCACGCCGAAGGAGGAGTGCAATGACATTAGCACGTGAGCGTAAACTGCGCGCGTGACACGAAATTGTTGCGGTATAGGAGCCGAGAGATAAAAAAAAGTGAACATGTTTTTTGCTTTTCACACTGTCAGTTTACTATTATCGAAAGCTCATAGAAAGCTCTCACTACTCTCACTACTCTTCTTTCTCAAATCGTAAACGAAGAAAACTTCGTTTTCTTTTGTTCACTCTGCCAGTACGCTTTCTGTATCTTTAAGGATGTTGAGTCCCAAATCGCAAATGATGATAAAATTCTGAAAATTTGGTATGATTTTTATGAAGTATTTCAGAGGTCGTGTAAAAATTTCACGACAATTAGGAAGCTCGTTATTGAACAATTAACATTCACATATTAAATGTTGTTTTATAGAAACTGATGTAACTTTGCAATAAGTTTTTTTTTTGACCTCTCAATTTTATAATATCTACAATATACTGAAAGCAATGGAAACAAAACGAAGTTTATTGATAATTTTTTTTTTATTTCTTTTAAAAATTGTTCTTAACAAAATGTTAATTTTTTAATAACGAGCTTCCTAATCGTCGTGAAATTTTAACACGACCTCTTAAATACTTCATACAAAAACATACCAAATTTTCAGAATTTTCTTATCATTTTTTTATTTCAACCCTTAAGGAGGTTGAAGTAATGATGATAGAATTCTGAAAATTTGGTATGTTTTTACATGAAGTATTCAGGAGGCCGTGTAAAAATTTCATGACGATCAAGAAGCTATTTATTGAACAACTAACATTAACATGTTTCATAGGGACTCAACATCCTTAATTATTGTTTGCTGCGCGCGCTTTGCTTGCGGGCCGATTCGCGTTTTAATTGCATTTCGATTCTCTTCAGCCACGCGTTCACGTGTGACGAAAGAATTGGGTTTGCTTGGGTATGTTGGTACAATTCGCGCATAGTGTGCAATTTCTGACAAACCGTTCTTATTATTTGAATAATTAGTAATTTCATTGTGTTCACCTACCTGTCTCTAATCAATATCGACAACTCAAATAAACTGAAACGATGTTAAACTTGACGAAAAATTACATCGTTTTGTCAAAAAATCGATATTGTTTTCTCACTCGAGACGCGTGCTTCCGCCACAGTTGATACTTTCACATCTCACTCACGGCTAGACTTATGATTCATCTTACCCCGCGTATTCGTCTTGTCACGAGTTCCCCTATCGACGTGATCAAAATTGACAAAATGTTAGTTTGGACAAATTATAAAGTCAATACCGATATTAGAAAAAAATACGATTGATTATCCATGTTGAAGAGGGGTGGAAAAATATAACGAGGGCGAGATCCTCGTATGAGCAACACTTGAACGTATAGCGCAGGCTTTCGACCCTCAACATCCGGTCGCAACGACGATGGCTATGAAGTGCTGGACATTGGCGGCAGAGAGACCTTCGACGAGAGGGCGCGAGGAGGGGGGGGGGTGGGGTGAGGGAGGGAGAGAACCCTGCAACGATAGCTCCCTGCTCCCGTTCCATTATCATGCAAAGTATATAGACGTTATCGGAGCCGCTGGTTTCCTCCTCTCTCGTCGACGCGGATGCGATCCCCTCTGCTCGTCCACGGTCTCCGTGATCCTCTTCGATTGAATAAAAGAAGAAGTACATATACACGCTTCGTTTATAATTCTACAGATTGTTAAAGGAATAAAAAGACATATTTCGATGTTGATACATCGACTTCTTCGTTATTGCCAATACACATGCGTTTCAATTCAATACGAGAGATTAAGGGGGGAAATCCCTTTATAACGAAAAGAAGAGCTCACGACCGGAAATGAACTCCGCGAGAAAGCTGAGGGACTACCTCATGGTCCCGGAAACGAAGAGTAATCGGTAGGTCATTTAATCACAATTTTCAGTCTTGAGACTTTGAGCGCGATTGCCTGAAAACCATTTTTCCGTGAACTTCGTACAAGACAAGTCGAGAACTGTCTGATAGATCATTTTAAAATTTTTCACACTTTTAGATAACATAATTACCGTCTATGTGAACCTAAAGTTTCCAAAAAATTATCATAATGAACTCCTTTTTCATTAACAAATACTACAGTCAAAAATTTCATGAAAATTGGAACATTTTTGCAAACATATATCATTTTTTAAATATTCGCTTTTCGCCGGATTTTTTAGGTTCAGATAGAGCGTGTGGGTCTTAGGAATGCAAACCTTCTTGGCTCTGATGTCTCAGATCAATGCACCGGGCGCTAGGTTGTACGCCGAGGAACAACCCAGGCGACATATGTCTCTACGGCAAGTGTCGTACAGCCGCCGTTTATAAAATCAATACAAAGATTGGAAAATTAAAAGATGTACATAAAATGTACATACAATTTCAATTACGCAGACTAAATAGTTTCGTCATTAAATTTTTGGAAAATTCGCTTGGTTTCGGTCAAACGAGCCCCCCCCCCCCCCCCCCCCAATTGAGAAAAAAGGGAATTTCGAAACGTCAGGATTATTGGGACGCGAGCTGGTACTTTGTAATATTTCGTGACTGGATTGTTTTAGGGGTTTAGTGTTCCATGTCTTTTCGGAGGGCTGCCTCGAACCATGTTTGCACTGGATGTGTGCGCGGATACGATCTCGTCTGGACGAAAAATCGTTGGTGCAGATAAAGAACTCTCCCTTTTTTCCTTTCCCTCCTGCACTCTCTTCCTCTCTCTCTCTCTCTCTCTCTCTCTCTCTCTCTCTCTCTCTCTCTCTCTCTCTCTCTCTCTCTCTCTGTCTGTCTCTCTCTCTCCCCCTCCCTCTCCGCCTCTCTCCATGTTTGACGAGATCTACTCTGCTCGTCTCGTTCTCTCTTCTGGGCTGCAGATCCTCGTCGATCGAAGCACCAAATATACATCCGAAGCAAAGAAGGATGAGAAAGGGGAAAAAAGCAGCGGGGATAAAGCCAGAGAGCGAGAAAGAGAAGATTGCGAAAAGGGGGAGAGAGAGAGAGAGAGAGAGAGAGAGAGAGAGAGAGAGACCCACGCGGCTCTCACGCACCGACGAACTCGCACTAATGCGTGAGTTATATTGGGCGTGTGTCATCGCCCCACAGCTTTCGCAGATGAGCGAGACGATATATAAAGGGTGTCTCAAAATGACCTGACATTTTAATTTGGCAATAAAACGTATTATTTATCTGAAAAGTACGAATATTTTAATTTTAATAAAGGTACAAACATGGAGGTTATGTGTGGAATACAATATTCGATAAATGGCCCAACAATTGATATGCGTTGCTCGGTCGTGTCATTCTCCATGACTAAACCTCAATACTTCCTGATGTCAAGTGTCAGGTGGCTATGTTCGCCACAAAAAAATGGCGCCCAATTTAAAATGTCAGTTCGTTTTGAGACACCTTTTGTAAATATATGTTTACATTTATCCAAACGTGATTTTGAACGTATCTGATTGTACATAACGTTGAGTTTGGGAAGAATGAGCCACTATGAGGACCGTCCGCGAACTCCGGTGGCCCAAAAATCACCTTTTCCGATATTCACATGTAGGCATATACATATAAGGAGAGAGAGACGGAAAGGCGGAAAAGCAGAGCGAGATTGTACAAGAGAGGGGGAATGAGAGAATAAAAGCACGAGCGATACTCTACGCGTATCGCTCCGAACACATGAGGGCTTCGCAATTTAAATCCCCATCGCACGCTCGTATACGAAATATACATACAGTACGAGCCCTCACAATTTAACACCTCGCGCGCGCGTCGTACTGGGTCATTCTCGTATTTAAGGATGTTGAGTCCCAAATCGCAAATGATGATAAAATTCTGAAAATTTGGTATGTTTTTGTATGAAGTATTTCAGAGGTCGTGTAAAAATTTCACGACAATTAGGAAGCTCGTCATTGAACAATTAACATTCACAAATTAAATGTTGTTTTATGGAAACTGATGTAATTTTGCAATAAGTTTTTTTTTTGACCTCTCAATTTTATAATATCTACAATATACTGAAAGCAACGGAAACAAAACGAAGTTTAATGACAAATTTTTTTTTATTTCTTTTTAAAATTGTTCTTAACAAAATGTTAATTTTTTAATAACGAGCTTCCTAATCGTCGTGAAATTTTAACACGACCTCTTAAATACTTCATACAAAAACATACCAAATTTCCAGAATTTTCTTATCATTTTTTATTTCAACCCTTAAGGAGGTTGAAGTAATGATGATAGAATTCTGAAAATTTGGTACGTTTTTACATGAAGTATTCAGGGGGTCGTGTAAAAATTTCATCACGATTAAGAAGCTATTTATTGAACAATTAACATTAACATGTTTCATAGGGACTCAACATCCTTAAAATCGCCCCCTCCTGACTTTCCACTCCGCGATGGTTGCGCGAGTTATCGGCGCGCGTGCGCATAAACAATCGTCTGTATATCGTAATTCGGAAGAAAATGTCCATGCACATTTTTGGATAGCATTGGAGATAGAGATGTGTCAGTGATTAAAAAAAAATTAATTCAAGTTTATCGATTTTTATTAAGTTTTAATTTTTATTAAGTTAAATTTTAACTTTTATTAAGTTATTTAATTAAGTCAAATTTATCGATTTTTGTGATGTTGAATTTTAACTTTTATTAACTTATTTCATTAAGTTAAATTTATTGGCAAGAAGAATCGGGATTAATAAACAAAAAATGAGATTGAGACATCATTTTTTTCTTATCGAGCACGTTTTTTTTTTGCATTCGGGAATCGAAAGTCTTGGGGGGTTCGGACAAACGTCGCCCCAAATCCGCGACGAATATAGGTACGATATCGCAGTGAGCCTCGGGATGCTTGCAGTTTTCCTCTCGCCTTGCCAAGTCAGTAACGAAAGCGATTCTCGCGTACGTGTATATTTCCGGCATCCGTGACCTCGTCTCACTTCCTCCCTCCTCTCTTCTACTATACATTTTCTTTTTCCTCATTCTTTTTGTTGCTTTGTTCCATTTTTTTTCTTGTTTCTTAAGAACCCCTCCACTTTTTCCGCACATTCACCAGGAATTTTCATCGCTCGGTGGAGATACGAGCCCGTAAAAATGTGTTTTTTGCCTGCTTTTATTTCTTCGTCTTTTTTACGAGCGAGGACCGAAGGACTCTTAGCTTCGTGACTCATATTGCAATAACGGAACCCTTGTTACGCTTTCGATTTCGAATTTCCTAGTCTCAAATTACATTTGCGGTGAATCACGAGGGTGAAATTTCTCGTACAGTGAATTCTAATTCGGACAAATGCTGGTTTACAAATTGAAACACAAGTTGTCATGAGAATTCTATAGAAATGGTCTTTAATTATAAAAACCATGCGATTATGAATTGCGAAGGTGAAATTGTCTGTTCGAAGAGTCTCACTGTGAAAATGTCTTAGTTACTGTAGATCCGCAGCCATGAATTTCTCCATATTATTCATTTGGACACTAAAAATCCTTCACGGAGTGAATTTACGTATGAAATTTTTTGCAGTGAACTTCGAAGCTAGAATTTACTGGAGCGTAATGTTTGGTGCCTAGAATTCATGTCTGTATCAATGGTAACCCTGCAATTTGTCGAGGAATAAATTTAAACCCTAGAATGCCTGGTGGAATAAAATACTAACTCTGGGACTCTCTGTGCAACGAATTTCAATTTTCGCGGGAAATGAATTTTAACCCTAGAATTTGCCGTGGACCAAATTTTAACCCAAGAATTTGCCATGGACCCTGTGATACGAAATTTAACGCTAGAATTTGCCACGGACGAAATTTTAACCCTAGAATTCCCTATGGCATGAGTTTTAACCCTAGAATTTGCCATGGACGAAATTTTAACCCTAGAATTCCCTATGGTGCAAGTTTTACCCTAGAATTCCCTATGGTATAAGTTGTACCCTAGAATTCCCTATTGTATACGTTTTACCCTATAATTCCTTATGGTATAAGTTTTAACCCTAGAATTTGCCATGCACAAAATTATAACCCTGGAATTTCCTATGGTATAAGTTTTAACCCTAGCATTTCCCATGGACCAGACTTCAACCCTAGAATTTGCGGTGGACCAAACTTTAACCCTAGAATTCCCTATGGTCGACATTTTAAGCCTAGAATTCCCTATGGTACGAATTTGAACTCTAGAATTCTCTATGCTAAGAATTTGAACTCTAGAATTTTCCATCGACCAAGCTTTAACCATAGAATTTTCCGTGGACCAAATTTTCACCGTACAATTGCCTCTCGTATGGATTTCAACCCCAGAATTCATCGCGGAATAAATGTCGACTCCGTACTCCGCGTAAAATAAAACTTCAACGCTGCAATTTCCTATGGGATACATTTTAACCCTAGAATTCATCGCGGAATAAATATCGGCCCTCGAATTCCCCATGGGATGAATTTTAACTCTAGATTTCATCGCGAAATAAATGTCGACCCTAGAACTCCCTATGGAATAAAATGTGTCGAGAATTTGTAACTAGAATGACCACTGTGGGACAAACTTCAACCCTAAACATTCCTACTAAACGAATTTTAAACCTAGAATTCCCCGAGAGCTAAATTTAAACCCTATAATTCCGTACCATAAGCGGAGTAAATTGTACGAAAAAAAGTTTTGCACTCGTCGAATTTTGGCACTGCAACTATCCGCACACAGAAATTACGGAGCACGTTCGTATGTCAATTCGGGGACATGGATCGTCGTCGTTCCTAGACCAGCGGAATGTGGAACACGAGGGGTGAATCGAGCGCAACGTAGTCCTCTCTTTCTCTCTTTTACTCTCGCTGACGCATCCCAGGCTTTTGCGCGAGATGAAATAGTTCAATTATTCCATTCGTCATACCACATTACACTTCTCATCGCTTCGTTCCCGCGTTCCACACCTAAATCATCCTCGTATTTCTTGTACCGTCGAATCCTCGACTGCTGCGATCCCGCAATAACAAAACGGGCATTGCGACAACGAAATAAAACTGCCCCATTCCCAAAACAATTTTCCTTCTCGTAAATTGAAGATAAAAACATTAACCAGAATCCTCAATCGTTATTCACTGGTGAGAACAAATTTGCGAGAATTGATATCATTGTTTTTTTTTTATTATTATTCGACTATAGGGGAAAAGAAGGTAATTTGGAATACCATTTTGTTTTAGGCCTGTAACTTTTCTGTAAGGTGTGAACAAATAAAACCCTCATGTGATTGAAGCAATATTCATATACTATCAATCTGCAAGCTATCAAAACATAACTCAACATCGCTACTGTGTACAATTTTTGTTTGAATCCAAAATTGCACACTTCCGTTTTTGAGATGGGGTGCATGTATTTTGGAATAGGAGTATTCAAAAATATGTGCACCGTGCTTAACCTAGTTATGTAGAAATTTTCATATGCCTTACATTTTCTATAATCAGCTTGAATCAGTCTTTAATCAGTTTTAACAATGAAATAAATGGCTTATTTGCAGAAATCGCAAACATAGGATCCACCTTCATATAGCCGGCGCATTCAGCATGCACCCAAATCTTAAACATAAAACCATTCTTCCCGCCTTCCCTTTACAGAAAATACACTCTGCATCAGCTGCAGAAGGTCCTCCACCAAATGAAGTTTCTAGTTCTCCTGACGTATTTGACGTACGGCTGTCATAAGAGTTGGAAGATTCCAAACTTTCAGTGTCATCATCATCGTTTCCAATGAGTCTTCGTTTCTTGGTCTGTTTATCGTTTTTCCCATCTTGTCATATTTTGTCTCAGTCTTCTTCATTTCTTTTGTAGTTTTTGTCTTCTTGTCTTTTCCATTATTTTGACTTTTTCGTTTTTCCTGTCTTTTTAAGATTTTCTGACCGGAATTTTTCTGCTTTTTTTAGATTCTGTTTTTTCTGTTTCGGCATAATCGGTAAATCAAATGAGTTCTCTAAATTGTTGAAAAATACCGACATACCAACAGACAGACTTTCTCTTTTCTATTATTAGTTGGATGGACCTATATCTAGTTACATCTATATGTAGTTACAAAACTGATGGTAATTCGGAATATTCCAAATTATCATCAGATCGGGTATTCCAAATTAGCAAGAAGGAGTTGTCGGGCATAACCTCTGTTTTTGTTATTTATAAACATACAAATTTATTAAATGAAAGCAATATACAAAGTTTATGGTTTATTTTACAGCACACATAAAGCTAAACAACATAATCATATGGAAATTTAGCGATTTGAACTCATTAAACACGTACCGCGGAATATTTAAAAAACAGTCCTTCACAATTCGAGCTCTGCTCCAAATCTTAGAAAAGTCGCGAACGAACCGGTGAACATATCGACAAGTGATGCCTTCTCCTAACATTTCCCATAAAGTCGAGATTGCGCTACTAGTTTCCGTGCAACCCTGCTATTCCAAATTACCAGCAGGATTCCAAATATCCTTCCTCTCCTATGTTAAACAATTCATCAAATGAATAATCTTTTTTCACTAATATAAATAACGAATAAACAAGAAAAGATCAAAACGTAATTGTTTTAAATGAAAAAAGGTTTTTTCTAAAATCATACCTAAATTGCTCTCCGACTTTTTTTCTTTCCTCAAAAACGAAGAACGCCACAGCGAAGGCAACAGAATCTGAAGTCCTTTTCTGCATTCCTCAGATATCGGTAATCAGGTCCTGAAAGTAACATTTTTCCGACTCACTTAAAATGTTATCTGTGGCTACAGAAATTCGAACCTTGAAGTCCGCATCTGCGTCAGACAGTTGTCTTTCTCGCTCTCTCTTATTTTCCCCTGCTATTTCTCACATCGCAACCACTTTTTGAAGAAAAACTTTCCGGAAATCCTGTGTGGCGAGGAAACACTCGCGCGAGTCGAGGCGGAATGTTCCTCGTTTCTCGAATGCGCTCTACAAAAGGGACCGTGCGATAAGTGCTGTGATAAGATACGGGCGAAGGAAACTTTACCGACGACAGAACCCCTACTCTCGCGATATATGAAAATCTGTGAGTGCACGGTATATAGTGCATTCTCTCTATCTCCCGAGTTTCGTTGATTCTTTTGTCATACAATGCACGCGCACCGCCCCCCCCCCCACACACAATGATTATTATTGTAGAAAAAAAGTAGTAGTAGTAGTAGTAGTAGTAGTAGTAGTAGTAGTAGTAGTAGTAGTAGTAGTAGTAGTAGTAGTAGTAGTAGTAGTAGTAGTAGTAGTAGTAGTAGTAGTAGTAGTAGTAGTAGTAGTAGTAGTAGTAGTAGTAGTAGTAGTAGTAGTAGTAGTAGTAGTAGTAGTAGTAGTAGTAGTAGTAGTAGTAGTAGTAGTAGTAGTAGTAGTAGTAGTAGTAGTAGTAGTAGTAGTAGTAGTAGTAGTAGTAGTAGTAGTAGTAGTAGTAGTAGTAGTAGTAGTAGTAGTAGTAGTAGTAGTAGTAGTAGTAGTAGTAGTAGTAGTAGTAGTAGTAGTAGTAGTAGTAGTAGTAGCAGTAGCAGTAGCAGTAGCAGTAGCAGTAGCAGTAGCAGTAGCAGTAGCAGTAGCAGTAGCAGTAGCAGTAGCAGTAGCAGTAGCAGTAGCAGTAGCAGTAGCAGTAGCAGTAGCAGTAGCAGTAGCAGTAGCAGTAGCAGTAGCAGTAGCAGTAGCAGTAGCAGTAGCAGTAGCAGTAGCAGTAGCAGTAGCAGTAGCAGTAGCAGTAGCAGTAGCAGTAGCAGTAGCAGTAGCAGTAGCAGTAGCAGTAGCAGTAGCAGTAGCAGTAGCAGTAGCAGTAGCAGTAGCAGTAGCAGTAGCAGTAGCAGTAGCAGTAGCAGTAGCAGTAGCAGTAGCAGTAGCAGTAGCAGTAGCAGTAGCAGTAGCAGTAGCAGTAGCAGTAGCAGTAGCAGTAGCAGTAGCAGTAGCAGTAGCAGTAGCAGTAGCAGTAGCAGTAGCAGTAGCAGTAGCAGTAGCAGTAGCAGTAGCAGTAGCAGTAGCAGTAGCAGTAGCAGTAGCAGTAGCAGTAGCAGTAGCAGTAGCAGTAGCAGTAGCAGTAGCAGTAGCAGTAGCAGTAGCAGTAGCAGTAGCAGTAGCAGTAGCAGTAGCAGTAGCAGTAGCAGTAGCAGTAGCAGTAGCAGTAGCAGTAGCAGTAGCAGTAGCAGTAGCAGTAGCAGTAGCAGTAGCAGTAGCAGTAGCAGTAGCAGTAGCAGTAGCAGTAGCAGTAGCAGTAGCAGTAGCAGTAGCAGTAGCAGTAGCAGTAGCAGTAGCAGTAGCAGTAGCAGTAGCAGTAGCAGTAGCAGTAGCAGTAGCAGTAGCAGTAGCAGTAGCAGTAGCAGTAGCAGTAGCAGTAGCAGTAGCAGTAGCAGTAGCAGTAGCAGTAGCAGTAGCAGTAGCAGTAGCAGTAGCAGTAGCAGTAGCAGTAGCAGTAGCAGTAGCAGTAGCAGTAGCAGTAGCAGTAGCAGTAGCAGTAGCAGTAGCAGTAGCAGTAGCAGTAGCAGTAGCAGTAGCAGTAGCAGTAGCAGTAGCAGTAGCAGTAGCAGTAGCAGTAGCAGTAGCAGTAGCAGTAGCAGTAGCAGTAGCAGTAGCAGTAGCAGTAGCAGTAGCAGTAGCAGTAGCAGTAGCAGTAGCAGTAGCAGTAGCAGTAGCAGTAGCAGTAGCAGTAGCAGTAGCAGTAGCAGTAGCAGTAGCAGTAGCAGTAGCAGTAGCAGTAGCAGTAGCAGTAGCAGTAGCAGTAGCAGTAGCAGTAGCAGTAGCAGTAGCAGTAGCAGTAGCAGTAGCAGTAGCAGTAGCAGTAGCAGTAGCAGTAGCAGTAGCAGTAGCAGTAGCAGTAGCAGTAGCAGTAGCAGTAGCAGTAGCAGTAGCAGTAGCAGTAGCAGTAGCAGTAGCAGTAGCAGTAGCAGTAGCAGTAGCAGTAGCAGTAGCAGTAGCAGTAGCAGTAGCAGTAGCAGTAGCAGTAGCAGTAGCAGTAGCAGTAGCAGTAGCAGTAGCAGTAGCAGTAGCAGTAGCAGTAGCAGTAGCAGTAGCAGTAGCAGTAGCAGTAGCAGTAGCAGTAGCAGTAGCAGTAGCAGTAGCAGTAGCAGTAGCAGTAGCAGTAGCAGTAGCAGTAGCAGTAGCAGTAGCAGTAGCAGTAGCAGTAGCAGTAGCAGTAGCAGTAGCAGTAGCAGTAGCAGTAGCAGTAGCAGTAGCAGTAGCAGTAGCAGTAGCAGTAGCAGTAGCAGTAGCAGTAGCAGTAGCAGTAGCAGTAGCAGTAGCAGTAGCAGTAGCAGTAGCAGTAGCAGTAGCAGTAGCAGTAGCAGTAGCAGTAGCAGTAGCAGTAGCAGTAGCAGTAGCAGTAGCAGTAGCAGTAGCAGTAGCAGTAGCAGTAGCAGTAGCAGTAGCAGTAGCAGTAGCAGTAGCAGTAGCAGTAGCAGTAGCAGTAGCAGTAGCAGTAGCAGTAGCAGTAGCAGTAGCAGTAGCAGTAGCAGTAGCAGTAGCAGTAGCAGTAGCAGTAGCAGTAGCAGTAGCAGTAGCAGTAGCAGTAGCAGTAGCAGTAGCAGTAGCAGTAGCAGTAGCAGTAGCAGTAGCAGTAGCAGTAGCAGTAGCAGTAGCAGTAGCAGTAGCAGTAGCAGTAGCAGTAGCAGTAGCAGTAGCAGTAGCAGTAGCAGTAGCAGTAGCAGTAGCAGTAGCAGTAGCAGTAGCAGTAGCAGTAGCAGTAGCAGTAGCAGTAGCAGTAGCAGTAGCAGTAGCAGTAGCAGTAGCAGTAGCAGTAGCAGTAGCAGTAGCAGTAGCAGTAGCAGTAGCAGTAGCAGTAGCAGTAGCAGTAGCAGTAGCAGTAGCAGTAGCAGTAGCAGTAGCAGTAGCAGTAGCAGTAGCAGTAGCAGTAGCAGTAGCAGTAGCAGTAGCAGTAGCAGTAGCAGTAGCAGTAGCAGTAGCAGTAGCAGTAGCAGTAGCAGTAGCAGTAGCAGTAGCAGTAGCAGTAGCAGTAGCAGTAGCAGTAGCAGTAGCAGTAGCAGTAGCAGTAGCAGTAGCAGTAGCAGTAGCAGTAGCAGTAGCAGTAGCAGTAGCAGTAGCAGTAGCAGTAGCAGTAGCAGTAGCAGTAGCAGTAGCAGTAGCAGTAGCAGTAGCAGTAGCAGTAGCAGTAGCAGTAGCAGTAGCAGTAGCAGTAGCAGTAGCAGTAGCAGTAGCAGTAGCAGTAGCAGTAGCAGTAGCAGTAGCAGTAGCAGTAGCAGTAGCAGTAGCAGTAGCAGTAGCAGTAGCAGTAGCAGTAGCAGTAGCAGTAGCAGTAGCAGTAGCAGTAGCAGTAGCAGTAGCAGTAGCAGTAGCAGTAGCAGTAGCAGTAGCAGTAGCAGTAGCAGTAGCAGTAGCAGTAGCAGTAGCAGTAGCAGTAGCAGTAGCAGTAGCAGTAGCAGTAGCAGTAGCAGTAGCAGTAGCAGTAGCAGTAGCAGTAGCAGTAGCAGTAGCAGTAGCAGTAGCAGTAGCAGTAGCAGTAGCAGTAGCAGTAGCAGTACTAGTAGTAGTAGTAGTAGGAGCAGAAGTAGTAGTAGGAATAGTAGTAATAGTAGTAGCAGTAGTAGTAGTAGTAGTAGGAGTAGTAGTAGGAGTAGGAGTATTAGGAGTAGGAGTAGCAGTAGTAGTAGTAGTAGTAGTAGTAGTAGTAGTAGCAGTAGTTTCTTTTTTCTTTTTTCTCGCATAAAATATATTTTTATTATAACGATAAAACCGGAAATAACAATAATGTACTAGTTCTATGGTGTTGAAGTGTCTCCACCGTTGGAATGCAACGAAAACGTATTATTTTTTTTCGTATCCTCGTATTTTTTCACCACATTGAGGCTACAAAAGTTACAGAAACATTGTCGAGAAGCCTTATTCAAAATTAACAAAAAAAGCGGCAAAAAAGATTTTAGATAATAATAAAAATAGAAAAAATCAAGAAATCAAGAAGAATATTTGCGGCATTCCAATTATGCAAACTTCAATACCATCTATTTCTTCTTATATGAATTGCGAATTTCAAGGACCGTTCGAGAATCATATGAAAAGGACAATCCCCGAAGAGACGTCGCGCTGATTGTGAGATGAATAAAAAAGACCAATAACGTCAACAATGATAATAATAATAATAAAATGAGAAAGATGCAGACTCGCAATTCTGAATGCGAGCAATTCAGACGCGTCTCGAGAAGCGGGTATGTACGACGTTGAGAGACGAGACGACGAAAAGTGGTTTTGGTGCATCGAATAAGAAAAGGGGGGGAGGCGAAAGGCAGTACACGTATGTGTATATTGCACGGGGAAACGCGATACCGCCACTTGACGCCTATTACGGTAATTAACCCGGCGAACGACGAATAAGATGACGATGAAGAAAACCGAAGACGTATTTACGTTTGTGTGTGTGTGTGTATATTTATATATATATATATATATATATATATATATATATATATATATATATATATATATATATATGTGCCGCGAACATTATATTTATATATATATAGCGAACTTGAACTCGGACTTTAATTTGATGGACGAACGACATACCGGGCTGTCTCTCTATACGTCCCCAAGGTACTCCGCTTTCTTTTATATATATTTATGTGTACGCGTGTGTGTGCAAATCGTACCGGGTGTCGGAAAAGCTGCACTGAAACGTTTCAGAGGTATCCGTGGATCGGGAAATGGGGACATTGCGAAACCCGTGGCCCATAATTCTGACCACGCAGCCTTCATATTTGACCCAAAATAAGACTTTTTTCGAGAGTCGTAAAATTCGAAGTTCGACCCTTAAGGGGGTGAAACAGGGGTTTTAAAGTTTGGGTTCGTTTCGATGTTTTTTTTTAATGCTCACATATGTGTGGCATACACAGTTAAGGAGTTAAAAGTACTACTTGACGGTCTACACGCACCGAACAACGAGGAAAACATAGTCTAGTGTTACATATAAAATAAATTTGGTAAGTTCCAAATAAATCTGGTTAAAAAATAGGTTTTGCAAACAAACCTTAAGACTCTCGTTTAACCCCCTTGAAGATTACATTTGAGAATAGCTGAAATACATGTTTTTGTATTCATAATTATTTGTATTGGAGTCTACTTATACCAAGCGTCAAGCAAATGTGAAATTTCATTGAAAAATATTAACGATAGATGGAGATGTAAACAATCTCGTGAAGGACCTTCGAACGTGAGGGGCTCAACGGTGTACTTCATTTCGGCCACCCGGTTGATCTAAAACAAAAAAACTCGTTTTTGTCTCAAAATAGATAATATTGTCTGAGGCTTGACCGACCTTTTTTTGCTATGGTGTTTCGATCAACGAAAGCAAAATCATTATTGTTAATTACTAATGAACAAAAATGTTAAAAAGGAACACATCGATCAATATGTACTAAACTACGATTACACTGAATAAGTGTACGAAGTTTCAAGTCGATCCGTTCATTAGATGTCCAAGAATGGTGTACACCATTTTGAAAAACATAGTTTTGATAAAAGCGCGTTTAAACTTTTACTAGCAGTTCTAACATTGGAATCATAACGTTTACCTTCGAATCTGCAATTCCTGCGCCATGCATAGGACCTTCCTCTTCAGTTTTAGTTGCGTCAAGCAACGTACGAGTGTTCGTCATTCTCACCTCAATAGAAATGGGATATTGAAGTTTGCATCGTTGAAAAGCAACGAAAGCTCTTTTGAATCTCTTCCTTTCCTTATTATCCAAAATCCTATATCGTGGATTCAGGGAGTAGTTCGTTGAATAAAATTTCTAAAAAATTGTTTGCATAATTTATCGTAGCTAAAAGCTGCCAAAGGACATTTGGGAAATGAAAAATAATCATTTTCGTTGCATTCCAACGATGCAAGCTCCCACGTAATTGATAGCGTTTCGAGAATTTAATTAGAAAAGTAGTGCACACGTGCATCAAATCTCTTTAGCACGAGAACAGGCGGACTCGTTGAGTGTTAATGAATCCATCAAAAGATGATGACGTTCGCAAAAGGTTAGTTTACGCTCTGGGGGAAGGATATGGAGAGGGGTTTGGTCGAAAACGGAGTTAACTGCAAAATTGGATCGAGTATGACCGACTGACGCTACGATAATGTCCTCTCTTTTTTTTCTTCGTGCCTATGAGAGGGCGACGAGTTTTTGCTGGATTCGAGGGAAGCCCATTGGGATTAAAGCTCTGGAATAAACCATTACGATTTCCACCCCTTTCGAGCCACACGCCAAATCCACATACATCTGGGTACACATATATCTTCACACACACGCGGTTGTTCCATCCGAATTCGCGCAAATGGAATTCTCAACACTGTGCCCAAGTGCATACACATACAGCAGGAATAATTGAAAGGGAATACGTGGGAGATATCGAGCGACGTGACATAATCGAATCAGCGAAAACGAGGAGTCTAACGAAGGGAGAAAATAAATGGGCAGGAAGAAGGAATAAAAAAAAATTAAATTAAAAGCCCAGGCTAAACGAGATAATAGCGAGTTTCGTCGACTCCCGTAGTAGCGGAGAATGAAATATCTCGATTAATATTCTTGATTGATCGGCTTGACCCCTGACGCAGTCTCGTTTTCACGTCGGAGAGTCCTCCATGACTCTCAAGAATTCATTAATCTTGTGTCATCTTCCATTCCAGTCATTTTTTTCATTTACTATTATTCCTATTGTTAACTTAAGGGGTTGGGCTACTGCGACGATCCGGAAATCTGGGTTATTGAAGAAAATTCATTTTGAAGGAATAAGATGATTGAAAAATCGTTTGGACATTTATTTGTATGTACATTAAGGCGTTACCCCCACTTGTAGCGCAAAAAAGGCCTTTTTCATGAATTTTGTTAAAGAAAACTACAAAACTTTTTTAATCGATCAATATACTATCTTAAAGAACACATCTTAAAGAACTTTCAGTAATTTTTTTATTGAAAAATATTACATTGTTTAGTGGCAAATGGCCGTCAATGAAATAATGTTTTTATATACACGGTTTGCGGTGACCAACATTGCGGCGAAGTGGATCATCTGAAAAAAAAATGCGGATGGATTTAGTCAAATATAAGTATAAACTAGTCTTTAATCGAAGGATTTTTAAAAATATTCATTTTTCACAAAATGGCGGACAGTCAAAGTTAATGGTTCGATTTTAACGAAAAAAAACGGCCGTTTTTTGGCTATAAAACGGCAATTTTTTTCGAAAAAAAAAATCGAACGATTAAAGACTACATTTTTATGTATTAAATAAGCCTGCAAAATTTCAAGAAGATCGGTTCATTAGTGTTCGAGTAATCTTGGTCACCGACTTCAGAAATGCCATTTTGAGAAAAACGCGTTTAAAGTTTCAATTTCAGTTTACACGAAGAACGGATTCTTCTCTTTCAACGCTCATATCTCAGTCAATTTTGTTCGCATCGACTTGAAATTTTCAGGACATGTTCTCAGATACTTATACTTCAAAAAAATGCAATAAAAAACGATTTTTTTAAAATCGCAAGTGGGGGTAACTCCTTAATAAAGTTGCGTACCAAATTTCATGAATTTTTTTTTTAATGATTGGAGAAGTTATAAACAATCTCCTAAACGACCTTTAAGCGTGAGAGTTGAAAGACCTGAAAAGAAGAGACCTGAAAAGAAGAAACGAGTTATTTTCTTGAAATAGACAATATTGGCTATGACTTGACCGAGCGTCTTTTCCGACGATGACTTTTCTCGATTTTTCGAGGGAAAATGACTGATGAAAAAAATGTTGCATAGAAAAACGTCGGTCAAGACTAAACTACTATTACGCTAAGTTACTATACCAAATTTCAAGCGAATCTGTTCGTTAGATGTCGCGAAATCGCGTACACCCTTTTGGAAAACATATTTTCGAGAAAAACGCGCTTAAATTTTCACTATCATATCTATCGTCGTAGACATAAGTTTACCTTCAATCTGCGATTCCGACAACAAATATAGGAGCGTCCTCTTCAATTTGAGTTGCCTCGAGCGACGAACGAGCCTTCGTCATTTTCACAGTAGCCGAACCCTCTAACTTAATCATTCACTAACTCAGCCAATTATACATTTATTATTAATGATAATAATCATTATTATAGCACAACAATAATAATAGAACAAAATGGCAATATAATATTATTATAACCATAATTATTCTTATAAAAAATGTATAATTTATTAATAAATTAAATATCTATAATGATAGCAATCGTTATATGATTTTTTTACTGTTGTTGTTTAATAATATACACATAATAATAATGTTCACAGTATTGTGATACGTTCACGATTATTATTATCGCAGTTATTCAAAAATAATACTACCGAGTGATCTTCAAGATTATCATCGTTATACGTTTAGACTCATGTCAATTATATGACGTTAAAGTTTGCATCGTTGAAATGCAACAGCTTTTTGTTCATTGTTTATTTCTTTATTTTATTCATTTTCTAAAGTTTATCCTGCAAATTAAGGTCGTAAATCGCTAATGTAAATACGTAAAAATATTTGAGTGACCTGCACATTCTAAATCGACAAAAAAAAAATAACATAAAAGGATTCATTTTCGTTGCGTTCCAACGATGCATATTTTAATGTCATCTCAATTATGTTGAAACATTAATTAAATGAAAACATTAATTATGTTAAAACATTAATTATGTTAAAACATTAATTACGTTACAACATTAATTATGTTGAAACATTAATTGTGTTAAAACATTAATTAAGTAAAAACATTAATTACGTTAAAACTTTAATTTATGTTAAAACATTAATTATGTTAAAACATTAATTATGTTAAAACATTAATTATGTTAAAACATTAATTATGTTAAAACATTAATTATGTTAAAACATTAATTACGTTACAACATTAATTATGTTGAAACATTAATTACGTTAAAACATTGATCGAAATTCGCGAATACGTCTCGGAAGATTTTTCAATGACAAACGAATATTTGTATATACGTTGGTGTCACCACGTAGGATCTCTTTTTTTCACTGCATTATGCATCATCAACGAAATTTTCCGAAAGTGGGTACAGTGTCACTTGGAACTAAAGAACGCGGTTATTCACGTAGAAAACTCTTGAGTGCTAAAGGCGTCGCAATGCTCGTTTAGTATCGAACAAGGCGACTGCGCGTCATCGTACCTACTCCGAGTATCTTTTATCTTTATTACGAGCCTCGCTCGCCTTCGTATACGCGGCCTGAAGACGGTCGAACGAGAGCACATCACGTGGAACATTCCGGTTTTATGCATTCTCCTCCCTTTTTTTCCTTCGAATTCACACTCTCGTTATTATCTACTCGTGACGGCAACTCGATACGAAGTGCACGAAGGCTCGTACCGGGGCAAATTTCACATTTCGCCTCGGGCTCTTTTTATTTTCGGCCTGTCCTTACGATAATTCGTTTTTTTTCTTCCGTAAACGCACTATCTACGTTTGTTTCTCGTCTACTCGTTGATCATATCCGCATTCGCATGAGAATATCACAAATCTTTCGTTGAGACTCGATCAGTCTGGGAAGAATAAAATATCGTCCACTGGAAATCGACGAACCTGCGAAGTAAGGTAAAATTGAGGCGTTACCCCCACTTGTAGCGCAAAAAAAGGCCTTTTTCATGAATTTTTTTAAAGAAAACTACAAAACTTTTTTAATCGATCAATATACCATCTTAAAGAACACGTCTTGAAGAACTTTCAGTAATTTTTTTATTGAAAAATATTACATTGTTTAGTGGCAAATGGCCGTCAATGAAATAATGTTTTTCTATACACCGTTTGCGGTGACCAACATTGCGGCGAAGTGGATCATCTGAAAAAAAAATGCGGATGGATTTAGTCAAATATAAGTATAAACTAGTCTTTGATCGAAGGATTTTAAAAAATATTCATTTTTCACAAAATGGCGGACAGTCAAAGTTAATGGTTCGATTTTAACGAAAAAAAACGGCCGTTTTTTGGCTATAAAACGGCCATTTTTTTTCGAAAAAAAAATCGAACGATTAAAGACTACATTTTTATGTATTAAATAAGCCTGCAAAATTTCAAGAAGATCGGTTCATTAGTGTTCGAGTAATCTTGGTCACCGACTTCAGAAATGCCATTTTGAGAAAAACGCGTTTAAAGTTTCAATTTCAGTTCTTCAATTCACGGATTCTTCTCTTTCAACGCTCATATCTCAGTCAATTTTGCTCGGATCGACTTGAAATTTTCAGGACATATTTTCAGATACTTATACTTCAAAAAAATGCAATAAAAAAAATCGATTTTTTTTAAATCGCAAGTGGGGGTAACCCCTTAACGGCAATTTTTCATCGCGCAAATTAATAACAAAAATGTATATATTCGTACTGGTTGTCAGAGAGAGAGAGAGAGAGAGTGAGGGGGGGAGAGAGAGAGAGAGAGAGAGAGAGAGAGAGAGAGAGAGAGAGAGAGAGAGAGAGAGAGAGAGAGAGAGAGAGAGAGAGAGGTAGAGGTAGAGGTGGAGGTAGAGGTAGAGGTAGAGGTAGAGGTAGAGGTAGAGGTAGAGGTAGAGGTAGAGGTAGAGGTAGAGGTAGAGGTAGAGGTAGAGGTAGAGGTAGAGGTAGAGGTAGAGGTAGAGGTAGAGGTAGAGGTTGAGGTAGAAGTAGAGTTAATCGCGCCTTAATATTGCTGCGATTAGCACAGGACACGTCAGACATTATAGACGGTTTGGTATAGTGCTAGGGACGTGTCTCAAGAATCGCGGCAACATCCGGTGAGTCACGTTAAATCGCGCCTCTTCTGCATTCGCTGTTTCGTAGGAGACGGCACGTATATATAAGCCGTTCTATAAATATAAGTATTTATGCTTTCATATATATATATATATATAGCGAATAATAGTGTAAGCGCAAGCAGTCGTTGCTGCTGTAATTATGAAGTTTAATTGACTAACGAGGAAGGGTAGGGCACCACACAAAGCAATGTGGGATAAATAGGCGGGATTCGCCGGTGTACACACGTACTTTTGCTCGAAATTCACGGCTCTCATAGAATCGTTGCAATGCGAATGAAATGTCAATTAAAAAATACCTCATCATATTCCATTTATACTAGCCAAATGGGTTGCAACTCATACCGAACATTACCGAAAAGGTAAAAGCGACACCAATGCAAATGATAATATCAACAACAAATATCAATAATGATATAATGTGTTCATTATAGAAGAACTCGTGCAGCTTTATTTTGCGGAATACCTTTCAAGGGTGTTTACGCAACTATCCCCCACATATTCCGATGTTAATAGTAATAATAAGCGAACGAAAATCATAACCACTAATTCGATAGTATCTGAGCCTACTTTAAAATAAACGAATAAAAAAAGATATTAATATTCATGTATGTCCAGGCACAATGGCCCATTCGATTAACCGGGCGATATTTTCGAGGCACCTGAATCGTTTGCATCCATGCAAAGGGTGTCTTGAAATGACCTGGATTTTTTATTCATTAATAAAACGTATTATTTATTTGAAAAGTACGAATATTTTTATTTAAAAATGAGGTACAAACATGGAGGTTATGTGTGGAACGTAATATCCGATAAATGGCATAAACGGCATGGACTTGGAAGGCATATTCTTTCAACAAGATGGCGCAACCTGCCACACTGCGGGCGAAACGATGCAGTTAGTGCAGACAAAGTTTCATGGTCGTGTTATCTCGCGCCGCGGCGATGTGAATTGGCCACCAAGATCGTGCGATTTGACGCCATTGGACTTCTTTCTTTGGGCTTTTCTGAACGGAAAAGTGTATGCCAATGATCCACAGACCAATCCGGAGCTCGCGGAAGCAATTGGACGCATCATTAAGGCGTTAGGCCACAGTAACGGGTATAAAATCATGTCCGAATTTAACCATTTTTCTTCGTATGAAAAAAAGTAATTCGCTCATAAAATTAATTACACATCTATCTAGTATGAATATCGAGCTGTTAGAAAATATTTTTTTTTTTCGTTGTACAAAATGGCCTACTACTTGAAACTTCTCGAAATAGCTTTTTTCCCATTGTCGTGACAAATAACTTCAACAATTTAAAAGTTATGTGACTAATTGCATTTCGCAGAGAAGTACGTGCGGAATTTCTGATTAATCGAAAACGTTTCATTTCATGAGCAGTTTATGAGCAGTTATAACGACATTTTTCACTGAAAATTCATTTCTTTAGTTCTAATACCAACAACTTGTGAATAAAACAATATTTTTTAAATTCCGTACGTATTTCTCTAGGTATTCTAATGTAGATTGACGAGAATTTTTGTGCTAAATGTCACGCCGCGGAGCACCTGAAAAAGATAACAAAAGAAAATATTCGTAGTCGGCCATTTTGTACATCGAAAAAGAAAAAATTCTATCAGCTTGATATTCATACTAAATAGATGTGTAATTAATTTTATGGGTGGATCACTTTTTCATACGAAAATAATTGTCAAATTCGCACATGATTTTATACCCGTTACTGTGGCCTAAGGCCCTAATGAAATCAGTCCGCAATTACGCCAAAATGTTATTGAAAATTTCGTCAAAAGAGTGAACGTTTGCAAACAGGGACGAGGCGGCCAATTTTTCGGATATTGTGTTCCGCACATAACCTCCATGTTTGTACCTTATATTAAAATAAAAATATTCGTACTTTTCAAATATATAATACGTTTTATTGAAAAATAAAAATGTTAGGTCATTTTGAGACACCCTATAAGGGTAAAAGCAGAAACAAGATTGCAATACAATATTACATTTTATTTCAAAGATGTATACAAGTTTTTCGTTTGTTTCATCTTTTGTGCTGTCAACGAGCAAAAGCCCTCGTCAAACAGTCCCACGGCGCTCAAATAATCGAGATACGCGATTTTTTTTGTTTCTCGTCGATCTTGCGTTCTGTCATTGTCACCATTCCGAGTGCAAGATAAAACACACGCGCACAAAACAGATGGCGCAAAAACCAGGATGTTATACGCTCCTTTGGCTGGGAACGAAAAATTCACGAACTCGTATGGCCGAAACACATGCCCCATCGAGGTCAAAGGACCCATGATACCGAATTAGAGCTTATTACACGCTCAGTGAAATTTTCATCCAGACTACTGTGCGAACATCGACGCAAACATAGACCTTTCGCTGTTGAAAAATGTCTCTGCTTAAATTTTTTTTTTCACCGGACGAAGAAAAAGTAACGATTCTTCATTATTTGCACGCGCATGATTTATTCGGAAGGCACGTCATTTTTTATATTGATTAAAATGATTCCAATTTTTCGGAGCTGTTGAGAAAAAAAAACGAAATGGATATTGTATGCTCTGGGAAAATTTACAATTCTAAAAGTTCGTGTTTTTAGGGGATAAAAAGGTTTGAGGGAAAGGCGAAAAGTTTGGATTGAAGAGTGACGATAATTTTTCATGCAATTTAAGCGCGTCCGGTGTGCACTCGTGCATTTTCTGCGGACCTGTAATCGATTGTAAACCCCTTGGCTTTCTTCGTACTTTTTTCTCTCTCTATCTCTCTCTCTCTTTCTCTCTCTGCCATCTCTTTTTCTCTCTTTGCGTATATGCACGTCGTGTAAAGCAGGGAAAACTTTACAAGCACTTTTCGCGAAAACTCCCGCACGAGAGAGAAAAGTTCGTTAATTAATTCGCTCATGCGATAAACGCCTCTCGGCCATTCGAAACTAAATTTTGCTTCTCCCCCTCCATCTACTCCTTTTTTTATTTACTACTGAGAGATTTCACGGGTAAACTATAATTGGAGCTCTTAAGGGCCGTCGAAATGGCTGCGTCAATGTTGTGCGTTCACCAAACACGTAACACAAATAACTGTGGCTGACTGCGCCATGGATTCGACAAACTTTCGAGCACTCGACTATGACGTCGAGAGTACACCGTGGTCACAGTCAATGTATATGCACACAGGCCCGTAGTTTGTTAAAGTTCGAGTAACTTGTTGATCCATGTTTCGAACTTGCCGCAAATCCAATTCACTCGTGAAACCCCAATTTCATCCGTTTCACCGATTACTTCGATTTTCATAATGAACCCACGTGTCATCCCGCACCAGTCGTACAATGAGTTGAGTGAGTTTCGAGAGGCCCAAGTGAGTTTGTTTGGGTTAATATTTTATCGTCAAAAAGTAACGCCGCTTTACCGCTTTTTTGGTATGCTTCTTGGACATGTTTTGAATACGATTGTTGTTTAAAAACTGACGAGGCTCGGTAGACGTTTTTGATGGACGGTTTTAATTGATGATCGTAAACGAATTACCACCTTATGTACTTTTGGATGGCCGGAAAATTGGACTTCCTGGGGATTTTTTTTCGTTTTCATAATTCACAGAAAGCAATCACATTGAGGTTTGTAGAGTTTATTTTACATATGTGTAGGTAGTCAAAGCAATTTTCTATTTTTCAAAAAAAAAGCATGGTGGTCCAGTGCCTGGTAGACAAAAAACGCCTTCTTAGGCCTCGCCACAGGCGGACCCGCTGGAGGCGCACATGAGCACCTAGAACAGAAAATAGTTTTTTTTTTTACGCAACCTACGTGAGTTTCGCTAGAGAAATACACGCGATTATTACCAAATGTCGATTTTTGCTAATTTGGCACCATTTTGAAACAAAAGTCCCATTTTTTAAACTAAAAAACGGCTTTAATTTGTTTATAAAAACCACAATTGTTAGTCTATCGTGAAAATCATGGGTACTTCGCTAGAAAATCTATTCAACAAGCTACCGTTGAAATTTGAAGCCAAATGGAAGTTCAAAGTCAAGTGAAACATTGTAGGGACTACGAGACCAGACGATTTTGAAAACGTGGCTTCCTGAAAAAAAAACTTTTAACGTTTTAAAACCATTTTTATTTGAACCATATCATTCTTGGGATGTTTATACATATCAACTATATCATTATTAGAATATTTGTAAATCATCTAAGCCAATAAAAAAGATACCATTTTTTTCACTATGTATAAAGTTTCATATATGGTGTTGAAGTTTGCATCGTTGGAGTGCAAGGGGGCGTCCATAAATAACGTAACGCAATGGAGGGGGGGGGGGGGGGGTTCGGCCTGGCGTTACGGTCTACGTACGTGGCGGAGGGGGGCGACGAGGTTTGCGTTACGTCACGATTTTAGAACTGTCAGAAATAGCAAAATTTCTGCATGTTCAAGTTTTTAGATTTTAAACTCATCGTTTAGAATACATGAAGTGCAAGCTCTTATTATTTTGAGAAATATAATGAGGATGAAAAACCGTCATATCGCCCGCGATTTGATACTTTAATGTAAGTATCAATATTCTAGAAAAAAAACATAACTTTATATCAAGAAAAACGGAACGAAAACGTTGATCGCGATTTTCTCGAAACTACTTTTTTTTTTACCTTGTCTCAGTGAATATTTAAAAACTTATCAACCGATCTTCAATTTTTTTAAAACATTTTTATAATCGCAATTGCTAAGGCTGTACGTAGTCGATTTTTTAAATTTTCATCATTACTATTTTTTAAATTGCTTGAGTACACAAAAGAACATTGAAGATAGAAAAAAATGTCCAAACTGTCGGCATTTTGTTAAAAAAAACCACATTGAAGAGAATTTTTTTTGTCGCCAAATCAGGGTTCATTTTTTTTAATTCATAAAAATAGATATAAAACTAGATGAGTATATACTTCATGAAATAAGTATAATCCCGATCCTTTTAGAATTAGTTATTTTATTGAAAAAAAAAGCAATTATTGACGACAAGGCACCCGTTACGTAACAGAATAGGGGGGGGGGGGTCAGGCCAGGCGTTACGGTTCTGTTACGTGGTGGGCGGGGGGGGGGGGGGGGTGACTAATTGGGAAATTTTGCGTTACGTAATTTATGGACGCCCCCCAACGAAAATCCTTCTTTATTTTTTCATTTCTCTGTTTCGATTATTACTATCTCTTTCGCAGTTTTCGATTATGCATCCCCAATAAAGATCTTCAAAAATATTTCAATAGTAGACTAACAAAAAAAGGTTGCGAGGTCGATCTCTGCGATTTTGATGAAATTTGGCATGCTTGTAGAATGGGTAAAAACAGGCGACACGTATTTTTTCATATCTGCAGAACCCGATTTTTAGGGTGTGAAACGCACCCTCAAAAATAGGGGTGTTTTTAGTTTTTCGTCGCTAACGTTATCGTTCTCATCTCCAATGCATGGTACACGAAAAATAAACATTGTTGCAATCTGAATCTTTTTCATATCTCGTACCGTTAAAACGTTATCGACGATAAAACGAAAAACACCCCAATTTTCGGAGGTGCGTTTCAACCCTTCAAAATCTACAAGCATGCCAAATTTCATCGAAATCGGAGAAATCGATCTTGCAACCTTTCCTTGTAGGTGTGCCGAAAAAAAAATTAGGCAACCCGCGGAAAAAAAGAATTTCTTGGCATCCCAACGATGCGAATTTCACTATCATAATCAAATGCATTTTTAGGCGTACTTTCCTCTTTTGGTGTTCAGTCCATTCGGACCATTGACGTTAATTGAATTGGTGGAATAATTCGGGTTCGAGACTTTTGGACTTATAATAATAATTGTAGGGACCGATTAAAATTTCTTCTCACTCCCCGACGTTTACTGCATGACGTCAGTCGAGGGTCCCGTTACCGTTCGTCATATCCCAGATACCATTAAGCCACTGAGAGCACGTGCAGCCTCGTGACGTACATATCCGAAGAGGGCTTAGGAACACTTTTCTTCGGAAGCAATATTTTTATCGAAGACAAATGTGCTCGGCAGGGTGTCAGTTCTGCACAGTGCAGTTCGACACCGAGGCAGTTCGCCAGTTCAACTCTCCACTGTGCAATTCGACAAAGCGGGCAGTTCGACACCGAGCCAATTCGACGACCGTAGCAGTTCGACATTTCCCTGACGCTCGCGTATCCCCACTCTTCAGATGCGGGCCGGGCGATTCGCTGCCCTGTGTCAGTTCGACACCGAGTCCTCCCTACCCAGCGTAGCGTGCTCAACTTACATTTCCTAGCGGCTGTACTTTTTTCGAATCACCCATACCCGGGAACGAGAAACATACGAGCAAAATGTTTTCGCATGTACCGACTACCCGCTCTGTCAGTTCTCTAGTTTATCGACTGATTTTGAATGGAAATTTCATGAGCGGCATATTCTTATAACTTTATTCTTTAATAATGCCACGAACATATATTTAGTCTCTAAAAATTTTAATTCTTCCATAGTTCGGGAAAAAGGGTCATTTTTGAGTACTTGAGAATAACGATAAGCAATACTAAGAGAACTGAAAACTTATATAATAATCGTGTGAAAGAAAAACTGGTGGCCTCGTACAGTTGGACAGTTTTTCGTTGCCGTTGAATATAGGATAATGTTCTTCAAGAGGATGTTTAATTTTGTTCTGAATTTCGTTTCTTGTGGCTCTTGGTTTATTCGTAAAAATCATCGTGCCAAGTCTAAATTTTATAATCAACTTTTTAATCGTCAAAAATATCGCTGAAAAAAGCATATGCAGTTACAAGAAATTAATATCATGACACGATTGGAAATAATATTGTTGTCAATATTCCTCATATATGTTCCTTTCATTACAGATTGAAACGTCCGCATTATTATTATCCATGTTGTTCAAATACTTAATGCCAAAGAACAGTGCATGTCGGATATATTTATTTTTCATTAATGTGTGACATGTCGTTTACTATATATGAAAAAATTGAATCATCGTATAACATGAATACGCTGTGTTGAAAAGCGCAGAATCATTAAGGGAGGGGGGGGGGTGAAAGGTTAATTTGCTATAAAAAAGCATATTTTCGATATTTTTTGTTGACGCACTGTTTATATATATTTATTTATATAATTAGTATAAAATAAAAGGACATTTGAAGAATATTCTGTGAAATTTTCGTTAATAATTGTGCAGAAATGAGCCAGTGACAGGAAATCTTCTCAGAGGCCACAAAAAAAAGTTACATTGCGGTGAACTGCATAACTCACCACTGGATCGCCCGAAAAAAAAATTCAACAAGATCGTATTATTTAATAAGTTTCTTGAGGTAACGCTGTCGAGTTTTTATTTTTATTTTTATTTCTTTTCAATTTTTAGTCAGACTTAGAAGACAAAATAGCGATTTTTCATTTAAAAAATTGGAACCTTTATTATTGCAAAATGAATTAAAATGATTAAAAAAATCGACAGCGTTACCTCAAGAAACTTATTAACTAATACAATCTTCTTGGATTTTTTTTTTCGGGCGTTCCAGTGGTGAGTTATGCAGTTCACCGAAATGTAACTTTTTTTTGTGGCCTCTGAGAAGATTTCCTGTCACTGGCTCATTTCTGCACAATTATTAACGAAAATTTCACAGAACATTCTTCAAATGTCCTTTTATTTTATACTAAGTATATAAATAAATATATATAAACAGTACGTCAACAAAAAAAATCGAAAATATGCTTTTTTATAGCAAATTAACCTTCCACCCCCCCCCCTCCCTTAATGATTCTGCGCTTTTCAACACAGCGTATTCATGTTAACGATGATTCAATTTTTTCATATATAGTAGACGACATGTCACACATCAATGAAAAATAAATATATCCGACATGCACTGTTCTTTGGCATTAAGTATTTGAACAACATGGATAATAATAATGCGGACGGTTCAATCTGTAATGAAAGGAACATATATGAGGAATATTGACAACAATATTATTTCCAATCGTGTCATGATATTAATTTCTTGTATGCTTTTTTCAGCATATGCTTTTTTCAGCGATATTTTTGACGATTAAAAAGTTGATTATAAAATTTAGACTTTGCACGATGATTTTTACGAATAAACCAAGAGCCACAAGAAACGAAATTCAGAACAAAATTAAACATCCTCTTGAAGAACATTATCCTATATTCAACGGCAACGAAAAACTGTCCAACTGTACAAGGCCACCAGTTTTTCTTTCACACGATTATTATATAAGTTTTCAGTTCTCTTAGTATTGCTTATCGTTATTCTCAAGTACTCAAAAATGACCCTTTTTCCCGAACTATGGAAGAATTAAAATTTTTAGAGACTAAATATATGTTCGTGGCATTATTAAAGAATAAAGTTATAAGAATATGCCGCTCATGAAATTTCCATTCAAAATCAGTCGATAAACTAGAGAACTGACAGAGCGGGTAGTCGGTACATGCGAAAACATTTTGCTTGTATATTTCTCGTTCCCAGGTATGGGTGATTCGAAAAAAGTACAGCCGCTAGGAAATGTAAGTTGAGCACGCTACGCTGGGTACGGAGGACTCGGTGTCGAACTGACACAGGGCAGCGAATCGCCCGGCCCGCATCTGAAGAGTGGGGATACGCGAGCGTCGGGGAAATGTCGAACTGCTACGGTCGTCGAATTGGCTCGGTGTCGAACTGCCCGCTTCGTCGAATTGCACAGTGGAGAGTTGAACTGGCGAACTGCCTCGGTGTCGAACTGCACTGTGCAGAACTGACACCCTGCCATGTGCTCGAGCGAAGAGAGAAGAACGGAATTAACGTTGGCTTCTTTCTGATTTTCTTTTCCAGGTCCATCGGAAGAGTTTAGCACGCATACGACAGTGAGGCCGAGGGTCTATCATGCTAGGAGCAAAAGAGCGATCACCAATACGAGAGGGAGCGATGTAAGTCATTTAAAGCCATTGCCGGTTTTTTTCATTCGTTTAACTTCGGATAACTCACTTTATTGCGATACGTAGGGAACTCGGGGCAAGACGAACACGCGGGGTTAATCTTAAGGATGTTGAGTCCCTATGAAACGTGTTATAGTTAATTGTTCAATAAATAGCTTCTTAATCGTCATAAAATTTTTACACGACCTCCTGAATACTTCATGTAAAAACATACCAAATTTTCCGAATTCTATCATCATTACTTCAACCTCCTTAGGGGTTGAAATAAAAAATGATAAGAAAACTCTGAAAATTTGGTATATTTTTGTATGAAGTATTTAAGAGGTCGTGTTAAAATTTCACGACGATTAGGAAGCTCGTTATTAAAAAATTAACATTTTGTTAAGAACAATTTTTAAAAGAAATATAAAAAAATTTATCAATAAACTTCGTTTTGTTTCCGTTGCTTTCAGAATATTGTAGATATTACAAAATTGAGACGTCAAAAAAAAAACTTATTGCAAAGTTACATCAGTTTCCATAAGACAACATTTAATTTGTGAATGTTAATTGTTCAATAACGAGCTTCCTAATTGTCGTGAAATTTTTACACGACCTCTGAAATACTTCATACAAAAACGTACCAAATTTTCAGAATTTTATTATCATTTGCGATTTGGGACTCAACATCGTTAAGGCTAGCTACTAAACAGTGTGTGCGAGCACAGTACTCCCACGCACTTTTTTGACAAAACGATGTAAGTTTTGGTAAAGTTATTGATATTGATTAGAGACAGGTACGTAAACACAATGGAAGTATTCGTTATTAACATAATAAGAACGGTTTGTCAGAATTTTTTAAGGTTATTGCATGATTTTTTTCTAATTCGTTAACCGTCTAATGGGGCAAGATGAATACAGGCTATCGCAAATCCGGAATATTTTACAGAGTACCACTATTTACGTTAGAAAGGGTGAAATGAATGTAGTCAAGCATGTGGTTCCTCTTCAACCGGTGTTTCTACCAGGGGACAAAAAAGAACTTGCAAATAATCAAATTGACGTGAAAGCAAGATTATTCGGACTAATCGTACAGAAGTTAGACGATTGGCTTATCAAATTCATGGTATTGAGAGTTAAATCACTTTTTCATGCGAAAGATGACAATAATTCGTGTCCCATCATTATCCCAGCGCTGTTTCATCTTGCCCGCATACGGGGTAAGATGGGAAAAATAAAGATTCAATAAAAAAATATATATTGCATGGTATAAATCAGAAAGCCTGATTTTTTGCTTCTAAAATTAAAAGATTAATAAATGTTGATAAGTTTGAAAAATAATAAAATTTGACTGACTCGTATGTGTATTGTTTTATTCGAACATGACCTTAGCGTTATCATCTTGCCCCGACTAACCCTATTACGTTTGCATGATTTTAATTTCGACTGCCATTTAATTGTGACACAAATTACGATATTCACCGTTCAAGAATAATTCGATTAGTGGGTCGACATCAACTTGGGCCCCTAAAAATAGGTCGATGTTCAATATTTCGTTCTGACGAGAGTATTGGGATGACGAGGTTGAGATTTTATACACAATTGATACATAGTCGTGCCGAGCTTCAGTTTTTTTTTAATCGAAAAATGTTGGTAAACTATGGAGTTATTATTATTTAAACAAAGGTAGGTGTAGGTAGCTCTGGCAATTAGGGCATCTAGAGCATCTAAAATTTTGACAATTATAAAAATGGCAAAACGTAGAAAAAAAGGTTCGATTTTTGGCCAAAACAACAACTTCAATCATTTGGTATTGACAAATGGTGGAACATATAAAAAAAATCATCCGTTCATACTATAGAAAATGGTATCATGTTCTGTCCGAAAATGGAATGAATCAGATGAATTGATTTTGAGATACGGATTGCAAATCCTTCCCTTTCCAAAAATCGTCATAACTTGGTAAATTTTTGTAATTTTTACAAAATGTTCGGAAATTAAAGTTAAGATCCTAGACTACAAAGTTATGTATCAAAGAAACTAGTATTTTTCCAATTTCAAGCTCATGCACACACCTTAATAATTCGAGAGTATTTTAAGCCTCCTTTATTCTTTCATGCCGTTGAAGTTCGCATCGTTTGAATGCAACAATTTTTTTTCTACATTTTTTATTCCTACATTCTGATCAATATCTAAAGCCTTTTTTACGAATTGAGGTTATAAATCTTTAATAAAAATACTTGAAAACGTGTGAGTGATTTCTCACAGTATACGACGCAAAAAAAATTGAGCGATTACAAAGGATGATTTTTCTTTGCACTCCAACGATGCAAACGATTTTCTATTCGGACTATTTGAGAGGGGAATACCTTTAGGGGAGGAAAAAATTGATGATTTTCATGATTTTTTTCTAAAAGGATAGATTTTTTCATAATTTTGGAGACTATGGGTATGTTTTATTACTACTTTTGGCTGTTACCTGGTTTTTTATCGATCTTCAAAAATGCCGGAGGTATTTGCAGGTCTTTTAGACGAGGCAGATGTTGCCAGACGGCGTGACACGTAGCGTCGACGGGATTAATCTGACGAAAAACCAACCAAGATTCTTCTTTCATTAATACTCATACGCAGAATATGAACTAACAAAAAACAAGAAATGTCCAAAATCGATGAAATGGCACGCTTTGAAACAAAAAGATTGAATTTTCCGAAAAAAAATTACACTTTTCAATAAAAAAATTACTTTTTTTTATTTTCAAAAACATTTAGCTCCATGTTTTAGACAATAAGGTTATGTATACCAAATTTCATCGGAATCGTAAGATTAGTTTTTTAACTACACGTCACGTCAGTTTTGCCATTCCGAAATTCCGAAATTTCCGAAAATTATAAACCAAAAACAGTTATATAGTTGCCAGTTCCGGAATTCCGGAATTAGGTCTCTAGTATCGGAACGCAGTTCCAGATTTGAAAACCTATCGATATTGAGGCAAAACTTCATTAAAATAAAAAGAACTTCATTTTTTAAGATTAATAAATTAAAAAATACCATGTGACAGCCAAAAGTAGCAAGAAAACATACATTAACTTTAAAAATTGAGGAAGGAATCTCTCCTTTGAAAAAAATAATAATTAAAATCGCCAAATTTTTGCCTCGCCTAAAAGCATCCCCCCTTATACTGCGAAGCTTTCAATACCGTATCTCCTCCATTCTTACTCTCTACGCTTACAAGAAAGTCTTCACAAAACTCGAAAGAAACATTTTCCACCCTCGCACACGGAAAATTTTATTTCGGAAAGCAACAAACTTGAAAAACCTGGAAACGATGCTTTTAAAACGCTAGTCGTCGTTAGAAAACGATGGAGTCGTATCCGTCCCTCACTTTAGTGGAATAGCGATATGTTCGTCGCAGTAGCTATAAAAAAGAATCCTCGATCAGTGCGCACAAAAGAACTTCACGGAGACAGGACGATGCGGGAGGTGAAATTAACGAGCGAGCCTCTTGATTTATTGAAACATTCATCAATCTAATCGTTCGACGTGTTTAACCTCCATTCTCGATACTTATTCTTCCCGCGATAATTGCGTAATTAGCTCGAACGAAATGAAATGTAAAGAAAAAAAAACATGGAAAAATAACACACAGAATTATGCGTGAATAATAGCAGCACAGTGCGGGGAAACAAGAAGAATCGTTGTATCAATTGGCCTTCGAGTACCGTTACAAACCGACACACACACACACACACATATATATATTATACATAATATATATATAATATGAAAATAAAAGCGACGAGAAAAAAACTAGAGTCGTCTGCCCTTCCCTAGAACAGCAGTCTAGTAATGCAGTCTGCATATGTTACTAGGCATAGTAACATCTAATATTGTAACATATGAATATAGATATATCTGTGCAAGAAAACACAAATGTGTTTGAGAAATCTCGAACGTCGTGACCTTGAATGCTTTATTTTTATTATCACTGTCGTTTAATTATTAAAATTATTATTATTATTGTTGTTGTTGTTGTTGTTGTTGTTGTTGTTACTACGACTTTCCGTCGGCAACAAAATGTCTAGGGTATACGATGTTAAAGTCTGCATCGTTGGAATGCAATGGAAAATCAATTTTCTTCGGATTTTCCAATGTTTTTTATGGGTTTAAGGATGTTGAGTCCCTATGAAACATGTTAATGTTAATTGTTCAATAAATAGCTTCTTAATCGTTATGAAATTTTTACACGACCTCCTGAATACTTCATGTAAAAACATACCAAATTTTCAGAATTCTATCATCATTACTTCAAGCCCCTTAAGGGTTGAAATAAAAAATGATAAGAAAATTCTGAAAATTTGGTATGTTTTTGTATGAAGTATTTAAGAGGTCGTGTTAAAATTTCACGACGATTAGGAAGCTCGTTATTAAAAAATTAACATTTTATTAAGAACAATTTTTAAAAGAAATAACAAAAAATTTATCAATAAACATCGTTTTATTTCCGTTGCTTTCAGTATATTGTAGATATCATAAAATTGAGAGGTCAAAAAAAAAACTTATTGCAAAGTTACATCAGTTTTCATAAAACAACATTTAATTTGTGAATGTTAATTGTTTAATAACGAGCTTCCTAATTGTCGTGAAATTTTTACACGACCTCTGAAATACTTCATACAAAAACATACCAAATTTTCAGAATTTTATCATCATTTGCGATTTGGGACTCAACATCCTTAAGCTACTGAACAAGCGCAAATGTTTTTGTAAATCTCATTAAAGATCCATCAACTAGATCGACGAAATAAATTTGGATTGAAGTTTAATGAAAAGAAATAGAAGACCATAAGAAATTTCGTTGCATTCCAACGATGCAAACTTCAACCCCACGGGGGTATTTTAATTGTGGCTCCTACTCGAAACGTAGCAGGCGTTGAACACGAAGTGCGTAGGAAATGTTTATTTAAAAATCTATAGATACGATCATTGTTTACGTATACTCAGTTCCGATGTTCGAAAGAAAAAATGTATTACTCAACTCTTCATTGACACACTTACATTCGGCCATGATTTTGGCACACTGTCAATTTTGACAGGTGTCAAATTTGACGCGGATAGTATAAGTACCGGATAGTAGAGTACAGAAATCGGGAATACAATTTAAACATTGCTCAATATGTCTGTATAATTAAAAATCGGAAGATATCAAATTAAATCGTTGAAAGAAAATTAACGAAAATTTTCAATTTTGCAAAAGTGAGCGTTTTACTACAAATTCATTTCGGGCAAAATGACCCAGTGCATCAACGTAGGGATAATCGTGATGGTGTTGAAGTTTGCATTGCCATTTTTTTTGGCGTATTCAGGCTGCGAAATATCACAGAAATATTTTTGAGAATCCTTAAGAAATGTATGACCAAATGCTGCGAGAAAATATTTTAGATCATAATGAAAATAAAAAAATAAAAATATCAAGATGAATTTACGTTGCATACCAACGATGCAAATTACAAAACCATTTTATCGTGTTACACATCGTTATGCTTATATACAGATGTTGAAAAGAAAATAAGTATGCAATCATTAGTGACTGACATGATTGAATTTATCGAGCTGTTCCAATGACGCATGTATATAAATATATGAGGGCTATATTCGAACAATATTTTTACGAGGCTCCCCGTTTTGGATGCGCGCAGACTACGTCAACAAAAATAGTTGTTTCGGGATCGAATTTACGAGCACAAGTTTGCCGTTGCTCCCAGAGCTTGCGGATATGTGCACCGCACTAAAATATACCGATTTTCTCGAGCGAGAAAATCGAGCCGCGAGAGAAAGAGGAAGCGGGGGGGGGGGGGGGGGGGGGATTGTGCGAATTGGGGATAGAGAGGATGAAAGAGAAACAGGTAAAGAGAGAGAGCGAGAGAAAGAGAGGAATATAGGAAAGCTCGCGAAGCTTTTTTTCAGTTTGCTTGACGGTGCGTGCGGCCGATTTCTCTCGCAAGCAAAGATCGCTCGTACGCGCTGGTGAACCACCTGCACGCTTCGACAGCGCTGCAATAAAAATATACAGACTCGTGTTGATGGATATCCATCTATAGTACCACAGAGTTTATCATTATCATGCCCGAACTATCTGTGTATATTTATATATATATATATATTAAAGGTACAAACTTACAGCTTAAGGGGATACATCTACTTAGAGGCCCGAAAAAGATGGCCAAGTTGCAATTTCTCCTGGGAAACGGTTGGTAAAAAAGAAACGCTTTTTTTTAAATACAAAGGTACATATATCAAGGGCCTTAAAAAAATCACCAAAAATACAGGAAAACAACAGAAACATGGCCGCTGGTAGATGGTGAAATTTTTTTCGCGTCGTTTGTCGAGGGACCTCTTCAGCTTAAACGGCCCATCGAAATCTAAAAACCAAATTGGATACTCAAGTTAACAATAAAACCACACCAATTTTTAGATTTTTATCTTCTTTTCTAGGAATTATATTTTTCCAAAAAATGTCGCTTTCGGTAGTTTTGGAAACGTTTAAACGCTGATAACTTCTGAAGTAATTGAGATATAGACAAATGTCACTATATAATTTTTGTTTCATTTTGAAGCGTACTTTCGTTAAAAAATATGAAAAAATTAACAATTATCAATGTCAACGTTTTTTTGCGTCTAAAGTGAAAACTTTTTTTTTTGAAAGCTGATTAACTATTTTATTTTTTTCAAAAAAATTTTCTAAAACAGAGTGACCCATTCTATGACTTTTAAGACTAGTCTCATCATGGGCCCATTTTTCCTTTTATTTTTTTCGAATTAATCTTATTTTTTTACAAAGATTTTTATCATTTTAATCTCCAGTGATGCTCTTAACGATTTTATGATTTCCAATTCGGCTTCGCCAGGCCTGAAACGGTTTATTTTGAATTTGTGCGGAATTCAACGAAAAAAAAAATATTTTTTTAGCTGCATTCAGGAAACTTCTATTTCTTCCCATATATATATATATATATACTGAATAGCCGACAATATGAATATTGTTCTTTAAAATACCGGAGGATGATGTCGAAGAGACGAAAAATGAAGGATGAACCTCATAGAACATGAATGAAAAATCCCAATACCAACGAGACAGCTGTTCCCTCAAAATTATATGAAAGTTTACATCTTTGGAACGCAATGAAAATAATTTATTTCTCTCAGCGAATTTTTTTCCACACATCAAAGCTGCGCCAAATTTTTTTTCCCGATCGAAACTACGGCAGACTTTTTTTTAACTTTTTCCCCAGAGACCTGTAGGAAAAAAAAGGTGAAAAATAAATAAAAACGTATTGCCGTTACATTTCAACGATGCAAACTTTAACAGCACCCCTTCAACAAACGTATGATCACATTGAACGCTCGGTAACCAAAACTAAATCGTTCAGCTTCGCATCACAGCCATTTCAGCCTGAAACGCCTCGTACTCGCGCGCGCCCTGCGTTTGTATGGGCTCGCTGTTTCAAAAGCAAGCTTTCAGTTCGACTAGGAGAGCATGACGCGACGTGCAGAGAAGGAGAGAAAGAGAAAGAGGAGCGTCCGGGTATCTCGGTGTAACCCGGATGAAATTATCGTACGTACGCATCGCTCTCTGTGTGTACGTCGCGAAACAACAGCGAGAGGGAGAGCGAGGGAGAGAGAGAAGGGGTGATTGATAGATAAAGAGAGAATGGCAGGGAAACGGGAGGAGGGAGGGAGCCTGACTTCGATCGGAAATAATAGGTTCATTCGTAACACGAGAACCCATGATTATGTGGAGCAGAATTACAAAGGATGTTGCAAACTTCGCGTCGCTGTGAGAAATCGAACATGAAGAAATTATATAAAAATAATAACAATGACGAGGGGGAAAAAACAGAAATTCTGCTTTTATTATTATTATACATTTTGAGTTTTTATGACGGTGAATTTTGTATTATTACGATAATGCGAAGTAGCAAGATAAAAATAATTTATTATAAATGATTATTCTGTCTATATTTCATTTCCCGAGTTCCAACGGATACCTGCGAAATAATAAAGTGAAAAGGGCCCAAATAAAGAGGCAATTAAAAAAAGAACATTTGTGTTGCGTGCCAAAAATGCCGATTTCAATATCATGATCATCCACCAGTGTCGGTTCTATTGCAAATTATTATTATTATTGATAATTTGCAAACTGTTGAAAATTGTTATTATTGTTGTTATTATTGGTTTTCTATTTCCAGCCCCATGACGTTGAAGTTTGCATCGCTGGAATGCAACGAAAACGATTTTTGTTTCATTTCGAAAATTTCTTTTGGCAGATTAAAGCTACGAAAATCACGATAGCATTTTTTCGAATTTTTATTTAGCCATTTACAAATAATCTTCAAAATATAATTTGGGGAGTAATGAAAATGAGAAATTAATTGGAATTTTTGTGGCGTTCCAACGATGCAAACTTCAGCCCTTTTCTCAACCCATTATTTTTTAGTTTCGTTTGGAACAATAAAAAATTATTCCGCTCTTTATTATATTTTGATCGCTCGTGGCTGTTGGGGAATACTCGGGTCTCTCAATTTTTTTTCGCAGATCGACAAAAAACAAACTTTCTCTTCTAGCGTTATACACATTTATGTTTACCTTTTTTTCCTTCAATCAATTCGTTTCGTTGGTTCCGACACGAACGTTGTAAGAAAGAGAGGGAGAGAGAGAGAGGAGAGAGAGAGAGAGAGAGAGAGAGAGAGAGAGAGAGAGAGAGAGAGAGAGAGAGAGAGAGAGAGAGAGAGAACGAGTTATGTGGAGTCACATCACGAAAACCCGAGACGAAAAAGCATCAAATTCACGCGAATGAAATTTATGCCACATATCATTCCTGCCCTCCACCGATTGATCAATGTAATGGTGGCATCGCCTTTTCCCCCTTTACAGCGAACACGCAGGAAAGTAGTTCTTAAGGGGGATGGATCGGACAATTTTATTAACGTATCCCAAAGATGGATAGATTTTCTTTACCGGCAGTAGCGAGATTGGTGTCCGGCTGGGGTGATCTTTCACGTCAAGTAGGCCTGGGTAAATACTTGGATGGGTGAACGCTCGTTGCTGACGCACTTGAAATTCAGTGAAAATAGAGTCTCCTGTATCGATACAGGTTTTACGCAGTTTCCCTGTGCCCTCCTTCAAATGCGATACGACGTAAAAGCAGGGGGGGGGTACGGAGAATGTGGAGAACTCAATCATTAGAATTCGTACGTGAATAATTCAATAATGAAAATTAAAAGTACATTAAAACGTGAAAACTAATAATTAAAATGAAGCCGGACAAAAACGTGAAAAATTTGATCATCGAAATTCAAACGTACATCACAACGTGACAACTTCCAATAATTAAAATTAGAACGTAGATTAAAACGTGAAAAAGTCAATAATAAAAATGAAAACGTAAAAAACTAAGGCATTACAGTCAAAGCGTACAAAAACGTCAAAAGTGTAATCATCAAAATTCAAACGTACTTGAAAACGTTAAAAAATCGACAAAAAAAATTATTTTCTTACGCTATCTTCCTCATTTAGTAAGTGAGTAATTGCTCAATTGTACCAATTAAATCGAAGTAATGGAATTCTCTGGTATTTTCGAATCCAAATATGCTTCGGATATTTCTTCGTCGATTGATCCTCGAACGACGAGGCCATCCGTATTCGAGGCTTCGGAAATAAATTGACGCACCTCGTACACGTATTTTAAGGACGGGTCTCAATAATCGTTGGGAATTTTGCCGAAACTCTTGACCAGCATTTTCCGCGACCGGCTCGTAGCTTGTGAGTGGATCGTGTTGGAAAATCGTAGGGACGTGCTTGAAATTCGTTCCAGCTCGATGGAAGCCAGTCGGAGATGAATTTATCAGATTCCAGGACAAACGCGCGGGTCGTTGGTCGAGCGTATGCCTGGCTCGCTTCGATGTTATGCATCGAACGTCGCGCTCTCTTTGCAGATGCACCAGCGGGGCTCTCTGCCAAGAGTACTAACAGAGACGGAGCATTCACGTAAATTGGTACCGTACAGTGCTGCCGTCCGGGGTTACGTGCACCTAGACACGAAGATCCACTTCCCGGAGGCTTAAGGGGGGGGGGGCATACCTTTGGCGAGGAAAAATTGCTAATTTTTGAGATTTTTTTTTAAGGGGTAACAGAATACGCTAAAAAAAGGGTGAATTTTTAAATAGGTTTATATTATAGATATTGATATAAAATTTTTTACACTTAATAGATAAACTTTGGACATAGATATAAACAAAAAAATTTAACGCGTTCTTCTCGAAACAACGTTTTTCGACGGCTCGTTGATAAAATCTTCGAAACTACTGAACCGATCCTTATGAAATTTTAACCACGCATTCTTTACAAGTATAACGCAAATCAAGGATTTCGTTATTTACTATTTTTTTGCCAAAAACGGTAAAAAAATACGTTTTTTTGTTTTTTTCGAAAAATGTCCGCCATTTTGTTATTTTTGCATATATCAAAATTCGTATTATATCTGCTACAGCCATTATCATGCTGAATCTAAAACCGCTTGAGTTTTTCGTTTCGGATGATCCATCTCCGAGATTTCATCAACAGCGCAGACCTACAATTTTTTAGGACATTTTTTTAACTACCATTTTCGTCTATAAATAGTGACTTAAATAAATTTGAAAAATAATTTTTTTATGCGTTTCGAAAGTGTATTGATAAATGTGACAACTTTTATATCAATATGTATAATATAAACCTATCAAAAAAAAAATACGAAAATAGCCTTTTTTAGCGTCTAAAGTGAGAAGACCCCTCGAAGGAAACATTTCTTTCCCATTTTTGAGACTTGAGGTATGTTTTATTACTACTTTTGGTTTTTACATGGAATCAAAGAAATTTATTTATCTTCAAAAATGGCTGAGGTATGGCAGGGTCTTCCAAACGGGTCGCGGCGGATGTTGTGACAAAGATGGAGTGACAAAAAAAACTCCTGAGAATCGGCAAATTTTTTTCTCGTCCAAAGGTACCCTCCCCCTTGAAAATTCGATGATTCGATGAGATAGTCGATGAGTCTGCCCAGGATGATTCAAGGATGTTGAGTCCCAAATCGCAAATGATGATAAAATTCGAAAATTTGGTATGTTTTTGTATGAAGTATTTCAGAGGTCGTGTAAAAATTTCACGACAATTAGGAAGCTCGTTATTGAACAATTAACATTCACAAATTAAATGCTGTCTTATGGAAACTGATGTAACTTTGCAATAAGTTTTTTTTTTACCTCTCAATTTTATAATATCTACAATATGCTGAAAACAACGGAAACAAAACGAAGTTTATTGATAAGTTTTTTTTTATTTCTTTTAAAAATTGTTCTTAACAAAATGGGAATTTTTTAATAACGAGCTTCCTAATCGTCGTGAAATTTTAACACGACCTTTTAAATACTTCACACAAAAACATACCAAATTTTCCGAATTTTCTTATCATTTGTTATTTCAACCCTTAAGGAGGTTGAAGTAAAAAATGATAAGAAAATTTTGAAAATTTGGTATGTTTTTGTATGAAGTATTTAAGAGGTCGTGTTAAAATTTCACGATGATTAGGAAGCTCGTTATTAAAAAATTAACATTTTGGTAAGAA
The DNA here is from genome assembly GCA_951751655.1 of Ophion costatus. Lineage (NCBI taxonomy): Eukaryota > Metazoa > Arthropoda > Insecta > Hymenoptera > Ichneumonidae > Ophion > Ophion costatus. The sequence goes on along the minus strand of OX632362.1, from coordinate 25,462,900 downwards.
CAATTTTTAAGATGAATTTTAAAAAATTTATCAATAAACTTCGTTTTGTTTTCGTTGCTTTCAGTATATTGTAGATATTATAAAATTGAGAGGTCAAAAAAAAACTTATTGCAAAATTACATCAGTTTCCATAAAGCAACATTTAATTTGTGAATGTTAATTGTTCAATAACGAGCTTCCTAATTGTCGTGAAATTTTTACACGACCTCTGAAATACTTCATACAAAAACATACCAAATTTTCAGAATTTTATCATCATTTGTGATTTGGGACTCGACATTCTTAAGCGACCGCTACCGATACTCATTTTCTGAAATGTCGTCCTTGTCCTCGGCCTGCTCGTACGCTGTCACGTTAATTCCAAAAAGGTGAAACGGGTCGGAAAAAAAATGACTTTTTTTTTTATCGCCCTCGCTACCTAATGTGACCACTTTATGAGGCGATTTATCATTTCAGGCTTGTCTTCAATCGCTTGTACGTGCTCCGCGCTTCAGTAGTTTATCAATGTCACATACATTTTTATCAATCACGAGGATTGTCCCGATGTCCATTTTTCCATGGCATCGTCAATTGTTTCAATTTAAGAGAGAACCACGAGTCGCGCCGGTCATTGGGTCGAACGAATTCACTTTCAGGATCTGCGACACGCGGAGGTGCTGACCGTGGGCTTCGAGGTGGACGGTGTCGAGAGAATATTGGATCTTCGGCTCAATACCGATCTCGTTCCGGTCGGATACAAGCAACGCCATCAGCATCGGGGTAAATACAAAACCGAGACACCCGAGATCGTCGTAAGTACAGTCCAGTGATTTTCTTTCTGCTTTGACATTGCCCACGAAAGGCCGTTAGCATTTTTAACGAGATGGACGAATTTGCAATTGTGAAAACGCGTCGGTAAATGCAAAAAAAATCTTAAGGATGTATGATCACTTCCACGGGGTCAAAAAAAAGGCTAAATTTATTTTACCCACAGTTTTTCTGGATACTCATCAGAGATCTTCGGCCTAAATATGTGAAAAAATATTCTGTATGATGACGAAAGTGGGGAAACAAAAAATGTTTTCTTTTTTTTTTAACTTTTTAAGAACAAGCTTTTATTCAGAAGGTACTGTACTGAGAAGTAAACAATGTTCAGTAAAATTGAAAATCAAAACAGTATAACTACAAAGAAGTCCCTTCCTTGGTGACTCGTCATAAGTGACGGTACCTAAGGATGTTGAGTCCCAAATCGCAAATGATAATAAAATTCTGAAAATTTGGTACGTTTTTGTATGAAGTATTTCAGAGGTCGTGTAAAAATTTCACGACAATTAGGAAGCTCGTTATTGAACAATTAGCATTCACAAATTAAATGTTGTCTTTCGTTGTTAAATGTTGATTTTCGCGATTTTTTTTGCTGGTCAAAATACGCTAATCAGTCTGATTTTTTTTCATGGCAAATCATACCACTCATGAAGAACATAAGATAAACTTTCAAAAGTTTATTTTTATTTTTATTATATTTTTTTTAACGTGTTCCAAAATACTTTTTTTTTCAACGTGTTCGAAAACAGTCCTCACGGTGTACACGGTTGTGGCCGTAAATATTATTTGAAACAAAATTTGTACAAAGCTGCTATCTTGCCATGGAGGTTTTTGTAAAATCGAAATTGACAAAATGGCGGCGGTTTGAAAAAAAAAAGTATCGAATTTGCCTATTTTTACGACAGTGTCGCTCGAAAAATATGAAGGTTTCAAAAAAAACTTTCACAGCAAGATAAAGAATGACGTCAAGAATGTTGTGTCAAAAATTTGAGACGGATAGCTTGAAAACTCTTTCTTTGAGAGTGTACATCGTTTGCAAAAAACGACATCTCGAGTAAAACACAATTTTACCTTCAATCTGCTATTCCTGCAGCATAAGTTGGGCCTTCTTCAAATTGAGTTGCCTCAAGCCACGAACGAGCGTTCGTCATTTTCACAGTAACCCAACCCCTTAACAATGCCAAAAATTCCACCGCGTAAGTCTTCGGCAGAAAAAAGTAAGCTTTCGAACAAACTGAACGACAATTTGTATCGAAAAAAAAAAAACCAACTTTCTCGTGTATATATCGAGGAATGAGTTATAAATTTTCGACAAAGTGAACTAATTACGTACAAAATCAACAACGAATTCCCCATTTCCGTTTTCGTTGAACACGATGTTGTTGTCCCTTAATTTGCGCGACAACTCGTGCGAATTAAGCTCTTTTATTCGTCAGTAGCTTACACTCCGTTTTATCGCTGCTTGCTACAAGAACAAAGCGGAGCTTACACTTGTACACACCGAGAGGCGGCAGTTCGTCCGAATCGATTTTTCAACAAAGACGATGCATCGGAGCGCTTCACTCGCATCGAAACAACCTCCAGAATCGATTCTTCAGCCCCATTTCCATTTTTCCTCGTACTTGCCCCCCCCCCCCCCCCCCCCCCCCCCCCCCCCCCCCCCCACGGCCCCTTAAGGCGTTACCCCCACTTGTAGCGCAAAAAAGGCCTTTTTCATGAATTTTTTTAAAGAAAACTACAAAACTTTTTTAATCGATCAATATACCATCTTAAAGAACACATCTTGAAGAACTTTCAGTAATTTTTTTATTGAAAAATATTACATTGTTTAGTGGCAAATGGCCGTCAATGAAATAATGTTTTTATATACACGGTTTGCGGTGACCAACATTGCGGCGAAGTGGATCATCTGAAAAAAAAATGCGGATGGATTTAGTCAAATATAAGTATAAACTAGTCTTTGATCGAAGGATTTTAAAAAATATTCATTTTTCACAAAATCGCGGACAGTCAAAGTTAATGGTTCGATTTTAACGAAAAAAACGGCCGTTTTTTGGCTATAAAACGGCCATTTTTTTTTTTCGAAAAATAAAATTGAACGATTAAAGACTACATTTTTATGTATTAAATAAGCCTGCAAAATCTCAAGAAGATCGGTTCATTAGTGTTCGAGTAATCTTGGTCACCGACTTCAAAATGCCATTTTGAGAAAAAACGCGTTTAAAGTTTCAATTTCAGTTCTTCAATTCACGGATTCTTCTCTTTCAACGCTCATATCTCAGTCAATTTTGTTCGGATCGACATTTTCAGGACATATGCTCAGATACTTATACTTCAAAAAATGCAATAAAAAAAAATCGATTTTTTCAAAATCGCAAGTGGGGGTAACCCTTTAAGACTGCCGGCTGAGCCTTATCCTTCACCTCGGTTTCATTGCCAACCTCGTCATCCCTTTTGCAAGGCAAGAGCGTGCCTCGTAATTTCTCTCGTATCGACTCACCCGCCTCGCACTACCCTCGCTAACCCTCTTTCCTCTTCCTCGTATTGTTTCGTTACGATTGGCGAAAATTCCCACTGGAAAGCTCGTCGCACGCTCGTCGAGGGTGTTCACACCATCGCGTTTCACGCCTTATTCCCAATTGTCACAATTATTCGGAATTCTTCACGTCCGTTTGCACACCGGAAATAATTGTACGCGGCGGAGCGGCTCCCTTCCAACGCTCGGCTGATCCATCGCAACACGCGTTTTCCAAAAAAAAAAAAAAAAAAACCGTGAAATCGGAAAAAGGAACAAATTAAACGCCCGAGAATCGTTTCTCAACTTGAGAACGGAGATTGGGAAATAGTTTGAAAAAATTGTACTTGTTTCGTTTTTTTAAGGATGTTGAGACCCCAATCGCAAATGATAATAAAATTCTGAAAATTTGGTACGTTTTTGTATGAAGTATTTCAGAGGTTGTGTAATAATTTCACGACAATTTGGAAGCTCGTTATTAAACAATTAACATTCACAAATTAAATGTTGTCTTTGGAAACTGATGTAACTTTGCAATAAGTTTTTTTTTTGACCTCTCAATTTTGTAATATCTACAATATACTGAAAGCAACGGAAACAAAACGAAGTTTATTGATAAATTTTTTAAAATTTATGTTAAAAATTGTTCTTACCAAAATGTTAATTTTTTAATAACGAGCTTCCTAATCATCGTGAAATTTTAACACGACCTCTTAAATACTTCATACAAAAACATACCAAATTTTCAGAATTTTCTTATTATTTTTTATTTCAACCCCTAAGGAGGTTGAAGTAATGATGATAGAATTCTGAAAATTTGGTATGATTTTACATGAAGTATTCAGGAGGTCGTGTAAAAATTTTATTACGATTAAGAAGCTATTTATTGAACAATTAACATTATCATGTTTCATAGGGACTCGACATCCTTAAATGTCTCTTGTTATTCTATTTTCCTCGTTTCTGCATCGAGCACGATAATGGCGTTTCTCCTCTTTTTTTTCTCATCGCTAATCTCAGGAACAATGGTTTGAAAAAATTCTTCTCCATCGCGGTGTATCACATCGAGTTTTCACGATTCTCCTGTTGTGATGCTTTGACAAAAATAATTCTTTGGAAAAAAAAACTTCATCGTTTGGCTGTCTATTTTGCGATTGGCATATTCCAAATATACATAATGTGCAGCGACGAAAAATACCAAACGATGGATGAAATGTATTTGCAAAGTTCGGTTTTCCGTAATAAATCCTCGAAAAAAAGGAGAAGGGTATATTTTGAGATTATATATGTAGGAAAGCGAACTTTGCAAATGCTTCTTCACCCATTTTAACCCATGTCCCTGTTATGAATCGATAATCCTTTAACGCGTTTACCCCCACTTGTAGCGCAAAAAAAGGCCTTTTTCATGAATTTTTTTAAAGAAAACTACAAAACTTTTTTAATCGATCAATATACCATCTTAAAGAACACATCTTGAAGAACTTTCAGTAATTTTTTTATTGAAAAAT